>JABFDZ020000050.1:17500785-17512531 GCA_019775955.2 Pollimyrus isidori
AGGCACGAGATCGCGTTGATCTCTCGTTGCTTTGATGTCATACACTGACTGCGCAGCCCCTGATTGCGTAATTTCACATGATTTTTTGGCAGACTAATCGACTAATGAAAATGTATTCGACCAAGCCTTCGTATCGACTAACGTTTAGTCGACTATTTGGGGGCAGCCCTAGTTACAACTTCAGAATGACACGGCGTATCATTTAGATGTTTTAATTCATTGGCAACATCTTACAGCGTTCACGATTTCTTTTTGTGACAGCACACAGCCCTGGTTTCTGAGGCACGGGGATGTGTGCAGCCAGCGCCCAAAGATGTGCTTGGCACAGCAGCACCATCACCGCCTGTGCCGTCCTTGGCGCTGGGGGCACCTCTTGTACTATTGTCTGTAAGAATGAACGAAAGTAACACCCCATCTGCGCCCTACGTGTTATCGATAAACAGGCAAGTAATTCAAACAAGTATGGCGGGAGAAAAACTCACCCGCACTGACATTGGTGTCCCCCTCCCCCGATAAAAGGGTCCCCCCTTTTTGCAGCAACTGGTTTTTTTCACGTCGATTTTAATGTCCGACCATTTCTTTTTCATTTCGGCCACCGTGCGAATTTCGGAAAAACAACTTTTAACTGACTCCACAACGCTCATGCCACTACTTAAAACACCAAATAATATCACTTATCTTTTCTCGATTTCTGTTAACATGACCTACACTTCACACTCCCTAAAATACTTCTTTTTCCTATGTGGTTTATCCATTGTTGTTTAAGAAAAACAAAGTGGGTATTTATACAGATTTACACATGCAAATATATAGTACATAATTATGGGTGGGTCGGGGGAGTGGCTGTTGGCTCGTTCACATATGTAAAATTTCACGCTCATTGGGATTTATAAAGGGAATGTGCGTAGATCTGTGCTTATGCAAAGTTTTATGCATCTGGATTTTTTTTTGCTTACGCAAATTCCTAGTTTTGTCCATACACCATGTTTTAATTCTATGGATGTCATTATACATGAGGCCCCTGGTGTTTACCACACCAACCACACAGTGAGCATACTGCAGTGCTGCTTCTATTATTCATCCACTAAACATGACCAGGTGCTGACCACACAGTCAGCATACTACAGTGCTGCTTCTTTCATTCATCCACTCTATTCTGTGCACGAGCAAAGTGACTTTTGTCAAACACAGACAGACACACACACACACAGAAGCTGGGAAATCCCCTGCCCTGTGCTGCATTAAGCATGCTGGGATGACAGTAATGCCCCTGTCTGTGCATCGCATGCCTGTGCCATTTTGGGCAAACTTCTCCTCTTGTTCCTCCAGTGATCACTTTAACCAACTTCTGTCTCTACATTGTCTCATTTGCCTTTGGACCTCTTAGATTCGCATTAACAGGGAAGTAAGTACATTTCTACTCTGACCTCCACCATAGGCTTTGTTTGCTGCTCTGTGCTCCTGTCACTGTGTTGTCAATGAGTTCTCACTTTGTTGTACTGTCACTTCGCTGTTGCTCTGCCGTTACCATGCTATCACTGTATTGCACTCTCTGCTGCGCTGTGCCATCACCAGGCTATTAATGTGCTGTCGCTGTGGTGCCCTGCTCTGTCACCGTGCTGTCATTGTACTGCCTCTGTGCTGCACTGTGCTATTGCAGCGCTGTCACTGTGCCATCACTGGGCTGCCCTGTGCTGTCACTGCTGTCGTTGTGCTGATGCTGTGCTGTATCTATGCTGTATTGTGCTCCTGCTTCCTGCACCACACCCTTCTACCCCTGCTTCGATTTCATTCAGGATAACATGCACCTGTATGGTGTTGACCTGAGCTGGGTCAGTCTCAGAGCATTAGGTATACAAAATGACTGGACATTCATGCTTTTCCTAATAGTAAATGCTATAGCTATGTAGGTATAGGGATGAGGTTTGCCAAGGGTGGTTGAAGTTTCTAATGATAACCTGAACATACAGGAAAAAAGTGACTAGTAAATGAAACAACCAAGTGATTACATCCTGAGCTGTCCTTACGCCTGACTGTGCATCTGTATAGTAGCTTAAGTAGATTTTTACATTTACTTAATCACGGGAACTCCCCGATTGAATGCATCCCACCGATTTCAAAGTTAAAAAGCCTGTAAGATTTGCATGAATGAAGTTAACATGAAGTTAAAATGAAGTTGTGAACATGTGAGATGTAAAAGCACAAAGTACAATCAAAGATAGTCAGTTTGTGAGACTGATCAGATCAGATGGGGTCATTTTTTTTAAAATTCTGTGCTGTTTTTGAATTCTGTGCTGTTTTCTCTGTGGATGTGAGGCACGTGTTTTATACTGCATCCGATGTTTGGCATTGTGCTTGGTGATGTAAGGCTTGCATACAGCTGCTAGGCCACAGTGACTGTTCAGGGCGCCTATCTGTGTCTGCTGTCATTCCCACCTCTGTGGGATGCTGTTCCCATAGTGACTGCTCAGGGCTCCTGTCTGTGTCTGCTGTCACTCCATACCACCTTGCAGTCTTGTTCATTGTATCAAATCGCTCAGCAGACGTTCAGCGGCTCTGGATTATGCTATGATGGTTATGGGGGTGGTGGATGCTGTATTCTAGTCAGAGCTGATTGACGGCAAGCCAATCTGCCTGTCTGTTATGAAGCCTACAGCCTTCATTCATAATGACAGCAGAGATGGTGATTTTGTTGGTGCTATTGCAGCCTCCGACTAACAGCCTGTCCTTGAGTTAATCGACAAACACCATGCTTTTCAGGCACCGGAAGTTTGTTTTCTGTGAAACTGAACATTGTATTGGAACGTTTGGAGAAACAATAATTTGAGTGGTGCGATAGTGGCTCTTCCAATCTGAAAAGGTTCTATTATCCAATAATGGGCCCGACCAGATGGGCAAACTAACCACTGCCATTAAAGTATCAAAGCTGCTGCCAGTAGTGAATGGCCCTGCATCGCAGACAAGTCGTCCTGCAGCTATGCGTCTACGCTGAGTCCAAGCCTTAGACATGCATTATATGGCTGGCTTCCTCTCCAGCCAGCCGAACAAGGAGCTTAATGGAGTGAAACAGTCCAAACAGGTTACTAGAGGGGAAACCTGCACAAACACAGACCATTCAGAACCAGCAACTTCTTGCTCCCTCTTCCTACAGGGTTACCACCGTCCCAACCACTTCATCGCTACGCAGGGTGAGGTCCAACTGTGCATCCGTGTGTGCGTGTGTGTGTATATATATATATGTAGTTAATTAATATGTGGAGTGCTGATTGGTGAGTGTGGCTGTTGATTGTTGGTTGGATGACTTTTCTGATGGGAGTGGCTGTTGATTGTTTGTTGGATGACCTTTCTGGTAGGTTTTAATTGTTGATTGGACGACTTTTCTGTTGGGTGTGGCTGTTGATTGTTGGTTGGATGACATTTCTGGTAGGTGTGATTGCTGATTGTTGCTTGGATTACTTTTCTGGTGGGAGTGCCTGTTGATTGTTTGTTGGGTGACTTTTCTGGTGGGTGTGGCTGTTGATTGTTGGTTGGATGACTTTTCTGGTGGGCGTGGCTGTTGATTGTTGATTGACGAATTTTCTGGTGGCTGTAGCTGTTGATTGTTGGTTGGATGACATTTCTGGTAGGTGTGATTGTTGATTGTTGGTTGGGTGACTTTTCTGGTGGGTGTGGCTGTTGATTGTTGGTTGATGACTGTTTTTTGGTGGATGTGCCCAGAGAGTCCTTTCTCTTTGCCCTCCTCCTGCTCAGGCCCCAAACAGGACACAGTATATGATTTCTGGAGGACAGTGTGGGAGGAAAATAGCTACAGCATTGTCATGCTGACCAAGCTGGTGGAGCTGGGCAGGGTGAGCTTGGCCTCAACTGGCACCCTATACTCTAATCTCAGGTTCTTTTAGAGTTAGAAAAACTGAGAACCCTTTGGAATGTTCTGTGGTGAAACTATCTGTAACTTTTAGTTACAGAAATTATGTTGCATTTAAAACTTCCTGTAGCATCAATAAAGACCATATGCGTGATCATTCACTATGAAAACTGAAAGTTTGGTAGGTACTTCTTTGAAGTATGTTAGCCCATGGTGACGATTAGCTGGTTAGCTCCCTGCCACAAATCCTGAGTATGTCACCATACTGTCATTGGCCAGGTGAAGTGCCACAAGTATTGGCCAGATGACAGCACAATGTACTGCGACATCAAGATCACGCTGTTGAAGACGGAGACACTTGCAGAGTACACCGTCCGCACCTTCTGCTTGGAGCGGGTTAGCTGCTGTCTCTTCCAGCTTGTTCTTCCACCTCTCCACTAGGCTAACAGAATTGTCCTGGAATTCACAAAGGGTTCCCACTCACTGCTAAGCTAATAACATTGTGCTGGCTTTCACAGGGGGCTCTTGCTCACTGCTAGGCTAACGACATTGTGCTGGCTTTCACAGACAGCTCACGCTCGCTGCTAGGCAAATGGCATTGTGTTGGCTTTCACAGTGGGCTTTCAATTACTACTAAGCTAACGGCATTCTGTTGGCTTTCACAGAGGGCCCTCATTTACTACAAGGCTAATGTAATTTTGCTGGCTTTCACAGAGGGCTCACTTACTACTAGGCTAACAGCATTGTGTTGGCTTTCACAGAGAGCTCTCACTTACTACTTGGCTAATGGCATTGTGTTGGGATTGACAAAAGGCTCCAGCTCACTGCTAACAGCACTGCGCTGATGTTCACAGAGGGGCTTCTCAGCCAAGCAGGAGGTGCGGCAGTTCCATTTCACGTCATGGCCAGAGCATGGCGTGCCGATCCATGCCACGGGGCTGCTGGCTTTCTTGCGCCGCGTGAAGGCCGACACCCCCTCTGACAGTGGGCCGCTGGTGGTGCACTGCAGGTAAAAGTGCAGCGTATCCTACTGGGGTGGGTAGAGGAGTCTCAGTGGTGACCATTACCTTTCTCTCGACCTCAGAGCCTGGGGGGTGCGCTGGGGTGGGGGGGGGTAGAGGAGTCTCAGTGGTGAGTGTTACCTTTCCCTCAACTTCAGTGCCGGGGCCGGCCGGACAGGCTGCTACATTGTACTGGACGTCATGCTGGACATGGCTGAGTGTGAGGGCGTGGTGGACATCTACAACTGCGTCAGAACCCTCTGCTCCCACCGCATCAACATGATCCAGTCAGAGGTGGGGGCCATGGCCAAAGATAAGGCCAACACCAAAATGTTTCTTCTCATATTTAGACCACCAATTGAACAGAAGATTTACATTTAACACATTTGGCAGGTGTTTGTGTCCAAAGCAATATATAAGTAAGGCATATAGCACATTGCAAGCATACCTGCTCTCAAGGAGTCTACTAGGCTTGTGTACAGTTAGGTTGAGCTTCCAATGAATGCCCAGGTACCGGAGTAAGCAGGATTACAGCAGGAGCTACAGAACAACTTCTAACAATACAAGAGCCTAATAAGACTAGTGACCAGAAGGACATCCAGGGAATAGAAAATGATATCAGACTAGTACAGAAATCCATAGAACAGATGGGTCTTGAGGTGTTTCTTGAAGGTGGAGAGGGAATGTGGTATAACAACTCATCCACCACCAGAGAATGACACAAGAAAAGCATCTGGAATGACAATTCTCAAGTGCTGGAGGGAGCTCCAAGCACTGAAGGGGGAGAGATGGGACGGGGATTCTGAGGAGTCTTTTGTTGGAGATGGGTGCTTATCAATTGATGGATTTGTGAGCCAGCAAGATTTGAACTTGATGTGAGCGCCAAATAGGGAGCCATGAAGAGAGACCAGAAAGGGTGTGACATGAGGACGCTTAGGCTAAATGAACATCAGTCGTGCTGCTGCATTTGGAGTCATCTGTAGTGTTCTTTTAGTACATACTGTACTATATTGACTAAAGGATCATTACACTTACAGGAACTTTTATGACATCATATTCTAAATCCATAGGCATCAATATGGAGTTGGTGTCCCTTTTGTAGCTATAGCAGCTGTCCCTTTTCTGGGAAGGCTGTCCACAAGATTTTGGACTGTGCTGGTGGGAATTTTTTCCCATTCATCCAGAAGAGCATGTGTGAGGTCAGGCACTGATGTTGGATGTGAAGGTCTGGCTTGCAATCTCCTTTCTAGTTCATCCCAAAGCTGTTAGATCGGGTAGATGTCAGGGTTCTCTGCAGGCCAGTTACGTTCTTCCACACTAAACTCACCCAACCATGTCTTTATGGCTCTTTGTACACTGGGGCACAGTCATGCTGAAACACAAAAGGACCTTCTCCAAACATCCCCACAAAGTCAGAAGCATAGAATTCTCCAAAATGTCTAGGTATGCTGGAACTAAGGGGCCTAACCCAGCCCCTGAAAAACAACCCCATACCATCATCCCTCCTCCACCAAACTTTACAGTTGGCACAATGCAGTCAGGTAATACTCTCCTGGCATCAACTCCTCTGGCCTCTTCCATTCCCTCAACAGGAACAGTACATGTTCATCCATGAGGCCATCCTGGAGGCGTGTCTTTGTGGGGAGACGGCCATCCCATTGGCTGAGTTTGCTGCCAGCTACACAGAGATGCTGAGGGTGGATCCCCAAAGTAACTCCTCCCACCTACGAGAAGAGTTCCAGGTGAGTGAAATTCACCATTCACACCCTCTCACACCCATACAAACTTGTGTCCTTGTATTTGTTGTGTACTGTTTTGCTACATGTTTCATTTGTATCACACAGTGAAATGAATGAATTAGAGGCGGCACCGATCCGATACCCAGTATTAGTTCGATACCATTGAAAAATGCTGGATCGGGTATTGGGGGGTGGGGGGTGCCTTTTTCAATCAGAAATAGGCTGAAAAATGGGAAAAATTCTTGTAGCCTTAGCATGACATAAGTGAGGGTCACATGATGGATAAGTGTTCAGTGACATGTGCTTCAGAGCTGTCATTTTGGTTTGGGGATTAATTGCAAAGTTTAACCATGACTGTGAAATACTGCTGCTGTTACTGTTAAAATGATAATTCTGTAAATCCGAATGCAGCTGAAGTACACAGAGGACATGCATTCTGGCCTTGAAATTCATTTCTCACAACAGGAGAAAATCCCCCCCTTGTGTGCATGTCTGTTTCACGCTTTGCGTTGTTTTCTGTAATAAAACCTTGTTTGTCTGAGAGCCACTATAGATTGTCCTTCATTTCATCATGCCCTGCTGAAACAGTAGTGGCATACCTTTTGTTTGAACATCAAGACCATTACGTTTTCCTATTCTTTGCACACTCAAACAGTGACACTACATCACTTACTGCAGATAGCTTTCCAGTACCATTGCATTGATTATATTGTGCCATCTCCAGAATGAATACCTTTCTTGACACCAACATAACCTGAATTCTCAAGTACATATTCAACAGGGAAAACGTTTACCACAATAAAAACAAAACAATTTAAAAAGAAATCCAATTTTTCCTGTGAAATTGCACCAAACCGTGAATTTTGTGTCCCAGTACATGTCTAGTTCGCACACACACACACACACACACACTAGCAGAAAACTGTAATAGTATAGATGCTGATCCTGTCACAGTCCCCCTTCCAACTCAGGCTCATATTGCGCCAGTGCATCACTGTATATTTGGTTTGCATATCGCTTGTTCACCTGATCCCTTGCTGTAAACACAACAGCTGAGAATGAGTGTGATGTATTCCAATAATATAACGAATTACTTGATCCAGTGAGTTTGTCATTTCGTACTTGCTGAGGCCCAGCAAGACTGTCATTTCCTGATTATGCAGCATGGAACAAGCAGTTTAACAATAGCCGAGCACAACCTGACTGCACATTAATACTCAGAGTATTCAACTCATATCGTCAAAACAACTTTGGCATGCGCACAACAGTCATCAAAGTAAATAACGACTGTGTTTGCTCTCACTTCAGTCTCCTTTTCAAAGGGCAGGCAGTGCTCTCATGCAGAATGTATGAGCATTGCCCAGGCTGTGCTTTTCTTCATTACGTCCCTTCATGGTCGATGGCTGACATTAAACGCTTTCTAAAGTTTCAGCCATCTGGCAATGTTGTTGCACTGGCTCCACAAGTTGTCTAGAATTAATAACCGAATTTTCAGTTTGAAGACAAAATTTCCTCAGATTAAATGTCTGTGCTGCCTCGCTCTGTCTCTGTCTGTCTCTGAGATTTGTTTCCTTCCTCTCATTCGATTCTCACTCGTTCCCCTCGAGGCCGTCTTCCTCTCTGGTTCTTGTATTGGAATATTTCTCAGATGTCATCTTCCTTTTTTATTCTGAATTACATCACTTCACTTCTTCATCTCTCTCTTTTTCTTGATACCATCTGTTCCTCACCATCCACATCTTCTCTGCTCTTATATGCCTCCTGTTCCTTTTCTTTCTCCATCACTTATACATTTTTCGTCTTTCTCTTTCCATTTTCGTTTTTCTCTCCACCATTCCTTCCTTTCCCTTTGTGTCTCTCTGTCTCTGTAATTTCTCCTCTGCCCGTTTTACAGACACTGAACTCTGTGACACCCCACTTGGACGTGGAAGAGTGCAGCATGGCGCTGCTTCCCAGGAACCGGCAGAAGAACCGCAGCATGGATGTTCTGCCCCCGGACCGCTCGCTGGCCCTGCTCACGGCGTCCGAGGGCGATGCGGCTGGCAGCAGATATGTCAATGCGGCTCTAGCCAGCAGCTTCCACCGGCCTGCTGCCTTCATCGTCACGCCGCACCCACTGGCCAACACCACTGCAGACTTCTGGAGGCTTGTCTTTGACTACGGCTGCAGTGCTGTGGTCATGCTGAACCAGCTGAACCAGTCCAACTCTGCCTGGGTGTGTTTTAGGGCTCCGCCTGAACATTATTTTTCTATCAATTAATGTAGCAATTATTTTTCAAGTAGTTCACTTAGCCAACGACTAAAATCTTAAATAACCTCATTTTAAAATTTGACTTTACCATTAAAAATCTAACAAATGTCATAAACTAAACATTAAATAATTACAAAGAATGTCAACATTTTATTATATAATGAACAAGGAATTTCCAAAGGAATTAAAATAATCAGTTCCAGTTTAGAAATAAAGGGCTGAGTGCAAAAGTAGTGTTTAACAAAAGTAATGCAATTCAAGAAACATTAGAGCAGAGGTGGAGAGTTCATGCCCAGAGAGGACAAATCCAGACCAAGATTTTGTTTCAACTTACCAGCTGAGTACTCTATGTCCCTTACCGTGCCTTCACACCGCTGGCGGTGAGAGCATCAAATTCGCCCTGACCGCCCTGCCAACGATGCTGTACAGAGATTTTTGGACGCTCTGACATAGATTGAATGCTTGTCTTGTATTTAAAGGGGTCACAAATCAAACAAGCTTCTTAATCTTGTGCAGACTGACCACAATGAGGTTATAAGTTAACCTCATGAAAGGTATTGAATAGGTGTTGTTTAGTCCAACATGTTTTGATGTCAGAATATTCTGTAGCAGTAACAGCTTTGCATGCTATGATGCTAAAGTCATATTGAAATTCCTGTTTATTTTCAGAAAATACAAAACGTTAATGTACATTAGAAACTCACCAGCAACCCCAACAATGTCAGTCACCTTGGTCCATGATTGTTTTTTTATTTATGTCCCTGTACGCAAACAGGGACACGCTATAAATTACTGGGAAACCCACCATAGCAATTATTAACCTCTCCTCCATTCTGCATGGGATCTTCTTCTTCACCTTCTTTGTTGCTTAATGGCGGTCGACCAGGGGAACTAATGTGGTCGGAACCAAAGTTTACAGGACTGCCTTATCTGGAATCTGCTTAAGCGGTGGACTTCTACACTTCGATTGGTTGCCGCCGAGCCGCGTCATAGTGATTACAACTTTCCTTGATGCTCTTGCTGTCTAAAACACGCCACATTCTTGCCACATTCTCACACTGGAGATGAATGACTTCCGGCCACTTTGACGCTCTCGGCGCCAGCGGTGTGACGCACCATTACTCTTTATACTCACCTGGTTGGTTGAAACTAGATCTTGGTCTGGATTTCTGCTCTCTGTTCCTGAAATCTCCACTTCTGCACTACAGATATAACGAAACTTGTGCCGTTTAGTTGGATATTAGTACAAACAGTCAGATCAGATTTCAAGTGACACTGTAGATATAACAAACTTGTGCAATTTTAATAGCACATAGATACTATTTGTTTAGCAGCCTATCATTAGTGCAAACATCAGTTTAAGTAACAATTTACAGTAACACAACTTAGAATATATCAGCTGATATTCATTGAATATCAAGCTATTGGTGTTTGTCCTGGTCAATATGTAAACTATATTCAGAGTTAACAGCATGACATAACTCCTGAAATGATGGAAATGACTGTATTGGAGGAGTAGCCATTTTCCATAGTACAGGATGAAAGGTTTGGGGGAGACAGTGTAGGGTTACTCAGCATGCAGCACTCCTGGAGCTGGGGGCTAAGGGCCTCGCTCAGCGGCCTAAGTGAAGTATCAGTCTGCTGGCCCCAGGATTTTAGCCGATGACCCTCAGATCACGGGCCCCAAGAGTGCCACCCTTAACCCACTCAGGATTATTGTTGCTGCATCGTTCTAGCACAAGTAAGTTTTAACAGCATAGACGCTTATCAGTGGCCAAGGGGAAAGATATAATGCAAAAGGGAACATAATATGAACCATAACTTGCAGTAGCTCCTTATCTAGAGCTGGAGCATATTGTAAAAAGCATGTGGGCAATGTACCCAGGACGGGAGGGCAATCACAATCTCTAAGGGCAATGAGGGTCGCCTGAATAGCCTGTGCTTGGACTGTAGGGCCCACAAGCATGGGAACGGCACCCTCACCTGTTGGGTTTTCTCAAAAATACTGTTTTGGACAATAGTAGGCTGAATATAACACAAGGTCTGGTTGATTCAGATAAGCTTTTATTAGCAGGCAACTACCCGTGTCCCCCGCTGTATCCAGGAAGCAGGACAGACCATCTAAGACATACACTTTTATTGGCTTTCAGCCCTGCCTGCAGTACTGGCCAGAACCCGGACTACAGCACTATGGGCCCATGCAAGTGGAGTTCCTGTCCAGGTCAACTGACGATGATGTTGTGACGCGTCTCTTCCGGGTGACGAACCTGACCCGGGTAGGCCGGCCGGGGGCTTGGTTGAATTGTTCTGTGTTACTGTTGTAGGTGTTACTCTTAGGAATGGTGGATTCAACCAGGGCATAGCCCTCTGCTAACCATTTGGCCAGAAGCAGACACTGCTCGGTCTCCTCACGCTACTGGAACACTCTCTCTCTCACGCATGTGTTACTTATGCTGTTATTACTGAGCGGCTTTTCTTTGCTCTTCCCTTCCAAGCTTTGAAATGCTTTTCTTCTCAGTGTGACATAATTAGCATAAGTTACAAGTTAGCGCTGTAATACTTCATGCTTCTGCACTGTGGTAAAGCCCAAGCTCTGGATATCAATGGTGATGTATGCTCACTTTGTCTCTGTCGTTGTGCTTGCAGTTGCCTTTGTGTAAATCTAAGTGGGCTTAGGTTTCTTAGTGTAGCGTGAGTTTTGTGGTCTTCATTTGCAGGGGCGTCTTTTAGCTCCTTCTCAAACCATCACTTCAACAGGGTGGCTGTAATGTTTACATCTCCTGGCTGGAGGGATCCTTGTAGCTTTTTGAAAGGAAAATTTTCTAATGATTAAGAAAAGAATACAGAAAGAATAAGCAGACAGGACTTTTGTTCCATTTTGTCTTCATCT
>JABFDZ020000050.1:17591870-17610521 GCA_019775955.2 Pollimyrus isidori
GCCTCCACCCCTCTGTGATTGACACTGCCTCCACCCCTCTGTGATTGACACTGCCTCCACCCCTCTGTGATTGACACTGCCTCCACCCCTCTGTGATTGACACCGCCTCCACCCCTCTATTACTGTCACCGCCTCCACCCCTTTGCTGCCCTCCTCTTTGAGTCTTGCAGATTCTGCCCCTCCGCTGCTGTCCTCTGTTATTGTCATCAACTCTTTTCCTTCCCATTGGTCACGGATGCCTTCGGGTTGTTCCTCAGTCACTTTCCATTAATTTCTTCATTCACCATCTATTCCTCCATTATTTGCCATGCAGTCGAACTTAATGCATCGCATACCTTCATATACTCAGCCTCCATTTACGATTACTTTGGTTCTGCTAGTACTTTGCATTTTAAATGTGTTATTTTAATCTGTCGCATATCATGCTTTATTCACCGAATTCGGCCAAGGTCCAGGGCACATCCATCCTGCCAAGGCTGCAGTTGAAGATCCCTTCTTAATGTTTAAATGTTTTCACTAGTTACAGTCAGTCAGAAGAAAAAAAAAAAGTCAGCCAGTTTTAACAATTGGGTTGTGCACGGAATGGAACCGCAGGAGTGTGGTAGTGAGCGTGCTGTGCAGTGTCACATACTGTAGCATCTTCATTCTGCTGAGTGCCCATGCTATGAGCATCTTGTCACCTATTGGCGCTTTTCCACTGTCGTTGAGGAACTGAGCCTTACCGTGAAGGGACATCGTCTAACGGTTCTAGCTCACTTCGGTTTTCCACTGCCAGAGGGTTAGCTCGGCTGCTGGGTTTCTAGAGCGATGTAAAACCAAAGAGATGCTTATGTGCTTATGATCATGATTTACTGTTTGCAGTCATTATTATTTTTTTTACCGTGTGCTGATTTCCACTGCTGTGTTGTATAAACCCCAGCATAAATTTGCATTATGAATCCATCCCGTTTAGCTGTTCTATACTACTTAGTAGGAGGTTGGAAACTTTCAAGATCCGAGTTTTCAGGAATTCATCATGTGTGACCACTAATAATGAATATTTTAGAGAACGTACTTTTTCTTTCAGATAATCCATGTGTTACGTACTGCGTCGTCCGTCCTGTTCCAGCCTTTCGTGTGACACGCCCACCTTGTTACCTCCTGGATTTCCCCGATGGTTTCTACCTGTGCGGCGTTGCCGCTCGCCAGTCCAGTATCTTGTTTTATGTATTTAAGTCTGCGCCAGCGTCTTTCCAGCAGATGCGGCATTGATGTTTCTTTGTCCGTGTGTGTTGACAGTGATTAAACCCTTGTCCTTGTACTTCTGCCTGGTCTCGCGTTGTTCGTCCTGCACGCACGCCCGGAACGTCACACCATGCACAGAACATTGGAATTTTGACCAGATTTTGACCAATTATGGTGGTACTACAACCAGCTTGCTTTTATTACGCTTTCAGCCCTGCTGGTAAGCAAAGCCATGTTATCACGGTTACTGACTGGATATGGTCTGGGTACGGCTTGCATACTTTGTAATAAAAAAGCACCGGTTCATGATACAACAGTGGAAAAGAGAATAGATAGCCCATACTGTCCAGCAATGTCTTGCTCTGCCATGTTCCTTCATCAGTGATCTCAGGGCTCTGACCTCCAGCTTCTGACTCCCACTGGCCTGCTGATATAGGTCCTCCACTTGTCCTCATATTCCTGTGTCTGCACAGTTACTGAGACCATGTGCAAATTGTAACTTTTACTTAAATAAATGCAGAAAAGCAGCATTTACTGTACCCTACTCACCCTGGCATCATTTTATGTAGGTTAAGCTGAAGTCTGAGGTCCTCAGCACTTCTGCTCGAGGTCATAATTCAGAGACAAACTGCAGAATCCCCAAACATCACCGTAACTCTAATACCAACAGACACAGCTGTCGCAGCCGTAAATGGCTAGGAGATCTAATTACATGTGGGTGGACTTAAGGTGATCTTTGTTGAATTCTTAAGCCAGGCTGCATATGCAATGTGCTATTGAGGAAACAGCAGATGAGTAAAGTTCTGTTCAGAGATCAAAGCGTCTTTGTCTGTCCTGAAACAGCAAAACAAATCAGGTGTTACGCGTCACCTATGAGGAAACCAGGCTGTTCCACGGAACACGACAACAACCAGCCCCCCACCATCCCTGTAAACTCTTTGCTTTAATTTGACTCACATAATCTGAACCAATTGATTGATTCACCCACCCCCCACATATCATTGTCATAAGGATTTCATCCCCAGCAACATGACACCATTAATTGCAGAGACAATCATTAGAAGCATCTATGAGTAGCAAGCAATCATATCCTACTTCCGTCATGTCCAGAAAGAGTTAAAGAAATAAGGACAGAATATTTATTAAATTACCCTTTCCACGGCTCATGATTGGCTAGATTATTATTGTGTTTCATAATTATATGTTGTCATTGACGATAGAATTTCGGGTTCCGAGTCTTAGCTCCTAGTATTTGAGTAATTTGATTCTAATGATAGAAATACAGTAGAAGTGGCCACTGAGAAACACATGAATAAAACCCAGCAGTTACACAGCTTGTCACACACCTCACAGGCAACATGCCTCAAGCCTTGTCACCAGCACTGGGAGATGCAGGCCCAAAGCAGGGAGTGACAGCCACCGTCACTCTCACATGGCTCTTTAAAGGACCATGATTTGCCTCTGTGTAATTACATAATGTCTTTCATTGCCTGGTGTTTAGGTTTCTTTTCCCAGGTAAACAGCGTCTGCAAGCAGACAATTAAGCTGTTTAAAAAAATCTAATTATGCACTGAAATTGTTTCTGCTGCCATAATACGACACTTTGACCCCTTTTCGCAGATTTCAGCTGTGCATTTTTGCGTCTGCTTGTGCTGAGTGTCGTCTACCGTGTCATTATTTTTAGTGCTATTCATTGCACTTCTTATTGCCTTGTATTTGCTGGCACTAGGCTGAATAATGTGCACTAGTAAGAACTGTATTGTTCTACACATGCATGAAAAATACCAGGAGAGAAAAATGCCAGAGAAAGGAATGTTTGAGCACTCCATGAAAACCCAGCCAGTTCTGCCCTCTGGATTTGAAGCCACAGTGAGGAGATGTGTGACCGTTTGAAGCTTCTTTAAATTTTGGTAGCAGGAGCTAATTAGGCAAGTCTCAAGAAATAACAGCCAGCTCCCAGTTCCATGGAAACACATAGATCTGCTGTATGGAAGATTCTGTGCACTGCATTTCAGGTGGCTGGTATCATGCACACATAAAACACTTTTTCAATTCAATTTTATTTGTGTAGTGCAATATTTTATTTGTGTTCACATTGCATTGTCTCAGAGTGCTTTGCATTATCCTTGCTCAAAACCCCAAGAGAGTGAGCCAGAGGTGACAGTGACAAGAAAACAAAAACTCCCCAGAAGGAAGAAGCCTTGGGAGGAACCAGACTGAAAGGGGAAGCCCATCCTCCAGGTGCTGGCAGAGGAAATCATGCCCTCAAGGACTGACCAATCCCAATGAAGCCCTGCTAGTAGCATCATCAGTTTGTAGGCTACATGTGGCTGAAGAACTGCCCAATCACAGCGAAGCCCTCCTAGTAAAATCATCAGCTTGTGGACTACATGTGGTTAGAGAACCACCCAATTACAGTGAAGCCCTTCTAGTGACATCACCAGCTTGTGGACTACATGTGGTTGGAGAACCACCCAATCACAGTGAAACCCTCCTAGTAACATCATCAGCTTGTAGGCTACATGCGGTTGGAGAACTGCCCAATCACAGTGAAGCCCTTCTAGTAACATTATCAGCTTGTAGGTTACATGTGGCTGGAGAACTGCCCAATCACAGTGAAGCCATCCTATTTACATCATCAGCTTGTAAGCTACATGTGGCTGGAGAACTGCCCAATCACAGTGAAGCCATCCTATTTACATCATCAGCTTGTAAGGTACATGTGGCTGGAGAATCGCCCAATCACAATGAATCCCTCATAGTTACATCATCAGCTTGCAGGTTACATGCGGTTAGAGAACCCCCCAATCACAGTGAAGCCGTTATAGTGACTTCTCCAGCTAGAGCTGCACTCCTGCACTGTGAGTGGATATTGGAAGCCTATAATAGCTAATACATTTCCATTTCAAAAGGCCATTTGCAAAACCATGACCTGCAGTAAGAGAGAGGCTGTTCAGCAGTCAGGGCTGGTTAGTGTGAAATGTATTAATAGCAGCTCATTTGTGAACAATATGGCTTCAGTATAACACAATCAATAAAGGTTAGGCAGGAACATTACAGTAAAATGAATGTGGCTTCCTGTCCTGATAGCCACACAAAAATAGCCCAGGAATGTTCTGCCTGATTCCCCACACGTCTACCTACTGCAGCCTTCGCTGACATTTACGTTCCCCCAGCAATATCGCACCACCTCACGTCTGCAGCCCACTGGGTAAGTCAGTCTTACCAAGGCTGCTTTGTGAGCTGTCGATGCTTTCAAAAAGCCTGTGCAGGCTGAAAGGCTCTGTACTGCCCTTTTAAAAGACATTTTTCAATCTTAGCTTGTTGGTTCATATAAATAAAAAATCTGACCCCTCCCCCAAATTCACCCCCACACTGAGTATTGCACTCATACTCTATGATGGCCCCACACTGGCAGACATAACGCACACGGCTCCCTCTCTGCAAAGCCATGTACTTTTTGAACATAAGACAGGTCACATGATACCATGCAAGACAATGGATTTCTGGCTAAGCATCACTGGATTCAGCAAGAAACGTACAAGCCAAACAGAAGCAGACGGAGATAATTGGAACCTCGCACGTGATAAGTTATTCTTGATAAAAGAGGGAGAGAGAAGAAGCTTCCGCAAACTAGCGAATCCTCGCTGACCTCTCCGGAAGAACAGCCGTGTGCTCAGCGATATGCTGTGCTCCCGCCATATCAGCTGTGCCGTATTAAACATCCCCGCCAGGTTATCGAGCGTGCTTTCCGTCCCTCGTGCTTATCGCCATATGCCAGTTTTCCTTCCCACAGGGGGAAGCGGAATGTCAATGGAGCAGACGCAGTGCAAGCGGTCATGGGTTCGAGGGCTTGAAGGCTGGATGTGAGGCTGTGTGGGCATGGCTAAGCAGCCCGTAAAATGAGGTGGACAATCAGCGTCCTGTCCTTGAATGTCACAGCACAGGACTGTGAGGCGTTCATTGTGGGTAAGCGTCCTTCAGGGGCCCAGCGATACTGTAGCCTGACATACTCTAAAGAGCTTTTGGAATCCCATTATTTTCTTGGTTATTGAAAGAGCACGTTGTAGTTGTTTGCAGTAGGTGACAATTCAAAGCGTTTTACTTGAATTGTGCAATAAACCAGCCATTCCATTTATCGACTGACTGCCAAGATTGACTAAATTGACTTGCATGGGTTGTGTTTCTGATTAATCACAAACAGCAATCTTACTGCTGATGACTCATTTCTTTTTTTGATGTTGCCTCATGTAGTTAGTTAATAAGTTAGTCATCTCCATCCACATCCCAGGAGACGCAGCACATACACTAAATGTGCTACACCCCCATCCACATCCCAGCAGATCAGCACATACACTAAATGTGCTACACCCCCATCCACATCCCAGCAGATCAGCACATACACTAAATGTGCTACACCCCCATCCCAGGAGACGCAGCACATACACTAAATGTGCTACACCCCCATCCCAGGAGACGCAGCACATACACTAAATGTGCTACACCTCCTTCCACATCCCAACAGACACAGCTCATAATGCATCATGCCACACTGCAAAACATTTTCAGGAAAGGCTGAGAAATATGAAAGAGAATTGAATTTTACTGATCTCAATCCGATTGAGCATCTGTGGGATGTGCTGAACAAACTGGTCTTATCCGTGGAGGCCCCACCTTGCAGCTTTCAGGACTTAAAAGATCTGCTGCTAAGGTCTTGGTGCCAGATACCACAGGACACCTTCAGAGGTCTTGTGGAGTCCATGACTCAGTGGGTCAGAGCTGATATGGAGGCACAAGGGGAACCTACCTGGTTTTAATGTTATGGCTGATCAGTGTTTACAGTACATACACAGTATTTCTGTATTTCCGTTTGGTATTATTCTTTTTTGTATACTGTATATTTCTATATCTTGCCCTGTGTGTCTCTGCTTTCATTGTGTATGCATGCTATATATGCCATATTGCTGATGTCCAATGACAATAAGAGATCTTACCTTTTCTTATCTACTACGTTACCGTACATTTCAGCTGCAGCAGAGCAGTCCGGTCCCAGAGCACTAGCCCAGCAGTGCTTCCAAAGGAGAGATTCATGCAATGCCAGTGTTCGTGAAGGCCAGGTCCTCTGCCAAGGCTGAGCTGATGAATGTGTCTTTCAGAGTCAAAGTGAACTTTCTTGTCTTCTCCACTATACACAGAGACAAAACAGCAAAGCTCAGGGCCCACAGTGTAAAGATAAATTTAGTGCAATAAAAAAAAACAAAACAAGCCAATGTGCAAAGGACATGGAGGATAGTGCAATTTAAGAAGAGGTATATGTCGTGCAATACACGGTAATGTGTCATATTAGGTAATGTGCAATATTGTTCAAATTATATTATTCATATGTTAAGCGTTTAATGCAATCAGAGATAGCAAGTTAGTCCTGAGGTCACCAACAAGTACACTGTAGTAGCATGAGTTCACAGTGTAAAACAGTGTATAATGATAACAGCAGTAAAATGTTTTTAGCAGTGAAAAATAGGAGGAGAAGCAGAATAATGGACCAGACAGAGAATAAAGGGGATTCTTCTCTCTTTATGCACATGTCTCTGATTTTGTGTCTGTGAAATTTGTGTGTTAGTCTGTGTATAAATGTGTTTGTGCATTTGAGCTTATAGCCTTTTTGTGCATACTTCTCTTTGAGAACGGTGTAATAAACCATAGCATGCCGATGTGTGTAATACTAAATAAAACATGCCAGTTACTTAACACTTGTTCGTCTGCAGCATTTTAGAAAGTTATTTCCCAAAGTCTGGCAGGAATTTCAGTGCTTATCAAATGGATTTAAAGGTCTGGAATATAAAGACTGTGATATAACCAAATGCACTTGTACTTTTAATTTTTATAAAAATCTTTCTCTCGAACATGCAAAATGATCATTCTGCATGCAATAACCGCTGTCATGGAGTTGATGACACCTTGTGTAATCAGTGTGAGCCAATGAAGTGGTGAGCGCAGGTCCCTGTGCCTGTGGACTATGCACTCAGCTGTGTAATCAGTATGAGCTGGTGAGACCAGGTGCCTGTGGAATGCCTCACCGCACACTCAGCTGTGTAATCAGTGTGTGCCAATCCAGTGGCAAACCCAGGTGCCTGTGCCTGTGGAAGGCCTCACTGCACACTCAGTTGTGTAAGTGAGCTGATCAAGTGACCCTGCCTTGGTCTTGGTCTTCTCTCGGTCTCAGTTCACACTGGTCTTGGTAATGAATTGGTGTCATTTTAGGTGGTCTTGACTACATCACTACCTTTGATAGAACAGGACAAGAACAGGTGTTACATAGGAAACTAGATGCTTCCTTATAGAGCCAATTAGGACAAAAATTCCAGCTCAAGCATTGTGTTAGCATGACTGTTAATGGCGCGATGATAGACAGGTAAAACACAGTACAAGCCCTTACATGGCGGTTTGCATTTAAGAAACACGTTCTATTATTTACAGTTTTATTAATTTCACAGGTACTACATATAGTTATGATCCAAGAGCCCACATATGATGCAGATTGTCTTGAAAATTACCTCTCCATCAAGAAGTTATTTATAATGATAATTTAATCCAGAGCACATCCAGTATTTTTTTCTTTCCATTGACTTATTATTATCAGACAAACAACTTCCTGACAATACGATTTAAAAAATCTCATGTAGCTCTTTATTTCCGCTTAGGGCTGATCGTGCTGCTTCCTCCCAGGGACAGCTCACATTATATTTTCAGACAAAACGTGGATGTGGGATTGTTGTGGCGTTGATCCCGCCAATTCCCAAACGTCATCTGACTGTGTCACAATGAAGGACAGTTCATTATGAGCACATCATATGCAGAGAATCATAGAAACAGAAGGAGAAGTTGTTGTTGTTGTTGTCACTTCAGTTTGGAAGGATGCAAAGATAGCACCATCTGTAGCACATTGGGAGTATTGTGAATGAGGAACTGCAAAAGCTAGCGTTGCCAAAAATATAGCTCCTCACACAAGACAAGAGCGCCACCTGCTGTACAAATGTATTATTGAGTTCAACTTAAGACCAGCCAAAGCAGAAGCACCAAAAGGGGACAAGAATGAAGTCTTTACACACTGAAAATGTCGATCCATCCATCCATTTTTACTAACTGCTTGTCCTACTTAATGTTGTAGGGGGTCCGGAGCCTATCCCACAGGCTATGGCCATGAGGCGGGGAACAACCCAGGATGGGGCACCAACCCATTGTAGAGCTATTCGTGCACCAGTAACTCACACACCAGTCACTCATATAAAACTGAAATTGTATCACATCAATTCAAAATAGTAGCATGTGAATGGACATACAACATTTTGTCTATGCTGGGTCACCTCTAAATCCCCATTTCCCTCCCCTGTGGCTGTCACGAGTTTTTATGTTGTGAGGTGTAGTGATCATGTGCTTATGTTGCTGGGGTGTTTTTTTTTCAGTTTCTACATTATACTCCCTACTGGAGTACAGTCTGGGTGTTGTTTTTTTTTATTCTCCCCCTCTTTCCTCATGTAATCCTGTTTCTCTACTTCCTATATCCCCTGTCTTCCTGACCTGTCCACCCCATTTAATGTGATGTTTGTATATGTATGGTCAGGTTGACGGCCTGTAATTTCGCTGGTACTTGTGACTAGTGACATGGTATATTGCAACAGCAATAAAGGGTTCTTCATCATCATATAATTTGCAGTAATATTTATTAGCACTGGATGTCTGTTTGTGACCTATGTAATCATACTGTTGCTAGCAGAGTGGACATCGATTTTTTTTTTCATTTTGGATCCTGACCCTTTGGTTTACCATTTGTACATATGGAAGTCTTCTTCATCCCTGAAGAACAGAGTGCAGGCAAATAGACAGATGTGACATTGTATACATGCCTTCATGTGTTATTACACTCAGTAAACTAACAATTAACACATGAACAATTAATATTTTTAGAAGTGTAAGTCAATGACAGCAACTTTGCCTAATTCACATTGTCGAATTTTAGCCACTGTAGACCAATAATTGTTTTTAAATGAAGAGAGCACTCTATATTTTACAAAATCTGCCATTTGAAATCATGTGTTTATCATGGTTCTGCTAGCAGAAGGCTACACATAGCAGCAGCATTCTTCCAGGCTCAAAGTTACAGCAGTACACAAGAACAAGGTGAAACAGGAGATACAGGCAATAACCAATAACCATCCAGTTAGATAATGGAAGCATCTTTCTAATGCCAGAGACGACAGTCACCTCATAAATCAGAGGATGACCTCAAGTGACCATCAAAAAGAATGGGAAATATTAAGTGGTGTGAAGTGCACTGCTAGGACAATTCATAACAGCCTCCTAGAAGCAGGATTGAAGATCTATAAAGGAAGAAGCTCTTCATCAGTATGAAACAGGGAAGCGTCAAGCTGCAGTTAGCAAAACGCATGTTCTACACAGGCGCATAGCCATAATCTGACAAATGAGTGAGACCGAAAATTCTCCTGTGGTCTCTTAAATTTTTCCAAAGCTCTGTATCTATCTCTCTCTTTCTCATATACAAACGATGTAACCTGCATGATGGCCTTGACCATTTCACCATTGTTTGACAGTATCTATTTAAGGCTGAAGGTCCTTCCTTCCAGGTGTTGCCTGGACTTTATTTTGGATTTATGGGTTTCATAGACACATGGATGGCAACAGTGTAATCAACTTATGACAGGAAAATGTATAAAATATTTTATATTGAATATATTGAAATTATATATTGGGGCGGCATGGTGGTGCAGTGGTTAGCACTGTTGTCTCACACCTCTGGGACCCGAGTTCGCGTCTCTGCCTGGACTTCCTATTTGTGGAGTTTGCATGTTCTCCCTATGCCGTCGTGGGGTTTCCTCCAGGTACTCCAATTTCCCCCCACAGTCCAAAATCATGCTGAGGCTGATTGGAGTTGCCAAATTGCCCATAGGTGTGTGTGAGTGTGCCCTCCAGACCCCCCACAACCCAGTAAGGATAAGTGGTTTGGACAATGGATGGATGGAAATAATATATTGAACAATGACATATTAAATGATTTCTGACATAGCTAAAGTGTAAAGGACAAAATTTAGCAACATATTTAAACATATTTAATACAAACCCAATACAAAACGTTCTGTAATATAACGCAGTTAATGAATTATAGGTTCGTAACAAAGGGAGCTGGTACCACAGTACATGTAATTGAAAGCTCTTGTTCCACTGGAATGAACACAAGACACCATTACTATGGTTTCGCATCAATACAAAGCTGTACAATACTGAGCTTCCATGATGTAGCTTTCTTGCTTGTGCTCTTAGTACAACCCCAGTGGGAAGCGATTGTCCCAGGGCTTGTGTCAAAAATATTCAGTTCACTAGACTACTTGCCCCGTTGTCTCAAAGGATAAAAAATATTTTTAGGTATCACTGGAGTCTTCGGTTCTTAGTAAAAGTCCTTGAGTATCTACTTCAAACAGTCATCTCAAATCTGAAGCTCATGGGGTCACATTTCTGCAGATCTCCGCCTCAGGCTCCCTTCAAAAACAGAGTTACGTTTTTTTTTGTGTGTGTGTGAAGTTCTGCAGGCAGGTATTCTGCCTACATATTCCACTGATACACTTCAATATGATGGTTAAGTAGAAAAAGTAACTGTAAATGACTCATCTAAAGCTTATCTATGCTGCTTCATGTCGACATTTCTCTCATGAAAATGGGCGTGGCTTGAATTCCTGTGTGCATCAACACGAGAATGCAGGACAATAAACGACGTTATCATGAACATTCCTGACCAAAATCTCTCTGGCCATCGGCGAAAAATTAATTTCCACACAAATCAGTCACATTCTTTTCTCAAACTTTTATTTTTGAAGAACACAGTCATGTCACCCAGTTATGCACAAACCTGCCCCAAAGTGCATGAACCCTTTGTGCCACATCAGAGCATCAGGCCCCTCTGGAAGGTGGTAGAAACAGTTGTGCTTTAAATCGTACTAAACTAACTTCAGCATTCAGCTCCCCGAACAGTAAAGGCAGCAGCAGAGCAAGCAGGAGAAGCACGACTAACAATGTCTAAACACCACAGCAGACTAATATACCGGCGCTAATGTTAAGTCAAGCACTTTCTACTCTGACAGTGTCTGATGGGTAGAAACTCTGCTTACTTAGTTTGCTCAGAAGCAGTGAGAAAGCGTATCAACAGATGGAGGCTGATAAAGCACACAAAAGAAGAACCCCATCAGTAGTAAATGTGGACAGAGGAACAGGAGAATTAAAAAACAATTTCCATGTCTGCCCAGCCTTTTTGGAGAAAGGCTGAGGAGAAAAAGGAGGGAACAAAAAAATAGATCTTTAGATACATCAAAACCCTCCCTGAAAAAAATCCCAAGTTCAGTTTTCTTCGTCCTCTTTTGTCTCTTTGTTCTTCCGCACCTCCTCTAGCTTCTTGTCCTGAAACAGGCAAATGAGAAGCATTTAGCAGGCAGGCATTTCAGCACATGCAGAAGGCGTCATGGCACTTAAAATGGGAAACGCGCTAGAGAGGAGACATGGGGTGGGACTGTACTGGTGATGTCAGACAACCGGGCATCTACGGGTTCAAACAAACTCCACTCCAGGGGAGCAATACCACCCAGCGAAAGCCTGAGGATGTAGTGACTGGCCAACACCACAGCCCTTCCAAGCCTGCAGTGAAATTTGTCCGATGCAAGTTAACTGGCCGTTCCGGGCGGGGGTGTTCTGCTCTTAACACATAATCAAGACACCTAGGAACTTGAAAATCTGTGAGAGAATTCCCCCTTTATTGAAGGGCGGGTGCCCCCATTGCACTGCGTGAAGGTGGGAGACTTTGGCTGGCGTTAAACCTCAGCGCCCGACGCGAGACACTGTGGGCAAACACGGTGCGGCCGCTTGCTCGCCAGTCACGTGCCTTCTCTTTGAACTTCTCGTTCAGGGCTGCCATCCTGGCCGTACGGTTTTCCTTGTTGGCCTCCATCTTCTGGTTGAGCTTCTCCTCCGCCATCTTGCTGAAGTTGCTGCTCTCCTCCTGCGCCTTCTGCTGCACCTCCTTCTCGTGCTCCCTCTTCTCTGCCAGGTGCTTCAGCACTTCAGCTTCATGAGACTGAGGAAGAGGCTCGTGTTACAAACAACCTTAGCGTTGCTAAACCAAAACTACACACATGGAGCTGCTAGTAATTTTATATAGATCAGTGATTGATAAAACGTATGCTGTTACTCAAGCTGGAGTTTAATGCTCAGATAAATAAAGTGCACTAGTCCAGAAGCTTCCTCTGTTTTTATCCTGGAAGTTATTGAACAGTGCACAAGTATCACTGGCAGGTGACAGAACGTTTGCCATACTTTGCGCCTTTCTTCAGCAGCATCCAGTTTTCTCTGGATCTCTTCCAGAGACACGTCCTTTTTCTTGGGGTTGGTCAGGGGGAATTCGCCCTTGGAGTCCCCACTGGTGGGACTCAGGAGAACTTCGAAGGCCTGCCCAGAGGCACGCTTGTCCAGCTCCTTCACCTGAATGTCTACAGATGCAGAGACATCATTGACCAATTCACTGCCTTGCTCAGAGGATTGAAATTCAGTCCCTTTTATAACCACACATGGCAACACTTCTCAGTTCTCTACACTTTTGGGGTCAGCTGGTTTTGTACTGAAAATGCAAGCCACGCATTATCATCATTAGGTAAGCAATATATCCAAATAAGAATGAACTTACTCCCAGAGGATGCCATTCCGACAGGGAAAAAATCGGTTCACCTAAACATACAAAAAAAAAGTAATTGCGTAATTAGCATTTCAACGTTCAAGTTGAAAACAGGCATCAGCGCCCTCTTATGGCGGAACTTAGAAAATCGCCCCACTTAGGGATTCTTCTATACTGGCGTATGGAAATAGACTGACGTGTTGTAATACACAGCAAACCAGTTTCCTTTAGACGCACAAGCCCCACCCGTTTTGAGCCGCAAAATGTCCATCCAGCACCGAAAAGCAATTATATAGGGCAACATTCTCTGGCCCTGGAAACCAAGATATGCAAGATTTGAGCCCCGACAAAAATGCTGTAGTAATATATTAGGCTCATTTAGAAATTAAACAAATTAATTTCAGGTGCATGAAAACTGATATTAACATCTTTTACAACGAACATTTCAAAAGCTAAGGAATCACTTTTTATTTGACATGGTTTAAAATTTAAACAAAGGAGAACGCAATGAACGCAAACTGCACCTGCACAGGAAGAACAGCCTCTACCTTTCATTCTGTCAACTGTTACGCACAGAAACAGGTCCACACAAAGGAGTGCCGTCTTTAACCAGCACGTCCACAGCCCATTGTTTCTCACAAACCAAACATGTTCCCCCGAAAATGATGACATTTTTACCCAATTTACGCGACAGCCATAATGTCGTTGCATGAAAGAGTCCATCAAAAAACAATTCCGTAACTCGGAGCTCCCTTCTCCTTCTCCACCCGCATGGTTATTGTGACACTTCCAGCCCGAAGGAAAGGTTTTTTTACTGCATATTTTTATAACTATATTTTACCATAACGAGTATGTCAATGTTGAAAGCCAAATCTGCTGTAAGTAGCATACTTCTACATTTTAGTTACTGTTGTTACCAGGGTTGTTCCTCATTTTGCATGAATAGCATCAGCATCCCTCCCGTCGGATTTTCACCCACAGGAGATGCCAACTGCGAACAAAGGCGAGCCGGGAGCGCGCCCAGCACCGCCCGCGACCATCCCGCGCAGCATCGCCAACAAAGGGAGAAGCCATCGAGCGCAGTTTCGAGGGCTGCGTCCGTCAACATCACTGAACACTCCGGTGAACACACGCTGCCATCGTCGCATGCACCTGCTTCGCATTGTGTGGGGCTGGATGGGAACGAGCATCCCCGCCTTACCGTCAGCACACCGCCCGTAGATAAAAATGTTTAGCTAACAAGTGATATATATATATATATATATATATATATATTGCAAAATTAAGACGAGAGTCAGAACACAAACGCGGTCAAAATTTATCCCTGGCGGCTTTTTATCTTCTCCTCGATCGGACTCTGCCTGTCAGTGTCAGAACACGCCTTTCTTCCAATATAACAGCGGGGAATATTAAATAAAGACTTGTCGTGAACAATCTCATCACGCACTACCCGTAACAAAAACACGGCACAGATAAAACGAGTCCACAATACTGCGTCGATACCAGTTTTAAAATGCTATTTTCATTGAATGCTAGATACCTCGTTGGCTACAGGTTCGCCATTAAATTTTGATTGAATAAGTGCATCTTTAATATAGCATTTCACATTTTTAACAAGAAAATATTTTTGTAATAATGATAATTCTCTTCTATTTTTAGTTACACCCACCTTCACAAGAGCAAATGTGAAATCATACAATACGCCCCTCACAGGTCTAAATTTCTTCTACAGCCTTGTCTTACCAATTCGCGCAAAAAAGGACTGAAACGAATGTCGTCATGTTTGCTCCTCTGCCGTGATTGGCTACGTATAATCGGAAGCCCAGCTGCAACTTTCCCTCGACCATCTGGAAGTTGTAGTTTTTCACTTTTAAACCGTCAAAACAAAAGCACGCGGCCTGCATTTTTTTTTCAACCGTCCATCCTTTGGTTATGAGGTAAATGTGTATGAGCTCCGTCGTTCTAAATGATACAGTTTATAGCACAATTGAAGCTTTATAACATATCATATGGACTGAAAAGGGTTCTGATGGTTATTTTTGTTCATTTTTCATTTTCATTGATGATTATAAGATTGGATGGTGTTTCAGTTTGAATCAGGCAGGCATTGTTGTAAGGCAGCAGCACTGGAATGGACATCCGGCATACTGGACGTTTTCCAAGCAAAATGTATTGTGCGGCACCGCAAAGGGCAGCGAAAATCAAAAATATTTGTGGGGGACCCAACCCCCAACACTTACTCGTGAAATTTACTGTGAGGGAGCCTATCGCAGTTCTGTAAAGCACTCTGATATTCTACCAGAGTATTTTTAATCTACTGAAAGTATATATATATATATATATATATATATATATATCTGAAATACTATAGGCCTGACAAAGGAGAAATTTGATGAGTCGTGTCCATAAGATGGTTCATCGGTCACTCAGATCTCTGACTCATCAAGAAATGCATCAGCAGGGTGGACTTTACCGCAGCTTTTCTAAGGAGTCCTCTGCTATGTTTGGTCTTTGCCAGTGTTTTCAAACCACACGTTTACCTTGTGTTGGTGCTGACATGTTGTTTCTAACATTGCCAGTGAGCCTGTTTTTCCGTTCATCATTTGACAATCACCAATTAGGTACCATATTGTAGCTAGATACTATCCGTAGCTCTGTATCCAAGTGTGGACTTTCCGTAGAATCATGACGGAGGCACTGTGCGAGTCTCACTGCCTACGATAATGCATTGTCAGCACTTTTTTCTTTTTTGTCAGAAAGTGAGGCATATGAAGACTGTGTAGTGCAGCCTCTGCTGCTCTGTTTTCTGCCACATGTACAGGCTGACAGGGGCATAAGACTGAAACCTTTGTTTGAAAACCAAGGATCCAAATATAGTGTCAATGCTTCACAGCTTCCCAGGAATCAAAGGCAGTTTTCTAGCTGAGATACTTAGAAGTTACATTGATGGTTTATCATGATATCATCAAATGATGCCTAGATTAATTAATATTCTAGCTTCATCTGCCTTCTTTAAGATTTTGAATACTGACAGTTAAATATAACTCCCGTTTTATCCATTTCCAGTCTCAGTATTTGGACAAACTTATGAGGTGTATGTAAATATGTGAAAACAATTTAATTTAAAATCAATGTGTTTTGACAGTGCTTTTTTTGTCAAGTTCATCAGTATGCAGTTTCATAATCCAACTATACTTGACCCTTTAAAAAGTGTATTATTTTCAATCTCACTCACTAAGGAGGTCAAATACAGATTTGATGCACTTAAGCCTTTATCTTTTTTATTTATGTTCACATTTCATGGGCTTTTTATAGCTGTGTCCGCTACCTTTATTTTTCCTGAGAATGTCTATCCTTGGAATTTCTCGAAACACTCTGGGGTAGTTATGAGGTTTGTATGGTTTCGTGTATGAATTCATGCTCCCAGATCTGTCTTGGGCGACAGATGAAAACCCTCCTGGGTAAAGCTGCTGGGTCGAGCTTTACCCGATCTCCTGCTGAACATGCTGATCCTGACCCTAAACCACACAGGTCATTCTTTGAGGTGAACTTTGACACTATGCAAAGGAGGCAAGTCTCACTTTTGGGAAGCGAGCTGGCTCTGTCTGTATCAGCCACTGGGAGACTTGCTGTTGTTGTCAGTCCTTAATTCCTCATCCTGCTTTTTATTAAGTTTTGTGTAGCTGTGTATTCTTCTGCGGTGGAAGGGTGACTAATGTTCTTCAGCCTCATTTCACTAGTACAACTGGCACCTTTTCAGCATGTCATTTATGATTTTTTTTCAGGATCATTGCCAAACTCCATTCAAAATATCTTCATTGGGTTCAAAAAGCCAAGATATAGTGAAAATGACAGTATAATGGAAAACAGTGGACACCCTCTCCACAGCCTCATGGTTGGACAGAGGAACAGCAGTGGTAGACGGCTTCTCTCACTGAGTGGTTTGTCCCCACTGCAGTTAGAATTTTTAATAGTGGCCATGTCCAAATAATATTGCAGATAATAGATAAAAATGTAGAAAATGATTCCTTTGACTATTGATCCAATTCATGTATCAGTGGAAGCATTGGAGGTTATATACATTGCTCAAAAAAAATAAAGGAACACTTTAGTCGGAATATAGCATCAAGTCTGTCATGATTTGCGGCGGTAGAGCGGTAAAACCAGGAAGTCAAGCCAGGAATCCGGGAAGATGGGGTTTATTTAGCACGCACAACCACCATGGGGAGACGTTTAACACAAAGGTCTGCCGGACCTACGCTGTTGCAGACTAGATATACACAACACAGGCAGGCAGGAATGAGAGACAGGTGAAAACAACCAGGGAAAAACACTGGGTAATGAGGTGGGCATGGCACACACAAGGATCGTTCGGAGCGGGGCGTGACATAACCCCCCCCCCCCAAAGGCGCGCCCAAGAGAGGCGACGGACTAGACGAACCTGGAAGACAAAACCAAAACCATTAACAAGGATCAGGGAACAAGACCAAAACACAAAACAGGCACAAGGACAGAAACCAGGACAGGGAACGCAGACAGGCAGACCAGAACGGGAGAAACAGAGGGAAAACCCATAGGTGGAACAAAAGGGCCAGGAGTGAAAGGAGGAACAAAAGGGCTGGGAGCGAACAGAGGGACAAAAGGAGGAGGAGCAGACAAAACCGACACAGGAGGAGGACACCAGGGCGCCCGAAGGCACTCAGGCAGATGATGGGCAGCGGCTGGAGGGGTCGCAGGCAATGGGGAGGCAGAAGCAGGAGGGGGCCCTGCAGGGGCCAAGGAGACGGGCCGAGGGACCACCAGAGGGAGCCGGCGGGACCACCGGCGCAGGCACGTGAGAGGGGGAAGACAACGGCCAAACCGGAGCCTGTGAAGGCGCTGTCCGACGCCCAGCCAGAGCAGGGGGGCCCGGAGGCGGCCGACGCGGAGCTGGAGGCGGGATGGCGGACCGGCCCCGAGGAACCGGAGGAAAACCCGGCGGCAACCAGGAGCCGGAGGACCTGCAGGCAACCACCGGGCATTGGCCAGGGGCCGCACGGGCGTGCCAGGGGGCGGGTCGGGAGGGACCCTGACCCTCCGCTTGTGCCCCCTTCCAGGACATGGAGAGGCGGGGACCCCATTGGGCTCCACCTTTGTGGGGCACTGGTAGTCGGGCTGGGTCATGGGAACCCAGCACCTGGATCCCCGAAGGGTCCCACTCGAGCTCCTCCTCCAAGTCCACCACTATAGGAAGAGTGAGGTTTACACAGTCCAGGACCTCCTCGGGGACATGAGTCACGTGTTCTCGGGGGGCAGGCGAAGCCAGAACAGGCAGGGCTGTGGGCTGAGCAGGAACAGGCGGTGCCACGGGCGGGGCCTCAGGAGCAGCTACGGGGGCGGCCTCAGGAGCAGCCGCGGGGCCCTGAGCAGGGGTGTGCCCCTCAGGTGAGGGCACGGTATACCCCGCAGGGCAGGTCTGCTCTGTCTTCCAGCAGAGCAGCCTCTTCAAGGTCCCCTCCACCCGGAAAAGCTGCTGGAGCGGGGACTCGGGTGTGTTTTTGAATTTGCTTGTGTGTTTTCGCTTTTGCTGGTGTGTTTTTGAATTTGCTGGTGTGTTTTCGCTTTTGCTGGCGTGTTTTTGAATTTGCTGGTGTGTTTTCGCTTTTGCTGGCGTGTTTTTGAATTTGCTGGTGTGTTTTCGCTTTTGCTGGTGTGTTTTT
>JABFDZ020000050.1:17626892-17640635 GCA_019775955.2 Pollimyrus isidori
TGCCGGGTGTGCCCGTCGGCTCTGCCTGAGGTCGGCATGCCGGGTGTGCCCGTCGGCTCTGCCTGAGGTCGGCATGCTGGGTGTGCCCGTCGGCTCTGCCTGAGGTCGGCATGCCGGGTGTGCCGGTCGGCGCCGCCTGAGGTCGGCATGCCGGGTGCACCCGTCGCCGCTTTTGGTGATGGCTGTGAGTCAGCAAGTACAGGGGGTGCCTCATCCTTTTAGCAGCTCACAATCGACACCTAAAATACTGGGATTAAAAAAATGTATAACAGACTCAAAGTGCACAAGCTAAGAATGGTTGTTGGGCCTATATGAAATACAACTAGTACTTCTCCACGTGGAGCGGAAATGGCTTTGGGCCAGCATTCGGTCATATGCTCCTCGTCGTTGAAGCCAAAGCCTCATGAAACTGGCCTCCTGCTTCCCGCCTCCAGCATTCGCTCATCCAGCAACAGCCAGGTGAACAAGCTGCTGCAGACGGAGGAAGGGAAGGCTGACTCTGGAGAGGGTTGGACATCTCCTGGGGAGGACGGGCTGAGGCGGGCGGTGGACAATGAGGAGGACACTGTTGCCTACAACTACTCCTTCTTCCACTTCTCCCTCTTCCTGGCTTCCCTCTACATCATGATGACCCTAACCAACTGGTACCAGTGAGTGTTCCTCAGTCGCTCGTATACATGGACATATTCTGCAGTACAAGAGTATCTCTTGTCCATGTTGCTGCTAAGTGCTGAGGTTCCTGATGGAGAAACATCTCTTCCTCCTCAATTGCAGAAGTTGGACCAAAGCATGTTGTATTTTATAACCTGTCCTGATCTATGTTGGTTAACCAAAGAACAAATCATCTGAGTTTATGAAAGGCTTAAACAGTCTTGAAATATTTTGCCCCTTGTGCGATTCTCCTAGTGCTAAGCTAACTTTGGTGCCGTTTTTCAGAGCGAGTGTTATCAGTCATGAGTCAGCTGCCAGATAAAAGGCTCGGAGATGCACTCATTCTGATTTTCAGGGCTTTCTTGTACTGGCCATTTAGCTTCCTTTATTCTGGGGTTGGGGCCCAAGCTTGGCAAATGAGGCTGAAAACTGCCCCAAAACAGGTTAAACTGCAATCCGATATTTTGTGCCGTTGTCTGCTGAAGTAGAGATGAAATCCGCCAGCAGCAAAGGCATAACCTCCACTTAACCCTGAGCAGCCGTCAGAGCTTCGCCTCTGTCAGTCTGGCCATGATAGGTTACCTGTAATGTTATACCCGCCGAGTCCCTTGGGCGGCCTCAACGTAGCATGTCCCATTGTTTTATACATCTCCAAGATAGTGTTTCACACAACCAGAAGTCAGAAACTTGTTGGGGGTAAGTGGGCTGTGGAGACCCAGTGTCTCTCTGTGGTGCGCCCCCTGCAGGCCGGACACGGACTATCAGGCTATGCAGAGCACGATGCCGGCTCTCTGGGTGAAGATCTCCTCCAGCTGGCTTGGCTTGGCGCTCTACCTCTGGACCCTGGTAGCGCCGGTCTTGTGCACCAGCCGCGACTTCAGCTGAGCATGGAGACCAGCTGGCCCTGGGCCCTGCTCAGAGGGCGGGGCAAGGCCCCCACCTGAAGGAGGCTGCCTGTGATTCGGCCACAATCCTGTCACTTCTTATCCTTTCCCTCTAATTATCTGTATAGCCTCTCTTCATTTCTGTGTCTCTGATTCACTGTGACCAAAACCTCTAAAGCTTTTCATTGATTGTAAAATGTTTTTTTTTTGGACATCCCAGTTGAGTTTTGGGACCAATCGCCCTGTAACGTTTACAAATGATTGTGCTGAATGACATTAGCCGTTTTGCTTTCTGTCTATGCCCGTGTGCGGCAGGCAGCTTTGTTCAGCTAGAAGGCCCAGCTAAGCAAATGTTTGGCTGCCGTGGTTGGAGCATTTGGCAAGGGCGTCGACTCTAGCTGTGTGGGGGGAACATGTCCTTCTGCTTCCACAATGTTCCCCGTGCACGAAAACAAGGGGAATTGTCTGAGTCGCAGGAGGCTGGGCAGGTTGCGCTGCTTTGGGAGCGAATGCTGCTGTCCTGCAGCCCCTTGCTTCATTTTGTAAGCGCGACTGCAGGCCCGTTCGCCCTCTCCAGTCACTGCGTAGTTCATCCTTCGTCCAGTGTGTTCAGATCCAATAGGTATGAAAGCATCTTCTCGCTCAGCAGGTGCAGATATCCAGGCTGTCTCTTCTCAGACAGGCCTCCACGTATCACGGTCAGATCATTACATTTTATTCCCTGACTGCCAAGCGGTGCTGGGGAGGTTACCTTTCTGTATTCCAGGTGGGCTGTTGCCTTTTTTTTAATAATAAATGTTGTTTTGGAGACACTAATTAAAAATATTGTGTTTTTTTCTAAATTCCTTTTATTTTCATACTGACAGTCCCATAATTTGAAATTTTAGATATGTCTACTACCATATATAATGTCCTTGTGCCTTTTATTTGCAGCAGTGATTATATAAAGAAGCCTTTTTGTAATTATAAATGAATTTGAGAGCTTGATGTACTTTTGGTGTTTGGCTGTATAATAGTATAAATAAACAGGTTCTTCATACTGTAAATGCTCCATCTCCTCCTTTTCCTGCCCTTGTTCCATAAGCAGACAGTGAGAAGATCGGCGTGGTGCCCAGGTGGAGGTGCTGTTCCTGCCACCTACATTTCAGGCTCGATTCATATCCTCAAATGAACTCCTTTGTTTTAATGCGCTGCACTGTGATTGATTAGATCACGGAGGGTTTCCTGGGAGCTGGTTAGGCATGAAGTCGGTAAAGATTGGCTTCTAGCCAGGGTTAAAATCCTGCCATTGAGGTCCGGTGGACCACGGGGACCGGGCCAGGCTTTCAGGGAGTACCTTCTGCAGTATAGGTGTGACTCCTCCCACAGAGCAGTGCAGACAACAGGCAGTGACTCATCCCATTTGCCGTTCTTTCGTTCTCGGAACAGTTTGAGTTCCACAGTACCGCCCACTTGCTTTTTCTTCTGCCTGCACGACGCAGTCGCTTGTGATCCTCTGAGCCCCACCCCCTTAATGTGACAGGCCCCAGGTCGGCGAGAGCAACCTGGTCCAAGCAACAGGACACTGGGACCTGGCGTTGGTGTTGCTCGGAGGAGTGCTAAGGGGATCCTCCACACAACTGTGACCTCCAGATGGGCAGTGCCAGGGAGCCAAAAGCAACTGATGCAGTGCCTTCGCTCGGTGCCAGCCTGCCCAGTTTGTCGTGACACATGTGATGGCTCTGTGTGTACAGTCATACGCCCGTATGTTTACCCTGTGCTAGCCTAAATGTACTGGTGCACAAATGTTTTTGCTTGGCTTACTCGTGCATGTGTACTCGCCACTTTTCATGGACCTTCCCTGGGTATAGATTATTTGGGGGGGGAGACATACACCATTTGTAACATTGGAAGTTGCTTCTCATCTTGAGTTTCTCGTGTTTGTATCCCGTTTTAATGAAGTCAGGCTCCATTGTGAAACTCGGCCATGATGTAATATTCAATGCATCCAATTTCATCATTTCAGTCATGCTCTATGTGGGAGGATGTACCACAGGCTAGTTATGAAATATAAGCCCCTCACCTAGATGAGTGGGCAGCATTTAGAGGCTGCTTGTTGCCTGCTGCAGCATACTGCAATTCATTCATCAATCTATATCCCTGGAGTCCCCTTTTCTCTGTAGAAAACCCCCAGCACTTTTTTTTTGTGGAGGACACCAATGATATATTACACAGGGCACGTTATGCCCGCTTCTCGCTCCACCTAGTGATACATGCTCGGGTTCAGACCATGGAGAAGGGGCGGGGACATCGGGACGTACTCAGTAGTGCGCCGTGCGTCGTTAGCGAAGCGGGAGATAGTGTCCCTGTAGTGGCCATCGGCTTATCGTGGAATTGCAGCTTCCGTTTATCGCTGAGGGAAAGCCCCCCTCGTAGCAGCCCACCGCCCAGACGCGCTGCGAGGACGCGCACTGCCACACTTGCCCTCGTTCTTTTCGGAGGACGCACTGAGGAATAAAACGGTTACTGCACAGTTCCTCCCGGCAAGCAGTGAAGTTAACGTCGGTCGCCTGCTCATTTTATGTCGCCGTTGTTGATGACAATAGTTTAGACTGTTAACAGACGTAAAATAGTGTCTGAAAGAGATCATGCACCAGAATAGTTCAGTTAAATTGCTCTGGCTGGTAAGAAATTTTAATCTGATATATCTTTATGATTTTCCTGCGTATTGTTGTATTGTCTCATTATTTAAACAACAGTTGTACATACGATGATACTGGCGATTGAACTACTAATTCACTGGAGTATGTTCTGTTTAAAAATTGCATTTTGTGTCTGATGTCATCGGTAACAAGTGTGGAGCTTCTATTGTTAAGGTGTACAGTTTGTTCGTTTTCTGTTTACAGTTAGCAGTGTTTCGGCTTACTGTATAGTACAGTAGGCTATTGTTCTCTTGTTATTTTGCAAAAAACAATAATTTCCCATTCGTTTTTATTACCGCTTCCCTCTGTGTACAGTTGATCACTGATTTTTTTTTTAAATTGATTAAACGTACCAAACCTTTCAGTAAGAACCGTAAGTTTGAATGCATTTACTCTTTTTTAATAAGCATGATTCGCTCGCTATAATGCTGATGGTGACGATGCCCGTACATGCATCGTATTGTGACAGTTTCAATCGTGTGCGTCTCCAGCCAAACTGAGATTAACATGAGCACGCGCAGACCAGGGGACTCTCTGTTCCCAAATCTCCGGGAAGCAAACGAAGAAAACAAATTAGCCGGTAATTTACAGGAGACGGTACTTCAGCTGCAGAGTGCTTTGCAGGCAGTCACTGTCCGTGCACAATTTGAAAGGGTGAAAAGTTTAGCCTTATCGCAGCATCCTATCGCTTTCGTTTTCGATGAAACATTCAACGGAGTGCAATAACATTACATAATAACTGTTACTCGTGGTGCAGGATGCGGTGCGCATGGGTCCATCACTGTCAGCGCAGTGCTCCGTAATGAAATATTCATATACCACTTTGGGGCAGCTGTTATTTTTGTTTTCTGCCATTTACGCGCAGCCTTCGGGACGTTTTAGACGTATTTGGAAATCAGCTTATTTTTAAAAACTGTCACTAATTAGTTGAATTCCGAGTTTCCGCCTGGTCTAATATACTGTAGATTGCGACTGTTACATCTCTACTTGCTTACTTTTCGGTAATGTGGACTGAGCGCCGTTTTCTGAAACGCAACACTGCTCCTCTCCAGTTGTATTTCCACAGTACCATTACGTCATTATGTTGGGAGCTGCAATTAGAGTTCTTCATGTACATTAAGCCGGTTCTTCTACACTTGAGCTCGCATACTCAGCCTATCTTTTCCATTCAGTGCCTGTACTGTGGCTATTCTTGTGGACTAGAGCAATGCCATCGGGTCTCAGTGGATTTTGCAGCTTTGCAGAATGCATAAAGGGGCCTCAGGCTTGCTTTTTGCACAAGAAATTATCTTTTGAATGCTAAAATATCTTGGAGAAACATAGCGAATATTCACAAAAGCTATTATTGTGTGGACTGCTCTACACTAGTCTGTGTGCTTTATCTAACAGATAAATAAAAATAGCTTTGGCATCACACAAATGAGACCGTGGGGAACGGGGGTGCCCTGTAGGATGCGGCCCTGTCTGCTGTCCCCTCACTCTGTGTGGGGGGGGGGGCCCTGTCAGCCCGCCGTGCCTTTTTGTTCCTGATGAAGTCAGAGGTTAAAGTGGCCGCTAGCCCTGTGATCCAGTGGCCGGGTACCTGCCCTTCCCTCCTAGAAGAGGGGCGTCATGGAGACCGGCCAGAATTGTCAGGGATGGTCGCTCGCGGCGCTGTGATATCAGCGGTGATCCGAGCCGCAGATGGTGCCAGCGTATGGCGCAGTGTGGGCGTTTGCCACTGTACTGTCCGTCACCGTGGGCTTGGCAGCATTGCCCTGACAGGCTATAGCCCACCTGTAGCCGTCCTGCTTGCTTTGCTCTATCCCACCTACTCACCCACTTCACTCATGTGTCATCACCCCCAAATGGTGCCCTTGTTTACAGTCTTACTGGTAACGTTTTCTCCCAGTTTCCATTTTTTTTTCCAGGGTTAGGGTTAGTTAGATTCTGTACTTAATAGGACACCCTTCCTGGTTTTTCACCCAAAAATGTTCCCGTTATAAATGTACGCTTTCGAACACCTTAATAATTGCATTCTGAGCAGGTGCCTGTGTGTGGGCAGTACAGTGTGCTGCTGTGTGTCTTCCAGAGGAGAGAAAGAGCTCGTGACGCCGAGCCGGTGGCTGAGCTCCGCAGATGCTGCTCAGTAACTTTGAAATGAGACACATCATTAATCACTCGTGTAGGCCGCTTCATTGCCCGGCGTGCTTCTTACAGCACAGTGCCTGCCGGCTAAAATATTGTCATGTGAGGCTTGACGGGTCTCATACGCGAGGCGCCTCGTCACGATGCCTCATGCTTCTCGGAGATCTCTAACGGGCTGCATAGGTGGGAGAGCGCGGCCGTCGCGCTGAAGGCGTGGTGTGAGCCGCTCGTAGCGGGGCAGCTCGCCCTGTAATGAAGCGTCAAAGCCAGCGAAGCGCGAGGGGAGCCGTAGGTGTGGACTCACCTCATTTGGTTGGAAGACGCAGGACGGAGCCAAAGGATGTGGAGGGGGGGGGCGGGGTGCAAGGCAGGCCGTCTAGAGAGGGCGGCACTTCCTTTAGGCTAGCGTGTGTCTGTCATCAGGAAGGATGCTGGGAGATAAATTTAGACTTCCAGCTCAACCTCCATCTGCTGCTCCTCAGTTTGGGTCTGTTGCTATGGGAACCAGCATGGGGATCCTGTGGATATGAGAGGATATTTACATGAGCTCTTAATCATAGACAGAGAAGCACAATAATATCCCCCCTGTTTGACCAGCAATGTTGAAATGGTGCATGGCACCATAGATTAGGATCACTGCCCCCCAAGTGTCTCTGTAGGTGAGCTGAGGCAGAGATGCACAGGGGGAGATCAGGACTCGATAAACTGTAAGCCAGCACAAGATTTGAAGATTAAAACTCTCCTCTAGCCCATGTTTGGTTATTTCTTTGTGTATTTTTTGTATTGTATTGTAAAACAGTGGCTGATTTTTCTCCGATTGGCTTTTTTGTTAGTTCTAAGGAGATTGGGGTCTCTCATGTCACAGCATTATGTCAGCCCTCCTGGGCCACAGCCATTTCCTCCTGATTGTGTGAGCTCCACTAACCCTGTGCCCACCTAGGATCTATGTGTGTGAGCTCCACTAACCCTGTGCCCACCTAGGATCTGTGTGTGTGAGCTGCACTAACCCTGTGCCCACCTAGGATCTGTGTGTGTGAGCTCTACTAACCCTGTGCCCACCTAGGATCTGTGTGTGTGAGCTGCACTAACCCTGTGCCCACCTAGGATCTGTGTGTGTGAGCTCTACTAACCCTGTGCCCACCTAGGATCTGTGTGTGTGAGCTCCACTAACCCTGTGCCCACCTAGGAATTGTATGTATGAATGCCAATAAACCTGTGCCTGCCTAACACTGGTATGTGGGAGCTCCACTAAACCTGTACCCATCCAGCACCTGTATGTGTGTGTATGTATGTATGCAGTGGGATGTGTTCAGTAATCAGGTTTTTAGCCGGTCAAGAATGTCTGTCTCGATTTAAGATATACAGTCAACCCTTCTAACCCTTCCTTATGTAGGAAAATCCACATGCGATTGTTTTGGCCTTCTTGGTGAGCAGAGTGAAGGGAAGCCAAAAGATGAAAAACGCAATATACAACGATCGCTGCAAGATATCACAACAGAGGCTGCCATAAACACTCTTGCCATCCCAACCAGCATTGTACATATCTTTTATTAATTTATGAGTTACTAAACTTTTTGTGTGTTCTCTGCTGGTCTTCACTTGTCGTCTACAACTTTCTCAAAACTCACCAAGAATGCTCCTTCAATGGGGAACATTGCACTTCAGAAGGGCCAACTACACATCCAAGTTGTATTACACAGCAAGTCAGAAATTTGGTTTGAACAGAGGTGGACCTGAAATGGTCCAGAAAGTAAAAATCCAGACCAGGATTTTATTTCAACCAACCACTTTAGTACTATATGATTGTGACTCTATATGCTCAACTGGTTGGTTGAAACAAAATCCTGATCTGGATTTTTACTTTCTGGACCTGAAATTTTCACCTTTGGGTTTAAATGTATGTCTGATTCACATGTTGTGGCCCATTTATTTTAATAATGCATGTTTTTAAAAATAATTTAATGAAAACTAGTTTAAAACCCCCATCCAAAGCCACTGTTTCTTTTCACAGAGCCTTTGAAGCAGCATCAAGCCGCAGTGTAAGGGTGACTGAGTGATCCTCTTAGCTGCCTGTGGTCCCTGCAGCGTGCTGCACAGCGGTCTGCTGTAGCCGCGAGCTCAGGCTGGGAGGAGTCTGACATGGCAGCCGGCTGAGCCCAGGTTTGGGAAGTTCAGTGTCCAGCAGAAGAATTGCTGTTGTCAGCTTGGACATCCTCAGTCCTGCTTCCAAGGGGCCTCTTTCTTTAGGGTGCCAACAAAAGGAATTTATCAGAGGGTAAATAAGACAGGACATAAACAAAGGAATAACTTTTATTGAATGTCCATCCATCCAGACATTTACTGCTTTGCTGGCTGAGCTGTGGTGCCCAAGTGAGGCAGCAGCTCAAGGTCTTCCCAGAGCCCGCATGAAGTGTCTTCTGACCATGCGGCTTCCACCCAGTCCAGCAAAAGGGCAGAATTCAGTGAATGACAGCTATCTTTGTCTCAGTCACCTCTGAGGAATTATTTTCCCGCTGATCCCCACAGCTGATCTGCCAGCCAGCAGCAGAAATGTCAGCTCCACCTTGAGGCCCAGCGGAGGAAGTTCCGTCGTTCCATTCTCTTGGGAGAGAAGATAGCCAGTGCCGCACTGAGAGGAGAGAGGTAGCGAGCTCCAAATATTTCAGGGAGAGCCTTGGCCTCAAACCAGCAGAGCTCTGAGTGTGTAACTTCAGGAAGGTGTCCCTAGGAGGGAAACCTGACTCCAGAAGCCTGGGAGGTACTTGTTGAGGTTCTGTCTTTGTGCCGGTAGCAAGCCCAGTGTCCTACAGAAGCACATCCGCTCACACACTGGGCAGAGTCCCTGTCCCTGCGGCCCGCACCACACGCCCCGCACCCGCCGAGCTCCGTCTGGTGAGGAACGCAGTCTGAGCGACTCTGAAGGTGGGCGACCAGCAGAGGAGCAGGCGAAGCAGCCGGAGGCGAAAGCATGAGCTCAGAGGGTGAATCTGGGCAGCGTGGGAGCACCTCCTCGTCTACAGAGGAGCACGGACGGACTGCCTCGCAGGAGAGCAGCACCACACCATTATCTTCTGCTAAGGAGGCCCAGGGAATAAAAGATTTTTTGCCAGCAGAGGGTGCCCATGCAGTCAAGCAGCGGCTGGCCCTGCGATTGAGTGAGAGGAGGCAGGCGCCCCTAGGGTCCTACGAGGAGGCCCCTGCCTCCCTGGACCTCTGGAGCAGGGGCAGCACTGAGTCCGGCTATTTCTCCCGCTCTGACAGCGGCGAATGGTCCCAGGCAAGCCCCCCAAACACAGAGGCCAAGAGTTATGCTGAAATTATACTTGGCAAATTTGGCCGGTTAGATCAGTGGCACAGGAACCAACAGCAGCAGTGTGCGGGGTCTGCAGAGCCAGGCGAGAGACGGAGAAACGTCCCGATAAACGTTCCGGCCAATCAGGTCATTGAACACATCACCAAGCTCATCACTATCAATGAAGCTTTGATTGACACAAGAGAAATCGACAGTGTGAAGCCTAGACGATCCTCTCTCTCCAGGAAGAGCAGCATAGAAGTGCCCAAGATCTCAGCTCCCAAAGCGCCTCCCTCCAATAGCAGCGGCTCAGTTGATATGGGATTGTCCAGGGACCCCCTCCATCCGCGCTTCCTGAGGGTGGGCTTGCTCGCCACTCGCCTGTACACAGCCCCCCTGCTTAGGAGCCACTCCCTACCTTCGCCGACTGGTGCCGCGGACTCTGCCGCCCGCAGATTCCGCTTCAGCCACTCCTTCGACGAATGGCAGGCCTCGCCGGGTGGGAAGCGGCTGGGCCGACATCACGGCACACTGCGACGTCAGCCTGCCCTGGAGGTCCCTGCTGAGCCGGAGCCCATTCTCCACGAGGTGCCTCATCGGTCCAGTGTCACCACGGTGATGCCTGGTCCTTGGCAACACCAGTACATCAACACGCCCGGTGGCCAGCAAAAGGAAAGCAAGAGCTACGTCTCTCATTGCCGAGGGCAAGAAGTCTTAAGGACCGATGGATCCAGCTTCCCCACTGGATATCTGGCGGAAGAGCTGAACAACATTTCCAGAAAGGAAGTATTGATCCAGAGGTTGCACAAGAGGCAGAAAGAGGGAAACCAAGAGCATGAGCAGGATCCTTCTAAGGTGACTGAGATAGCTGCTTCTTTTCCCCCTACGTCCACATGCACAGGCAGGCAGAGGAACAGTGCCGTAAGGGAAAGGTGGGACAGGGCAGATGAGGCGTCACAGTCAGCCTCAGATGGGACAAACACCGGAAAGGGCATCTCCGTGATTCAGCACACAAGCAGTTTTGAGAAAAAGGAAAAGGTGTTTTCTGCTTTCTCCTTCAACAAGGACCATCACCTACCGCAAAGAGAACTGCCAAAGTCACACTCCCACGCCCGTCTGCTGCGCCAGCCCAGCGTTCAGGTGCCCGAGCTTTCGTTTACAGAGGAGCCAGGCAGCGGTATCGCAGAGCCCTCCAACATGGACACAGTGTTCCAGTGGCCAAAGCGCAGCTCAACCTTGGCCCAACTCCCAACCGAAAAACTGCCCCCCAAGAAAAAGTGCTTACGCCTGGCTGAGGCGGCTCGAGCCTCGAGGGGTCTCTGTGTGAGCTCGCTGCCAGGTAACTCTGCTGTGAAGAGCAGCACATCCCTCCTCCGTACCTCCACATCTAATGACAAAATACCTCAAGCCGGTCCTGAAGTGGTGCCTGCAGCAGCTCCTGAGGGTGTGCAGGAGAGCCACACGATGACTGCACTTTCGCATCCTCAGCACCCGCGGATGCTGCCCAGCTATTCAGCCCAAGCCAGAGATCCCTGCTGCCCACCCGCATGGAACAAAGGACAGAGGTGTCAGCCCACGAGAGACCCCATCTGTGGAGCATCTGGCCAGAACAAACCTTCATTTCAGACAAGTGGAGAGGAGCTTCTGCAGGTCTGCCCCAGTAACGCAGACCCAGCTGTGCTTCATGCTAATTTCAGCCCAAGTCCAGCATCTGATTTTAACCACAAAACAAAAAATCCCAACGAATCAAGCCTGGCTTCTCCTCCTCCTGAGCCTCTTTCAGACATAAGAGCGGCCTGGTCCCCCTACAGGGTGAATTCAGACCCCATGGAGCTCTCTCTGTGCCCAGTGCCTCCTCTTTCCTGCAGTCAGTCAGCTGTCTGCCTCCCTACTAAGCCTGCCCTTCCCTCACCCTCATTAAGGAGCAGGTCCAGTTCTGTCACCATGCAGCCAGGGCTGCAAACGGAATCCAGACCATCCCCATCCCTCTCGCAGGGCCAGATCCCCGTGGTCCCTCAGGATTCCGACCGCTTGCCTGATGCCTCTCCCTCTGAGCTTCTGAGGCCCGTTGCTGCGCTGGCGGTACCGGTTCACACTCAGACCCCTGTAGCCAAATACGGAAGCGCCGTGTACACTACACAGTCACAGATACCTGCACTGAAACAGAAGGATCTAATCTGCTCTGCTGTAACCAAAAGGAAGCTGGAGGATGACTGTCAAAAGCCACACGCAGTGACCGCCCCCGCTGACATTCTGGGGCACCGGGGCTTATTGCTGCCCCTGACGCCAGGTGCTGTGGAGACAGAGAAGGGACAGGGAAGTGCCCTCTCGCCAGCGAGCGGCCCGGAGCTCAGCCCTGACACAGAGCATCGGCAGAAGCGCGCAAAGAGGGAAGAGGAGACTAATTATAGTGACGGGGATGGTAGCGGGTGTGTCGGAGGAACAGGAACTGACGAGCAGAGTTTGATCACAAACCCACCACTGATGTCTGAGAAGAAAGAGGAAGATGATGCAGCAGCAGAGGAAGTGGATTCCAGTGACAGCAGGAAGGGTGACTCAGTGACGGTACAGACGCAGGAAGACAGCAGCCAAAAGCAGCCGCTGGGAGCAGTGAGCTCTGAGGCCTACCCCTGCCTGCACACCGCCACCTCGCTAAGCTGGTGCTTCCTCTGCCCGTCCCCCGAGAGCGACACACAGCCCCCAGGCAGCTCCTCCCAGCCCAGCACCTTGAACTCCCTCGGTCTCTCCACCAGACTGGCCCTTTCCCTCCTTCAGTCCAAGCAGAAGCACAGGCCTGCACTCTACACCACTGCCAGCACGACGCAACCCACAGCCTCTGAGCTGCTTCCTGCCGGGAAACCGCAAATGTGCCACGGAGATGTAAGTCCACCTGAGTGCATTCAGTCTCCTGCGGATCATTGCATCACAAGCACCTGAAATATTTGGTTTCACAGTTCCTGCGGAAAATATAGCCGTTTCCAAATTTAAACACAGCAGTAACATTGAATTCTAGAATGTGCCATAGCTATCACACAGATGTATTGAATCATTATTAGCTAAATTTAAATACTTTATTGACTTAATATTGATTTACAATACTGCAGCAGTGTCATGATTTTATTATATACTTTACATACATATTTTATGTATTTGCAGCAAAACTATACACAATGTAGATATATTTAGCAACTGATGTTTTAATCATAGCTGTTGTTGACATAGAGGATCAGATGCTTGCCACGGTTTCAGAGTTAATGCCATACTTGTGACCCTGTCATTCCGGAGCACAGACACTGGCCTTCGCAGTGCGACCTCAGTCACATGCCCCTCCTCTGCCTCCTCTAGATGCGGCAGGGCAGTGCTGATGAACGTACGCAGGCAGAAGCTGCCACACCCAGTGCACCAGCAGCATCCAGGGAACCCACTCCCACTGCGGAGTAGCAAGGGAGGAGTGACCATCCAGGATGAGGCATGACCCAGCTCCAGACCAAGCCATCGCAGAGAGAGGCACATCACGAGGCTCTGGGTACATAAGTCATTCCTTCTTGGGTTAATCACAAGAGCCACTTCATTTGAGTTTGAGCACATTACCTGTGGTATATAAGTGTGAAAACACTGCCTATACCACATGAGAGTGAATGTGTCAGCTATACCATATGAGTGTGAACATGTCAGCTATACCATATGAGTGTGAACATGTCAGCTATACCATATGAGTGTGAACATGTCAGCTATACCATATGAGTGTGAACATGTCATCTATGCCATAAGTGTGAATATGACCCCTACCATATGAGTGTGAATACATCACCTATATTATATTAGTGTGAACACATTGCCTGTACCACATGAATGTGAATACCCAGCTATGGCATATGAATGAACGTGAACACGTCATCTATACCATATGCGTGTGAATACATCTCTGACACAACATGAGTGTGAACTAGGCTTGGGCGGTATGACAGTATTACGGTATAGCTTTGTATTAAGAAATCCCAAAGGTATTTTTAATACTGTCCAAAATGCAGACACCCATCTTTCTATGAAACTGATACGGAAATGCTGTAATGAGGCCATGTATTACATTGCATAGCACCCGCCACCA
>JABFDZ020000050.1:17660669-17670997 GCA_019775955.2 Pollimyrus isidori
TTTGACCTGTACGAGAAGTAACCCTTTTTCTTAGCTTTGACCTGTACTGTAGCAAAAGTAACCCTTTTTCCTAGCTGTGACCTGTACATATAGCTCTGTTACCATATTGATGCTGTGTCTGTAGGTCAGGGTGGTTCTAATGTGCAGATTGAAGGTTTTGTAGGTGGCAACTTTCCACCAGGCCTGACAGGGTGGGTACCAAGAGGCAGATTAAACTGGACCCCATGGGTTCCCTTTTGGAGCGTACTGTATGTGTGTGGGGGGGTCTCAACTGAGCTGCTTTGGTCATTAGATCACTCAAACTCACAGCAGGTCTAACAGCCCAGCTGCCAGAAGGAGGAGCACCTATATACTCAATTCTCAAAAAGGAGAGAGTAGGGACTTATGGCAGCTGCTTATGCAAACATGTGCACTAGATGATTCACTGATACTGGCCTGTTCAGTGACCCTGAACTGGCCTAATCAGGTACCAGATACCCCCTGCCTTGCCGATCAGCCTGCTGGGGTCTGCGTGCAGTCACTCATTAACCCGGCCCTCCCACTGCGCCTGAGCATGCTGACTACCACACTATCCCACTTACACATTTCCTTTACCTTTACATTTTACACATTTGGCAAAAGCTTTTTCGCTGCTATCAGTGATCCAGCGGAGTAGCTTAACTCATTGTCAAAAGCACCCTTCAGTATCATTATGAAATGTGCCAATCAATGCCAATGGACATCCTTATTATTGCCCAAGGTGCTCTATCTTGCATGCTATCGCAAACAAGCACAACTTCCGTGGCTGTAATGTCCTGACAAACACTGGTAGATGTTGGCTCTCCGGGTAGTTTTGGGGAGTAGGCGCAGATAACAGGGAAGAGTTACGTGCGGCTCTCCCCAGACACACTGGGGATATCAATGCCGTTTATCAAGGTCGTCCACCTGCATGAGATCGAAATCGCCGCTGCAAGCATGTCAAGCTGTTGCAAACTGCATCCTGCACTATGCCGGCTGCTATCGCGGCATGGTGGTCCTTGGTACTGATCCCTGCGGGTGTCTATTTTAACTTTACAGTGTCACGGCTTTCTGGCCTCCCTGCCTACAGCCTCCCTAACACATTTCTTGTGCAGCAAGTAAGACAGTGCAATTAAATGTAGGCAGAGATAAAAGCAAGAGAGAGATTTTTCCTGCTCTCTAGATAGGAAAGCCTCCATCACCAGTCATGCACTGGTCTGAGATCAGTACTCGCATCCATCAAACCATGCGTCGTGTCAGGGAGTGACAGCACCAGCAGTGCTCTGTGGCACCACTCTAGCTGGGTTGCTGACCTCTGGGTACAAGAATATGATGCGCCTTCATGTGAATAACCCATCAGGGACTAGAAGGTCCTCTTTGCTGGGAGTGTATATCTGTGACTCAGCATGTTAAAGGGCTTCAGGCAACATCTGTCAGCCACGATAGGTCCTGAGTCCACTTCTCTTTAATAAATTACAAATTTGTCCAAAGTCCACTCTGCTCCTCAGATTTCAGCATTAACAACCACTCCGGGTAAAATGGCCTCCACCCTTTCTGCTGTGTTCCTTGTGTTTTACGGAAGGAGGAGATCAACCCTGTCCAACCATCCAAAGGCGGCTACTACTTTTGGGTGAATATTGTGTGAAAAACACAATGTCAAATAATATACATAAAACAGGTCGAATCCTAGAAAATGGTTCTACGTTCGGCATTGTTACTGGAGCGTGTTTTGCAGCTAATTGGGAGAAATGAGAGATTAGCCTGCAGATGAACACACACTGGGTGCCTTGAATCTGGACATTGTTCAGTTTTGTAATATTTAAAGGGATCTTGAGAAAACACCTTTCTGCTTGTCATTTGAGAAAGCAGTTAGGTAACCTGTGAATGATTCAGGCATTACATAAGGATCATACTCAAATTACCAGCTAAGAGCTGTCTGTCCCAAAACGCATCCCCATCTCTCTCCTCTGTTGATTCATAAAGGGATATACCCATCCATTTGCAGCGATAGGAGCGTGACCTCTCTCCCATAAATAGCTGTGTTGCCGCATCTCGACTCCCCGCGTGCCAGGAATTCCTCCGAGGCAAACGGGATCCCCCCCCCCATGCTGAGGCAGAGCCAAAGACAGTTTGGCATTTCGGTGCTCCTTGGCTGTGTGTGAGGTGCACACTGGATAAGGGACTGAATGCCAATGGACAGTCGTTGATTTATTTATTTATTGTGATGGTGTGGAGGAGTCTGTCCATGTAGGGGGGGACGCATGTCCCCTGCTCCCGCTACGTGTCCCCCACTCCCGCTACTTTCGACGCCCCTGTAGATAAGAACATTTTTTTGTAGGAAAATCTCACTCTGTTGACTTTACATCATCAATAAATAAATAGTATTCTACAACCAGAGTTTAATATTCATTAACTGTATCCTGAGAATGTTACATAACGTATCCAAAGATAGTATGGCACTGTACTGTCCGTTTTGGCTTTGATTGTTGAAGCAAATGCACTGCATCACGGAAAGTAGTGATGTTTCTCCAAAGTTTGCTGAAATGGAAAATTACTTGGTTTCATGCCTCTGTAGAACAATGTCAGGATCAGTCCTGGCCTTGTACGTTTCCCTGTTTGGTCAGCTGGTGGCGCTGGTCATCCCCTTCTGTGTTTCCTTAGTTCTGTTTAGCTGGTCTTCCTCACCTCACAGGTCCCAGGATGTTTCCCTGCTTCCCGGGCCGCCGAGTGGCTACATGGGTGGAGAATGTGCTGAGAACCTAGCATCTCCTGCCATCATGGGTTTGTTGGACCCATTTTGTGTTTTGGGTTTTGCATTTTGTGTTTTATTTATTTCCCCTTGTTGTCATGCCCTTGTATTTTAGTATAGTTCTGTGTTTTGTATCTTTGTTCCTAGCTATCCTTGCTTGTTTCTTGTGTCGTACTTATTCTATATTTACATTTCCTGTTTCACTTCTAGACCCTAGTATATTGCTTGATTGTCATTACCCTCACCTGTCCCGTTACTTCACGTTCCCAGTATTTGGTTGATTGGTTATGCTTGCACCTGCTTCTTGTCTAGCCTCATCTCATGTACCTGCCTGTGTTTTTTTCTTCGGCTGGTCATTGTATGTGTTGCTTTGCATTGGTTCCTGTGTGTTCCCCACAGTGCGTTTGGTCAACAAGTATCAATAAGTATATGAGCTCGAAACACCTAACTTCCTCCACAGTGTGGAATACTTTAAACTCTAAGACTAAAGTACCATTTATCATTTGTCTTTTTTCAAACAGTACCATCTTAAACTGTCACTTTTCGTGCTACAGATTTCCTATGGATACCACAAAGTTCAGGGGAAGTACAGAAGAACCCATGCCAGAACTGCTAGAACCATGCTAGAACCAACGCTAGAACCAGGAGCCTAGGGAAGAGCACAAGAACTGTGAGAACAAAGTCTCAGTGGAGATGTGGCCCTGCACTTTCATGTCAGTACTGATTCAGAGAAATCGGCCGCTGATCAGGTAAAACTGTATGGGAACATCCTTATCCTTTTCTCTTATCTTCCTGCAGGCACCAACTCTGCACGACAGCACTGTCAAGGGTGTAAAGGGTAGCATGTAAAAGCCCAAAAAAACACACCTGAGCTGCTTACTGAAGTCGGGTATGTGACATGAACAGTCCCACGATTCAACCTTCTCTGAACTCTTGCATAGTACACAGCACCACAAGGCAAACAGCCTTAATCTATGCCAAGGGGAGCTGTAATGTAGGGAAAAAGAGGACAATTAAAGACCAGTGGTACAGAGACATTTGTAGATATTTTCTCTTTCACTTATTACTTGCAATAAAAGGAGTACGTGTGGGAAAACATCTTAAACGAAAACATACTTGTGAGACCCACAGCCTTCAAAGAGAAACAGACAAAAGAGATGCACCAAGTCCCAAAAAGGGTGGGGGGGGGCAAGTAATGTCTGAAGTCCAGTGTCACCCTAGCAAAGCTCTCAGTGGAATTCCGAGCACATCTGCAGGCCAGGGTTGACAAAGCCTGCAGAACCCTCCCAGCTAGAGCCCAGGGTATGCAGCCCTTCTGGTTAGAATAGCTTTGCAGAAGTATCATTCATGAAAATCTACTGTCGTGACTAAAACGGGGGGCAATTAGGCTGTGTGTGAATGTTGGTCATGTTCCTCCATCTTCAGGCTGGCGGAGTGCTTTGATATGGAATTATCCATCACCTTAACTTAACGATGCAGGGTTAGTTTCCAGCCAGGCATGTCTGTATCACATATTAAAACAGGCCAGTATGCGTTGGTATGTAGTGCACATACAGGCATGGGTGAGCCCAGATTTGCATAAATCCCATTTTTTGAAAATGTAGTCTGGCCTATCAGCACTCATCGCTCCCCAAAGGGACCCCATAACATTCTCTTTAGAATCTGTTTTATTTGCCTGCTGGAAGCACTCTGGCCACTTACACTGTTAATCAGTGTAATCAGACCTTAATTGAACTAAGAACCTCTGCAACGTCTCACAAAGATTCATGTGATTTACACGGCCTCAAGTGAGCATTTCTGTCACTATGATTTAGAGGTGCAGCACACTTATGGCTTTGCTTCCTCTCTCTCTCTCTTTCTCTCTCTCTCTCTCACACACACACACACACACACATACACACACACAAGCACACGCACTCACAGATCTGACTTAGAGAACACACACAGAAGCAATAAACAAAACTTGCCACCGGGTGGCAGTGTAGTTGCAAAAAACTATATAATTGGCGTATTATTGCTTTATGTAGGGGGTGCTGAAGTGGGTAGCAATTTCAGGTCCCACCTCCAGTGACAGAGGTCTGAATCAGACCACTGCTGTGTGTGTTCTCCTTGCATTCTCTCCTGCTGTAGTTAGGTGAACTGGCATTTCTAAATAGCCCGTAATATGTGTGTGTGTTCAGCGATAGACCAGCATTTCACCCCACAGTGTCCCCCTGCCTGCTAAATGCAATCTGGCATAGGCTCCAGGCCCCCAAGACCCACTTCTGGACAGAAGCTTCATTCTCACTGTGCCTAATTTCCCAGCCTGAGACAAAATTACTCCAACCCGGACCACGTTATGCCCTTTGCTGGGTCCCCAGGCCTGGCTTTATGTTCAGTTTGGGATCATTTGGTATAATTTTAAGTGCAGTTTTGTTCCTGAGCCTTCAAGTTTGTATGAGAAACTTATATGTCCATTACCATGATTCATACCTGATGTGGAGCATCTCATCAAATATCAACATATATATTATCAAGATGTACTATTATTGTCTGGTATAACTGCTTTGGAAAATCAGTATATTATTGTGTGCTACCCTTGCTGTGGCACATCTTTTATACATTATTGTGTACTATACCCGCTGTGGAACATCCTTTATGCATTATTCTGTGCTATACATGCACAGAGTGGGGTGGGGACTCCCGGCTGGAGGGGTGAGGTGACAGGACTACCCACTTGCTGCACTGGCTTGCCAGGATTGGCCATTGGCAATACCAAACCCTCCATTATTTGTACGTGCTTTCTTAGTACAGGGTGAGTCCAGGATTCCAAGAAATACAGCACCCGAAGCAGGGGACACCACTGAGTACATATCTCATACACATACGTGTGCGTGTACTGTACGTGTATACATACACACCCATCTGTGTAAAGTGACGGCAAAAAAGTGCATGACGTAATTTGTTGTAACACAATCTTATTTAATATATATCGGAGGTCGATTATTACAAAAACATTATTGAACATTATTACAAAAAATAGTTTAGACGGTCTAACATATATGCAAAATGTCCTTGGCAAGAATATCAGAAATTTTTATAGATCAGAAATCTTTGCAACACAGGTACATTAGTCGAAACAGGTTAGGTAATGGGTACAATCGACATATTGAAAAAGTGTGACTAATAATAATAATAAGAAGAAGAAGAAGAAGCAAAAAAAGAAAAGAAGAAGAAGAAGAAGAAACTTCTCATAACACCCTAAAACGTTTCTTCTTTTACAGTGCTAACGACTACACAGCATACCTGAGAATATACGCATGCGTTCGTTCGAAACAGAACAAGGTACGTTGGGTTTTGTAGTCATAATTCCGTTCAAAAGTACTAAGCGTAATAGGTGCGTCTTTTTTCATAAACTACAGGTACCGAACACCTTTTAGAAAAGGTAAATATAATGGAACAGGTTGGGAGAGCCATATGCCGAGCTAAGGAAGGTCAGGTGTGGTATCGCCGAAACTATACGCAGTAGGAGGGAGTTTGTAAGACCGTATTCGAATAGGGTGAGTAACGTTATTTACTGACATTTCAGGGTGCGGTCGATATAAATGATCAATAAGTAAAAAGTACTACTCTTTAAAGTTTTTTTCTTGGTCACTTTCTAACAATGACCTGCTAATTATTTCTCTGGTGGACTATCGTTGGCTGCTTGTAAATGGCTGTAGCACACGCAAACGACAGCGAAAGAAAGTAATTTTAAAAGTTTAAAACGCTTAGGCTTTGTATTATTGTAATGTTAAAATGAATCTAACTATTTTCACACGTATGACTTTTTTACTTTTTATTCTGTGAATGAACATCGATAATTAGTGGAAAATTCTTGCCATGTTATGTATGATGATATGCAAAGATATTATATTACAGGCTAAGTAGTTTGATTTCTGTCGTGTGCACGTCGTTTTAAGGTAGCTTGCTCCATTAGGCAATTCCTCAGCCATGTAAATCATTGAATAACCGGGCGATTTCCTCGTGTTGCGCTGTCATATCGGTTGTAGTGTCACTCCTTTGTAAACACACCAATCGGGCGCGGTTGATCATCCTGTATAATAAGCTAAGCGGGTATGTAAGGTTATGCACACATCTTTGTAGATTTATTATAATGAACAGTCCATCCATTCATCCCATAAATGTTTTGGGTAATTTGACTGCTCCGCAGCACAGCCACTGATACAGACCTACAAACGTTTCTATCAGGGCTGCCTTTAGAAAGGTCATAACAGGAAACTACTGTGAGAGAAGTTATGTTGGTGCCCACAGTTGTATTCGCGTTAACGATGTCGTAAAAATGGTGCAGTTTAGTGTGTAGTTTGTAAGACTGTGAATCAGTCTGAAACAGTGCTGGTGCTAAAGAGGTTGTTTCCAGAAGAAGGTTGCGACACACTGCAGACACAAATCTTCGGGAGTGTTTGGCTGTTGGCGTCACCCGCATTATATGCTGTTTGGGATATGTACTGCAAGAGGTTAAGTGAATGGAATTTACCTGGGGCCACGGAGATCCTGCACACATTCTAGCAGGTTCTGTAACTGGAATATAATTTGAAATAAATATGCTCACCCAGCTGAAGATTCTCAAACTTGTGTTTTTGCCCTTGTTTTAATCTGTATTGTCTGAAATATCACGCTGTTCTGTCAGGATTGATTTGGGTGGAACACCTGAATACAGAAGAACTGATTTGGTTAACAGGCAGTGTCCATCAGATTATAGTGGAAATGCCATTTTAGATGGGAGTTTACAGAAATCTGCACTTAAAGTCTCAGAACCCAAAGGGTATTTTGCCTACATTGCTATGTGTTGGAAAGCATAATTTAGCATAAATTTAATGAATGCCCAGAAAATGTTAGCATCTATTCAGCTGCACAACCTGAAAATCCAGTTTTTATTATGGTGATTTTATTACGTCCCTTGTATACCTTCTTCAATGTGTAAATTTGAATCGATACTCAGAAGACGTGCCAATACAGGGTGCCCGGCATATGTTCAGCATAAAAACCAACCGCGAGCCACTGTCACTGTAGCTACAGGCTGCAAACCTCCCTTACCATTATGGCTGTAGCATTACAGGTTAAATACAGTCTGTGTGGTATTTTGATTGTTCATGTCTGTGCTGCACTTCGATCTGCAAGTTGAGGCTTGTGCAGTTTGACATGGTAGTTTCCTTTCAAAAGCCCTTCTGTTCTTGTCAGCACAAGGAAACCCCAGGCCCCACAACTGGGAAACAATGGAATGTGGGGTAGGAATTGTGCTGTTCCAGGTATTTCGATTTTAGTTTGAAAGGCAGCTGGAAAACATTTGGACTTCCCATCTCATCCTAACTACGCATCCTCATGCTTGCCCCGACTCCTATATGTGCTCGAGTTCTGTGTTCTATTAGGCAGAATCCATAGAATCCATCCTACCACTTACAACATTCCTATCTGAAAAGATAGAATCAGAGCTTTGATTGGAAATTGTACTTCTACTGTCTTGTTTCAGTTGCACGAAGGGAATTTGTTTACTTTCTTGTCTCTTGTCTTTTGCTCCACATGAAAACTCAGCTGTGCCCAGTACAGTCATATTTTTTCCCCTTGCCTGTTGTGTGCTTCAAGTCAGCATCAGTCAGCTTCCTTACCTTTTCAGAGAACGAGGAGGAAAAATCAAGAAAGTGTCTCCTGTGTTCAGGAATAAGTTTAGAAATGTATGATTTTGGAGGGCAACATAACTTAGGTTATCTAAGGAAGCCAGCCTGCTCATGTATTTTGCAGATTTCTGTCTAACGTGCTTCAGGGCAACATTCTCCCAGGAGCTGGACTGTCCATTGGCATTTAGTCTTTGTTCCTAATGTTTTTTTTTACTGCCCATTCAAGGTTACTTAGAATGCTTTTGGTAAATGGCTTGAAACATTCAAAATGCAGTAGTGCAGTGGGCCATGCAACTGAAACCTGAAACATATTGCTAAGCACACAAGTATCTGCATTGGTTGTATTCCCGGAATGGGGAATGCATATGGTTTGGAGACCATTCCAACACAATCGCAGAGACTTCTTTGTTAGGCCGATAACTTGGTATTTGACGGATATTTGTCAAGTTTTGCTGGCACTTATGAGTAACAAACTGGAACTAGCCAAATTTTGACTCTGCTTGCACCAGAATTGAAGCACATAATGTGTGCTTTCACACTCCAGGAACTTTTTTCGGGGACCAGAACCTTCTACCAGAGCCATGTACTTTTGTCATGTTCACACGGCAGGAAGTCGACCTGGTTGCAGTAACTCAGAGGCAGTATCAGAACTAGGTACTTTTTTATTCAAACATGAACTACTGGAAGGGCGCTTACAGCAACACCTAGCTGATTGGTTGCTGCTTACAGCAATACCCAGTTGATTGGTTAACCACAAGCAATGGTACTAACTTGGAAGTTGTGGGGTAAAGAGACAGAAGTAGCAGAGGAAAAAATTGAGTAGATGGAATTATTTGTACCACGATTACTCTTAATGGATAAATTAAATAATTTTTTTGCTTGTGTCTCCATATTTCTGCATCAGGAAATTCAGTTGATAACAAAAACACTTTTGCCTAATTTTGCCGGTTCCAGCAATGAAACTTGCCAGAGATTATTGGCAAAACAACGTTACGTCATAATTTTTTTATTCTGTGGAAAGCAAAAGATCAATCTGCTGGCCAGATTATTAGTGAATTATAAACATGTTGCAGGTTGTATTAATGATCTATAAATAAAAGACGCTGTATCTATATTTTTTTTTGTATCACGATTGATTCCTCCAATAGCTAAAAAAATAAGTATCAAAATGACGTGTTCATCCTCCATTGTTTTGGGGTGGCGGTGTAGTTTCATACGAATTGTGTGTGAAGTGTAACCTACGAACTTTTTGTATCTCTTATGTTTTATGCTTAGCATAAAGGTTTCAGTTCCTGTTAAAGCGACAAACAAAAGTTCCCAGTCAAGACAGTTCAGGATCCGGAACTTCGGTGTGAAAGTGGCCATTGATAGCAGATTGCAGTTTTAACATTCGACCCCTTAGCACGATAACTAACTATCTGTAAGTATCTAAGTATAGTGAGTATAAAGAAGTACAAAGTGTTTCACTGATCTTTGTCAAACTTTGCAGACACATTCTATGGGTGAGAAATTAGAATTGAAGTAATGCTGCTTAGTGGAAGCATAGAATAAAAGCAGACAAGATTTGACTTTGTGAATGTCAGTCAACGAGTATTTTATGGATCTTATTACTAACTTCATAACCTGATTTCATTCTGAGACAAATTGTCCCAAAAATTAAGCAGTAGTGCTATAAAGGTAAGTGAAACTTTATTTATAAAGTGCTTTTCACAGACAAAGGTCTCTAATTTCTGTACAAGTCAAAAACAGTCAAAAATTTACTATATATATATATATATATATATATATATATATATATATATATGTGTGTATATAAGGGATGGTGCAGTGCCCTGCGATGGGCTGGCCCCTCATCCAGGGTTGTTCCCCGCCTCGTGCCCGTTGCTTCCGGGATGGGCTCCGGACCCCCCGCGACCCAGTAAGGATAA
>JABFDZ020000050.1:17695479-17705647 GCA_019775955.2 Pollimyrus isidori
TGGCCGCCCTGACACTAACCCACACTGGCCGCCCTGACACTAACCCACACTGGCCGCCCTGACACTAACCCACACTGCCATTTGCCTGCCTCACGGGCTTCACCTCCTCGTCCTCCTTCCAGCTCATCCACAGGCCCACAGTAGCGGAGCTGCAGGCCAGGAAGATCCTGCGCTTCCATGAGTACGTTGAGTGCACCAGTGCCCACGACTACGACCGGCGTGCGGACAAGCCCTGGACGAGGCTCACGCCTGCTGACAAGGTGGGCACCTCCACCCACGATTCTTTGCTTTTCAGCTTCAAAACAAGACGGGCAAGTGTGGGGGGTGGCCACCAGGACACCTGCCTGATTATGGATGTTCCTCAAAGGAACCAAAACCACCTGGCTCAAAAACCAGTACAGGACTCGCTACAGACTCTGCTGCTGTGACTGATCTCTTGTGTCCCACAGGCTGCCATTCGAAAGGAGCTGAATGATTTCAAGAGCCTTGAGATGGATGTCCACGAGGACAGCAGGAAATATACAAGGTGTGATCCCTTGGAATGAAACATATTGCGCAGGGACATTCTTCCTCTGCATGATTACTGTGTCGGATTGCCATGTGCGGTCAGGCAGTAATTGGTAGTGACAATGATTTCCTTCCCCCATCCCTATTCCACAGATTTCATCGTCCATAGAGCTTCTTCCTACTGGGAGGTGTGAAGACCCCAAATGGACCATTTTTTTTTTAAGATGTGGAGCACTAAAACTCAATGAGTTGCTTTCATATATGGTAGCAGTGATGTCACCAGCCACCATGTCAGTGGTGGAAGTGGAAGGTCAGCGCACAGCTTGGTGGTGGGTGGTGCCCTGGCACTGTGGGTGAGCCATGTGCCAATGCCAGATGGGACAGCAACGATTGGCTGAAGAGTGAGGAGCAACTCCCGACCCCAGGAGAAGGTGCAGCTGGATGTGTTTAATTCTCTTATCTTTCATCACTCCTGGAACATTTAACAGCACCACCAACCAAAACTTTGCTAAAAATAATAAAAGGTGAATATAACAGAAATGCTTAACATCATTTTGGTGAATAAGAGATGGACTTGAAGTGGAGGATCATGGGATGTGACATTTAGGTATTACAGTTCTGGGGCACTTATGTGTCAGTAGGTTGGAGTCTTCTTTCAAAGTCTGTAGAAGGAAAAAACAACCACCAAAACCACAAGACGACAAAGGCTTGTTCACTTATAGGAGGCTCTGCGCTATGCACTAACAGCACCTTTTTCCTCCTGGGGAGGCTCTGTGCTATATACTAATGGAGCCTTTTTCATATTGGAGGAGATGTTGTGCTATATACTAATAGAGCCTTTTTCCTATTGGAGGAGGTGCTGTGCTGTACACAAGCAGGGCTTTTTTTCTTTTTCGAGGAGGTGCTGTGCTGTACACTAACAGGGCCTTTTTCCTCCTGGGGAGACACTGTGCTATATACTAATAGAGCCTTTTTCCTATTGGAGGAGGTGCTGTGCTGTACACTAATAGGGCCCTTTTCCTCCTAAGCTGTCCGTAACCAGTAACAATGGGTTTTGTCTGCACAGCCCAACCACCCACAACACAAACCTAGACATGAGTATTTATAATTGCTAATAACTGAAGGAATTCTTCCTTCCTGCACTTAATTGAAAGAGGGAGAAATTTTTTATTGGTCAAAGAGAATGGATCCAGTTTTAATTTCAGAAGGTGAAACTAATATTTCTGAGGGTCAGATTTTAAAATACAAGTGCACAGCAAAACGATGCAGGAAAAGAGGCCAAACCATTCTTACGTGTGAAAATGATGCAGGTGGGTATGTATTGGCCTCACAAGCAGATTTGTGCATAGATGATCTTGTTTTTGGCTCTCAGAGTAAAGTGCCCTTACTGTTACTGCTGCTCATCTTTTGTATATATTTTCAATGTAGGAATTACCTGTAGTTATGCTGTTAACTTCCCATTGGGTTCCTTGGACTCCTTATAAACCTTCATTTCACATTGTGGTGTGTGTTTCTTGTACTTAAATGTTATCAACATTCAGATCTCAAACTGCAGTTTTGTTTTATATTTATGTGCCTAGACTGACTGGATTCCCAGTGGCCATCAGTGCCATGTCTTTTAAACGGTAAATGCGTGCATCACCCCTTTGGCCCGGTGAATCACTGCATTGTGAACCTAGAAAGGGGAAGACATGGTCCTCCTTAGCCCCGAGAGATGTGGATCCCAGTGCTCACGCTTGGAACCTCTGTTAGAAGGATGGCCACACTGCATGACTGTTACACAGCAAGCTGTTTACTGCAGAACTAGCCTGGCTGACAAAGGGTGAAGCTGTGTTTCTCCTCAGTGGCACCCTTCTGTTCCTGTGCAGTGCCGCCATAACAGACGAGGGCAGCTTATCTACACTCCGAGCCGTTACATGCGCTCAGCATTTCTTCCCCTTATAACATCCTCCATGCAGACCCGTCCTCACCTTCCAGGGAAAAGGCTCCTGAAATAGAATGATTGCTAATTTACCTGGAAGAACAAACACAGGACTGACTATTACCCGCCTCACCCTGCAGGATCCCTGGCAGCTGGTATCCATTTCAGGACCAATAACAAAACAACGTGCCATTGAAGGACTCTCATATTTCTTTTTCATTAGTAAGGACATACTTTCAATTCAATTCAGTTCAATTCAATTTATTTTTATATAGTGCCTTTTACAACAGAGTCATCCTGAGGCACTTTACATGGGTCTATTGCGATACATTGGAGAGAGTAATACATGGGAAATAGGAAAGAAATTAAATAGGGAAAGACATGACAATGGAGGAGAGGAACCAAAAACTCCCAAGTAAGGAGAATAAAAAAACCTCTGGGAGTCCAAGATCAACTGGTCCCATTCCCGATGTCACCCCACCATGGGACTGAAGCAGGACTCCAGCTCAGACGCTGGCAGCTCTGGGCACCATCCAGACAAGTTGGAAGGCAGAGAGCATGGGTGGTCAGAACATGTGTTCACACATAAGTGGACAAGCATAGTGGCATGCACAGCAGCACCGATAGCCATACTTACGGTCTGTTAGGTTGCGGTTAAGCTAAGCTGAAGTAATTGGTCTTCAGTAGAGATTTAAAGACTGAGACTGAATCGACGTGTCAAACATAGGCTGGTAAACCATTCCACAATATAGGGACCCTGTAGCAGAATGCTTTACCGGCCACTCTCACTTGACATGTGGAACGACAAGGAAACCTGCATTCTGTGATCCTAGTGGGCAATGCGGCCTGTAAACTTGAAGTAATTCTGTCAAATAGGCAGGAGCTACACCTTTAAGTGCCTTATATCTAAGCAGGTGAACTTTGACGTCAGCTCTATACCTAACAGGAAGCCAATGCAGGGAACTAAGAGTGTGGAGATTATAAAATTCCTATCTGAAGACAAACGACAGAACCTCGGTTTTCTGAGCATTTAGTGATAAAAAGTTTTTATTATGTCATTTACAACTTCAGTTAAGGCAGTTTCAATGCTGTGTCCCTGGTGGAAGCCCGACTGTAAACAATCCAGTATGTTGTGTCTCTCCAAATACTAGTGAAGTTGAGCAGCAACCATCTTCTCCAGAACTTTTGACAAAAACTCTACGTTAGTAACTGGTCTGTAATTGCTGAGCTCCTGTGGATCCAAACTTAGCTTCTACAGTAGTGGCCTGATTACTTTTACTTTAAATTGATCAGGAACAATGACACATTCAGTATGGCAGTTGTAGGTCTTTGCCAGAACTCCCAGGGATTTTTAAGAAGCTTAATGGGGATTGGGTGCAGTGGACAAGAGGTTGGTTTGATCTTAATTATAATAGTTTTTACCTGTTATTCATTCTTTAATTCAAAAACATTAAAGGTATGTTCACGTTCTATTTGCATGTAACTTAATTGTGAGCCATTTAAACACGCTTATGTTTGTAATTTTATCATTAGAGAAATTCATAAAATGTTGGCTACTGAAATTACTCAGTAGCAGAGGTTCAGCCTTATCTGTTAGATGGGCTATTGTTTTAATAAGGCATTGAGGGTTATTTCTATTGCGATCAGTAAGGTTAGAATAATAGGCTGAATGTGCCCTATAAAGGGTTTGTTTGTATTGTTACAGGCTGTCAGACCAGCCAACCTGAACACTTCTAAGCCCCTAGATTTCCATTTGTGCTCCCATCTGTGACGCTCCTGTTTGGGAAAGCATGTGCGATCATTAAACCATGCGGAGTGTCTGGAGGTTTTTGCTAATTTGTTCTTCAAAGGAGCCATTTCATCTAAAATCTAACCACTGTATTGAAGTCATGGGTGACTTCATTGATATCTGTACGAGACATGAAGTTCACATTACTGCATGAAATAAATTGTAGGGAATTTCTGTCATGTAGGTGACGTATCCTAATAATCTTCTCTGCCATAGTCAAAGTGGGTGGCTCTTTCATGAAAGTGATTAGAAAATGGTCAAAGAAGGACTTTTCCAATGGACAGACATGATACACAATGAGCATAAATTCTATGAGTAATAATTAAGTCTAGTGTATGATCATGAACATGCGTCTGTCCTGTTACTTGTTGATCACATCCAACAGAGTCTGGGAGGGACAGGAAAATTTTGTTGTTATTATAATATTCTCCAAGTTATGACTTTATTTTAATTTTGTATTTTGTTCATTTCCATCTGAAATATTTTTTTACATTGTTTTGTTGTCCTCGCCAACCTTAGGTTTACCACTGAAGTTAAGAAGTTGCCCAACTAGTACAATATTCTGGACCAGTTGTTGAAGAACAGTGTTCTGTGTTTGTAAAGAATGTCCTTAATGTGTTTCATTTCCATCATTACATTTTATACTTGCCAGTTAGAGTCAAAACACTGCAAATTCTTAAAACACCTTGATAACACATGATCTACTCTAACAAACATACATTCAGATAACACCAATCCATCCATTTTCTCCAGCTTATCCAAGGTTGGGTCGCGGGGGCAGCAGTCTCAGCAGGGAAACCCAGACTTCCCTCTCCCCAGCCACTTTATCCAGCTCCTCTGGGGGAATCCTGAGGCGTTCCCAGGCCAGCAGAGAGACATAGACCCTCCAGCATGTTCTGGGTCTTCCCCAGGGTCTCCTCCCACTGGGACATGCCCGGAACACCTCACCAGGGTGGCGCCCAGGAGGCATCCTAATCAGATGCCCGAGCCACCTCATCTGGCTCCTTTCGATGTGGAGGAGCAGCGGCTCTACTGAGTCCCTCCCGAATGACCGAGCTCCTCACCCTATATCTAAGGGAGAGCCCAGCCACCCTGCGGAGGAAACTCATTTCGGCCGCTTGTACTCGCAATGTCGTTCTTTCGGTCATTATCCACAGCTCGTGACCATTAGTGAGGGTAGGAACATAGATCGACTGGTAAATCGAGAGCTTTTCCTTTTGGCTCAGCTCGCATTGTGATAACACTTCAGTGAAAATAATGATAACCATGCTTTATTTTCCAAATGCTGTAAATTGACAAATGCAATTTGTGACATATAGTTACACTGCATGGACAAAAGTATTGAGACATCTGGCCGTTACACCCACAGGCACTTTCAGGACATCACATTCAAAATCCACCTGTGGATCCATCTTCTGTAACCAGCCTGTCCCACAGGCTACAAGCGAAAGGCAGGGAACAACCCAGGATGGGGGCTCACTCACACATGCACACCTACGGACAAACTGATATTTTGGACTGTGGAGGGAAACCGGAGGAATCCATGGAGCAGCCATCACGGCTGCTATTCTTCTGAGAAGGTTGACCACAAGATTTTGATAGTGTATCTATGGGAATTTTTATCCATTCATCCAGAAGAGGATTTGTGATGTTAGACATGAAGGTCTGGCTCACAATCTCTGTTCTAGTTCATCCCAAAGGTGTCAGGGCTCTCTGCAGGCCAGACAAGTTCTTCCACACCAAAGTCACCCAACCCTGCCTTTATGAATCTTGCTTTGTGCACTGGGGCGCAGTCATGCTGGAACAGAAAGGGGCCTTCCACAAACTGATCCCGTAACATTGGAAGCACAGAATTGTCCAAAATGTCTAGGTATGCTGGAGCATTAAGAGTTCCCATCACTGGAAAGGAGGGGCCTAACCCAGCCCCTGAAAAACAACCCCATACCATCATCCCTCCTCCTCAAAACTTTACATTTGTCACAACGTAGTCAGGCAGATAACATTCTTCTGCATCCACTAAACCCAGACTCGTCCGTCAGACTGCCAGACAGGGAAGTGTGATTTGTCACGCTGTTTCCACTTCTCTGGTTTCCAGTGGTGATGTACTTCATACCACTGAATCCGATGCTTAGCATTGCGCTTGGTGATATGAGGCTTGCATGCTGTTGCTTGGCCCCTGAAGCCCATTCCATAAAGTATATTTATCCATATAGTTATTTGTTGTAAAAATCCCATAATGCAATGTGTTAGTAGAGCATGTATCCACCTTCCTGGAAGCACTACTATGGAAATGATTATGGGTGTAACTTCCAGTGAAACAATGGAAGTAGCCAAAAGCTGCAACAATTTACTATGCTTTCGAGTGGCTAGCCAACCGTGCCGATCCATTCAAACACGTCTGACATGTATAGTGTTACATATATTGTATTTCAAGGAATATACTTCTTCCTGTGTTATTAGCATTGCCTGAAATGGCATTACGGAGCTCTGGTGCAAGTTGCACTGTTCGCAGCTGTACTAATAACCATGCTAAATTAAATGTGTGCCTTAAACATCAGTGCATCAGAACTAGACCATGGAGCGATGGAAGGTGGCCTGGTCTGATGAGTCACATTTCTGTTACATTAAGTGGATGGCCGGGTACATGTTTGTCATTTGCCTGGGAAAGAGATGGAACCAGGATGCGCTACAGAAACAAGGTAAGCCGACCCCTTCTGCTGGGAAACCTTGGCTCGGGCCATTCATATGGATGTTTCTTTGACATGTACCACCTACCCAAACATTGTTGCAGACCACATGCACCCCGTGATGACAACTGGATTCCCTAATGGGCGTGGCCTCATTCAGTGTCCTGCCACACTGCAAAAATTGTTCAGGAATAGTGTGAGGAACATGAAAGACAGTTCAGGGAGCTGACTTGGATTCCCCAAATCTCAATCTGTGGTATGTGCTGGACAAATAAGTCTGATCCATGGAGGCCCCATCTCACATGTTTCAGGACTTAAAAGATCTGCTGCTAAGGTCTTGGTGCCAGATACCACCGGACACCTTCAGAGGTCTTGTGGAGTCCATGACTCAGTGGGTCAAAGCTGTTTTGGAGGCACAAGGGGAACCTACCCAATATTAAGCAGGCGGTTTTAATGTTATGGCTGATCGGTGTATATGTATGAGCAGCACTTGTATATGAAACACTGGCCTGTTACTTGGTCCCCTTTAAGAGGGAAGTACCCCAAAAGCGTACAAGTTTTTTATGTTATTGTTGAGGCATGTGGTGGAGGCGTATTTTATCACTTCAAGTACTCTTTTTATTTAAAGTACTCTTTACCTGCTTTCAAATAACAAAAAAATGTGTTTTTATATAATGGGGTACTACAGCTATACAAATCTCACTCTCCATCTATTTTATTACTTCATCAAATACTCTTTTTGGGGTCTCCATCCAACTATAGTTGAGGCAAGTAGCTTATTTATGTTTTGCTAGCTTAAATGGTATTACTGTGTGTTTGCACTGAATTTCTTTGAATTGAAATCAACTAAATTATTCTTCCTGTCATTCCAATTCATTATCCTATGTTTTGTGGTCAATTCTATTCAAATTCCAATTCATAAATAGAATAAGGGCGCATATCATAACTTCTGAATTTTGCACAATGCTGGACAGCATTAGTGTTTGTGTCAGGTTGATAGGCTTTGTTCCCATATATTGATTTGTTATCAAATCAAAACGGAAGATGGCAAAACATTGTATCTTTTAATGACATTCTGGCTCCAGAGGGAATTGCATCAAAAATAACTACATATTCCTTAACTGTCACAAGAATATAATTTTTTTGTAAATTGTCAGAATAGCTATAAGGTTTACCACTGAAGTTAAGAAGTTGCCCAACTAGTACAATATTCTGATACAACTGATCCAGATAGATGAAGAATGGTGGCTAAAAAATTTTAACCATTTGATCTTAAAATTACTCCCCATCATCCATTTTATCTTATTATTAAGTAACACGGAAAAGACAACTTATTCATTTAAACTCACCCACAGTGAGTTAAGCACCCATACATGACACACGCATTGAGTAAGTGGTCAGTGTAGTCAGCCTGAATGGAACATCATAGTCTGTGTACACATGTATTTAGTTATTTTGATATACCAGTACATATTCTTCAAGCTAGTACAAAATCATTAATTCCTGAGAGTGAACAAAATAAAAGAGAATTATGATATCATGATACCATCAATGAGACATATTTACAGACAGCAGCGGTATCTGAATCAGCTGCGGTTTCCCAGAATGCACTTAGTTTTACAGCAGCAAGCTGACGTTTCTGATCAGTAGATGGTGCTGAACCCATTTAAATAGGATTTTCACTGAATTTCATACGTGCATATAGTGACAATCTCCCATTCAGAGAGATGGTTCCCACCTCGTTACATTTACATTCAGAAAGGAATATTTTTGGTTTATATTCAAAATCTTTAACGGAGCCCCAATTTTAACGCACAGTAATGGTATTGTATTATCAATATAAATCAGTATATATATCAATATAAATTGTACTGTATTATTTTATGTCTCGTTTTGGAAATATATTGATATATCGTAAAAATTCAATCTACCTTCCAGCCTTATGCGAGGGTAATGCTTATGGGGAGGTGGCGAAGCGTTTGATAAATTAATAACATCGAAAATAAATAAAATAAAGGACTGTGTCCTTAGTGGATGGGGGGAGGGGGGCTCCCAATGCCCCATGACGCTGACGCTGGTTATTAACCTGATTTTTGCAGTTACTTCACCACAGTGTCGGATTCTTCACCTAAACAAATAACACACAGCTTGTCCTGAATTAACCCTTATTTCATCTCCACTGCCCTGGCTGACTAAATGATGAATCAGTAATAACTGAATTAAAAATAATATAAAATATTGTAAAAACATTCATATTACAACGGTCATATCATTTATTGTTTCTCAAAGTGCTTAGCCACAATTCCTCCTATAGGAGGCAGTACTGGCCTAGAAGAAACATTCTGGTAAATAAATGAATGCAATGCCTTCTTTTACATTATACTCTTGTCAGATTAATGCTAGGTACAAATATGATTATAGCAAATTTCAGAAATATATATTTACTCACTGTATTGAGTTTGTAACCAAATATTGTAATTCTGTTGAGATTTTTTTTGAGACACATTGACTGTCTCTGTATGCAAACCGTCCCATTTTTTAATTCTGTCTGGATTCACATGGATGCCCAGTCGGTCGGCCCCCATCCCAGGTGCCTCCTGTTCATTCAGCACACATGGCCCTGGTTTATGAAAGGGGCCAAACAGGCCACACTTCATGCAAACTGTTTTAATATCCTGCTTGCTCTCATCAGGCCTGATGCAAAGTGAAAAGTGTGGAAGCTGTGAAACAGGATTCTGTCTGGCCCATGGTAATGTGTTGAGCCCTGGGGAGTTCAGCCTGACGTCCATGTGCTTAACCCAACTCCTGGCTCCACAGGCCTTTAGCCTCTCTCTCTGCCTCTTCCTCCAGTCCTCTGGCCCAGGCTCACACCCTAACCCAGTGCTACACTTCCTGGAGTCACCATGAATTGGGGGCCACTTCTTTGTTCCAATGGCATCCAGCCAGGGTTCCAGACTGAATTTTCCACCAATAGCGCTGATGCTCCTTACTGAAAGTGTTAGGGGCACCAGCACAAAATCTAGGTGCACCACTTATATCGACATGCAACACAATGCATTCATGTTTTTCACATCTTAACTGTATTACTGATAAATGTTTTGGTAATAAACATTTTCATGTCATGACAATTTCACGTCATTCAGTTTTAAAATAAAACGTCATTAAGTGAAATGGTGCTTTTTAAAACCCGTGGATTGCTACCTTATCGTGGTGGAGGGGTTTGCGTGCCTCCGTGAACCTGGGGGCTATGTTGTCGGGGGCACT
>JABFDZ020000050.1:17734945-17768973 GCA_019775955.2 Pollimyrus isidori
ATATATTGTGTGTGTGTGTGTGTGTGTGTAAGGTAGTATCAACAGCTGAATTGAAGAAAGACTGCTAGTTAAATTCCAAATTATTTCCGATCTACAGTAATGGTACTTGCAAACCTTTGTCTTAGCAGTAAGTATTAGCAGAAAGTATCGAAGAGGACACCCGTTTCAGACCCAGGTCCTTTAGCTGTTCCGCTATACCTGAACGATGTGCTGAGGCTGGACAGACAACGTGGGGAAGTTGCCCCGGCCGTGGATGGGGACGCTCTCCCTGAGGATGGAGTCCAGGCGCTGCACCTGCTCCCAGGACAGGACGCAGAAACGCCGGCTGCGCTCCGGCGCATCGTCGGAGGACATTGCGAGGCACCGCGCAAAACTTCCCTTTCCTCAGTAGAACTGAAACAAAAGCAGCTTATTGTTAAACTACCGTATTCAAATATTTTTATAAATTGCAGCAAAACTGTATATCATACATAGAGGACAAAGAAAAACAACTACAACTGAGTGCTGCAGCGCTGAGCCTTTTCAGACGTACTCCGGTATCAGCAGAGGAAACCGCAATACGCGCGATCTATAAGCGCACGGAAGCCGGTCCCAGACCCAGCACGCTACATCAGGAACGCTTTTGTTGCGCTTTTAACCGGCTTTAAACCGGTTAAGATTAACATAAACGTTCAATTGGTTGGGTGCACGCTTTAGTGTCCTCCCTCCTACGGATGGCAGCGTTCACACCCCGCCTGCACTGCGTTCGCCCTTGGGGGTCATTGGCAGTGAAAGGCTGCAGCCCAATTTTTGAAGTTACACAACCACCTCGGTCTCAAGTATTTTGCGCATCATTGCAAGGCCAACGAGGATTCCTTACGTAATCGCACGTGATACAAAGTCAAATACAAAGTCTCCACCAACGTATCCTTATGATTTTCCCCTGAATAATTTCAAACGAAATCTATAACACTGTACTGGCAACGGCACCGACACCTACAACAGCCCTCGCACCAGCTCGGCTCATCATTGCTAGCTTGTCTTGCCAACTAGGTTAGGTATTCGGGAATACTGGAGATCACACACTCACGAGGTCAATTTCCCGAGGCATAAACACTAGACACGTGGATTTTATCACACCTGGGCATCGCCATGTTTATATTCATGTTTATGTATAATCAAGGTCTTCTGGACGATCTTAGTTAGTAAGGATAACGCGAAATGTTGACGGCCTTTGATAAAAATTATTACCTATTCTGTCATTAAACAGTAGAGGGCATCCGTTCCAGTGATCCAGCAAAGGTTGCACTCCCTCGCCCCAAACCTGAAAAATGTCCCTCTCTCCTCTTGAATATCATTCGTGATCTGATGATGTTTGCAAGTAAAAATTAAAGAAGGCCATGTTATGCTTACAAATTTAGAAAGCTTTTAAGGTATGCATTTTTTTGCATATTTCATAGAAATATAATAATCAATCCTTTATTGTCCCAGTGGGGAAATTCTTTTTACGCCTCCCTCAACTTGCTCCTAGTAGAGCAAGTTGCCCGCGAAGGGCAGCCACCTGTTGGGGTGCCCACGGAGCTGGGGGTTAAGGGCCTTACTCAAGGACCCGCAAATGTGCTGAGACTGGGTTGGAACCAGCGACCTTGTGATTACAAGCACACAAGCTTAGCCCACTGATTAATTATTTGCCATTAGAGAAGTCCTACTGTCATCTGATAATGTATATAATACTAAAGCTTTATATTCTAAACTACATAAATAATTGAAAGTATAAACATTTGAAATTTAAAAGAGGATCCTTTGGAAAAAATGAGCTAGTAAATGATGATTTTAAAAACCAGCTTTTATATTTTTATGTGCCTAGGCAGCGAGAGGTTTGATCTGTACAGCTGTACAAGGGTGTCAGAGATTTTGGGCCCTATGAAAGCATTTAATATGGGGCCCCAACCCAGGATTTTTTTGGCCCCCTGTTGCTCAGGGACCATTGAAATCATCTTAACTGTCCCTCCATTACGGTGCCCCTGCAGCTAGTGTATAGAACTGACCGATTAACCAAAAGGCACCTGGTGAATAGGTGAAGGTATACAAGGCATCTCACAGAAGTTGCTCATGTCTGCATCTGGTGGGTCCCAGAATGTATTCCAGTATCACAACTGCGTATCCAAAACAGGATAGACAGATTCCATCTTTCTTCTAGCAATGTGTGTTGTAAATATGCTGGGTGAAATAACAAAAAACTGTCTGCTTAGCCTATAGTTATGGTACAGTACACCGGCTTTAGTTTAATGCAATCATTTTGACAGCAAGGCATCTCAGACGGTGTTTGAAGTTAGCAACACTTGCTAACTAACAGAGAAATCGAATACCTGCAGGACTGTGTGCTTTGAAAACCAAAGTATTATATCCTTGTCCTTTGGGGCTATCTGTAAAGCCTTCTCCTATTAGGTCAGACAGAGGAACATGCCTCATAACCTAACCATAGTGTGAATTGCAATGCGCTCTCATGAGTTTAAGGAAACTAGACAAACATCCGTAGGGTTTCATTTCTCTATACTGATTACGGATACTGGAACAAAGGGAGTTTTTATCATGTGTCATCAACACTTGAAAATCAGAAAATAAATCATCTGTCCCCCACTGTCCCAAAAAAGCAGATCTGTAAGGTTACTTTGAGTCCCAGTGATATGCGGGACTGTGGGGGGGGTGGGAGCTTTAGTATAGACTTAACACCATGGTCATTGAACAGCATATGTCCTAAGGGCGGTAAGCAGCTCGAGTGAAAGCCTGAGGCCGACGTGTGAGCATCGTGCTCTGAGGGCCACGTGGAAACCTTTATCCCCATCCCCACTGCAATAACAAGCAGCACCATGCTGGGCTAGCATGCAGCACCAGGCCCAGCGGGAAGCAGCAGTGCTGCATGGAAAAGCCCAGCTGCAGACAAGCTCATAAAGCTGGCATATGCTGCGACAGTAGTTGGCCCTGGGCCTTTGTGGAAGCCCTTTCCCCTACCGACTCCCTACAGCTGCAGCTGTTACAGCATCTGGCCACTCTGTAGCTTCCAAGCTGATGCTAGACCCTGGCTGGGGGCAGGGCATGTGCTATTATCAATCTGATGTCACCTGGAGGAGACTCTCGCTGGTACAGTGCTATAGAGCTCTTCGGGTTCATGTGCATGTTCTCCCAGCGCTAACTGTTAGCAGCAGGTTAAAGCAGCATTTGACTGTGATGTCCATCAGCACTGTGGCACTACAGCTTCCAGCAGCCTATGTGCCAATATGTAATTCCCCTCTGCCACACGTGATGTTGCTTGTTTACAGCTTCCTGTGGCCGTCTTAAAAAGGTGCCACTGTTTTTCTTACTTGATGTCCATCAAACGCAGCCACCTTGCAGTGACGCAGTCCGAATGCCCAGGTGTGTTCCTCATTCCATGGCGCCTCTTCCATAACTGGGCCAGACAAGCATTGCTACATTGAAGTACCCTTTTTTTGTTGGAATACAGTATTTGTGCATTATTTATATGAGTGATGCATTTCAGTGAGTGAGTACTTTGATATATACTGTCTACAGCTGCTGTGAGTTAAAGTCCAGATTATGACTGAACTGAGACAAATTAGTTATCTGGTGATGTTGACCGTGACCACAGAGACTCAATGTGTCGTGTGTTTCCTCCACAACGGGGAGTGAAAGCGGATGCTACGGAAATGTGGTACATAAATGGAGAAAAACAATGAATTTGGCCTGAAAAACAGTGCAAAGACAGCAAGAGTGACAGTTGTCACAGCCAAAGTAGCAAAAGATAAATCAAGAGAACTAGAGGAATTCTTTTGGCTGAGACCAGGAAATATGTCTGTCAGGTGTCACCTGCCGAAATGTAAGTCTCATTGTCATAAACAGAACAAGCAAAGAAGAAACGAGATAGTATTCCAGGAAAGACCCGACCTACGTGTCGGTGTGCTGGCCGATGCTATTGAATGGTAAGTATGCAAACTGGTCTGGCAGCACCTCCGACTGATGGGAAATATTTGCTTTTTTTTAAAAAGTCTTCCTTATGAGGGCACATCCTGCATAACAGGCCGGACCAAGTGCAAGACGTATGAGAGGAACTGTACGGTAATTTACTGTTCCCACAAAGGCATCCAATAATAATCACATTGCATAATCATACTATATTTTAAATATAACATCAGTTTATGTTTCCCATGCGATGGCAGTGATGTGAAAGCAGCCATCCCACCTGGGGGTAGAGGCTGTAATGGTCACTGGAGTGCAGTGTCTGAAACAAGGTCCTGTTCTCTATCATCTGGATATGGACCGACGGACAGCTGCCCCCACCTCACTACACAATACATAATGATTTGTTGTTAAAAGAACAATAAAAATGTTTCAGCATACTGATGTCCTTTCTGATTGGTCATCACATGACTGTGTGGCCCACTGAGTACTTAGTATTCATCTTCATCAGCATGTAGCACAACAACAGTATTTTAGCCTGTATGACTGGCAACTTCTGAACTCCGGTCCTGTGAAGTGGGCAAACGCTGCAGTGTTTACCTGTGACTCCGGTCTACTGACACACAATTAATTATTGTTCTGATAAGATGTAGCCCTGGTCCAGTTTAAATTCTTTGTTGAAAAGTACCACTGTACCCTCCCCCTCCGCCTCCCCCCCCACCCCCAAGCTGGCACGTAAACTCAGCGCCCCGCTGACTGCCACTCAAACTGCTCCCCACAATCACGGCCAAGAAATGGGACCCATATGTGTGGGCCAAGCAGGAGCCTTATTACCGTCATTTATTGCATCCCGGCATTTGAAGTAAAACCACAGGCCTTTGAAGCTGCCCCTGTGTCCCAACATGTGCCTCATGTTTTCATGGAGATCACTGACCTACTATATACTCTGTTTGTTGGAGACATTAAAAGCTGATAGGTGACCATGGAGATACCTGGATAATCTCTGCTTGTGGCGCTGCCAGGACGGCAGAGTCGCCTGCTGGGAGCCACAAACACTGACGCTGCATGTTCCACTCAGGAATCAGAAGCTCATGGTTCCCTAGAAGGGGCGTCTCTTTGGTAGTTAACCATTCCTGCCTGTATCTTAGCACGCAGCCTGATTCTTACACTGCCTTCAGCCACAGCTTGTGACGTTGCAGACTTTGCCTTTCTGTTCTATGTGAGCATTTAAAGGTGTCCTGTGTAATGGGCCGCAAGCCTATTTCAGGCCGCCGCTGTACAAAGGGGAACAACAGTAGTGACGCGGTTCAGAACAGCTCCCCCCGGAGGCAATGAGGACGTATCGCAATAGAGCAGTGGTAGGCAACCCAGATCCTGGAGTGCAGGACCTGATGAGATCAGGTATGCTTCATCAGGGGCCAGGTAGCACAGAAGCAGTCCAGAAACAGCACTGCCTACCCCTGTTAAAGAGCATTTTCCAATGGGCACAGCCCTGGACAGCGGGCAAGGCCTCACCTGTAGGAACTGTTCCCGTCCTGCAGGTGAAGATCAGCTGTGTTACCCAGAAAGTGCATCATAAGAACACAAGAACAACTAATAGCTCAGAGTTGTTAAAATCTTATCTAGCTCTGATTTAAAGGAACCCAGGGTTTTAACTTGCGCTACACTAGCAGGAAGAGTATTCCATTTTGTTTAACTCCATCCAGTTCACATTTTCTTGTTTAATTCCCATACCATTAAAGTTAGCCTTCCTAACATTGTATATTTTGGTTTCGGACTGTACTCTCCGAAGACTAAAATTAACTTCGAATTTAACCATGTTATGATCACTACCACCAAGTGGATCTAAAACCCCAAATTTCCCAATCTTATCCTGGTTACTACAGACCACAAGATTGAGAAGGGCTTCTCCCCTGGTAGGGGATTTAACAGAGTACAAAAACAATCCTGTACTAATTCCACCATCTCAAGTTCATTTACAGAAGTATAGCGTATAGAGACTGTGTCCCACTGTATCCCAGGTAAATTAAAATCACCCATAACCACCGCATACATTTTTACTCATAATCCTATCATCGTCATATAACATTCTGCTTTCTGCTGCAGCTACATTAGGTGCTCTATAACAAACCCCAACAATTAGGCCATTTGAGTTTTTACCATATAGTTTTATATATACAGCTTCCGTACTTTTATTTTAATTGGTGAGCTCCCTTCACTGCAAGTTTTATTTTACGTAACCTGCAACACCACCTCCCTTTTTGCCTGTCCGGTCTCCACGGAACAACGTGTAACGATCCATATTAAATACTTCGCCATCGTTATCACTCAATCAGTTATTCCTATAACATTATAAGAGTCAGCTGGCTGCAGGTCTACCTAGGAGCCGAAAATGTTAAAATATAATTACCAAAGACGAGAAATGAGACAAGCGCACTTTTGATAATGGCAAGGGGGCTGGTATAAATTTGTGGATGAGAGAGTGGTGGGGTGGTAATTAATAGTAAATGTGTTAATCATGCTAATTTATACTAAGAAACTCTCTGTAAATCTCCAAAAGGGTTGAGGTTGCAGAAATCAGGCTACAGAAGAACTAAATAGAGGCGTTAATGGGGTGAGAGAGAGGCATCACCATGACTAAACAGAATCTGCCCTGCCTTCCTGCTCTTTTTTTCCTAGTCTCACAGTACAGACACACAGAGACAGAGCATGACCACGGAAGTCAGTGTCCAACTGCCCAGAATCCCTGGGAGGACTGATAAGGGGCGGCGTGTCACAGCGGTGTGGAGCCACAGGAGCAGCTGTGTCTCTGCACTGGCTAATACACATATGACATCACTTAATGACAGGGTGAGACAGGGCCTCTGCCCAGCTAGCCACTGTCAGCCTTCCCATCCACACACCACCCCGGCTGCCGCTGATGGAATCTTTACAAGAGGAGGGAAAACCCTCCTGCAGTCTGAGTGGGGCCACAGGCAGTAAGCGGAACAGACAATCCTTTGTGTGGTTAGGAGCAAATATCACTCCCAGCAGTGCCTCCTACTGGCAGGGCAGCACATGTCTGGAATAATTGCCAGGTTAGCAGAATAGCAGCCTCAAAGGCCGGTAGCTTGGCAGGCCTGCTGAGGGGGAAAGATCAGGCAGTCGGCAGAATGTTCAGGCAGCAAAGTGCATCTCACCAGTGGATCTGACATAATCCTCAAACCTAAAGCCAGCAGCACTGAGTCTGAAGTCACTGTGATGAGGGGCACCTTGGCCGCCGAGCTTCCATGGGCAATCAGCTCGGTTTTGAAGTTTCCTACGACCTTTGCCATCGGGGTTCTATTAAATTACCTGTAACAAATTTAATGCATCCTCAGAGCTGCTGTGTCATCATTATGGATCCCAGTTTGATAGTTTCTCTGCAGGCACAATACTCACCTATGTGAGGGGCCAGAAAAAGCTGATTAAAGTTTATAAAGGACATGATGAGGATGGGCGGAGTTCCCCCTCCACAGGCATCCCAGATGGGCGGGGTTCCCCCTCCACAGGCATCCCAGATGGGAGGGATTCCCTCACCACAGGTATCCAGGGGTGGGCGGAGTTCCCCTCCACAGGCATCCCAGATGGGCGGGGTTCCCTCGCCACAAGTATCCAGGGGTGGGCAGGATTACCCCTCCACAGGCATCCTAGATGGGAGGGCTACCCCCCTCTACAGATATCCAGGAGTGGGTGGGGTCCCTCTCCACAGGAATCCCCATGGAAAATGCTGATATTTTAACTCTTCACCAATTTTACCCAGCAGTTAAACATATTAATATTTTCCTAGGCAGAACCTTCTCTAGCCTCAGATTCACTCAACATATTTTTTGCTCCTAAATTCAGATCACAGCAGAATTAAAACATTGACAGGGTCTATGGATGATGGAAATACAAACCAATATTAACATACACTATAATCATAGTTCCTGTTCCTTCTTACTAAAGATACATTTCGTGCAGAATTTATTGTGAAGGCGGCCATAGCTTCTATGGAACTGGTTATGCTCTGTGGTTCTGTGCATGCATGAGGGGTTGGGCCACCCTGTGGTTATGCCTCATGTGAGAGGACACTCAAAAACTCGGCGTGTACCTTAAGTGAGACCTGTTAAACTCTTGTACCACCTCAGTTATTTGCTTTATTGTGAATCCTTGGCAACACCAAGGCACTTCTCAGAGGCTCCTCTTTCCTACAGTTAGCACAGTACTTTATTAGGGCTGCTTCTCATTCGAATATTGATTTTATTGTCATTTTGCCTTAAGACTGAATATTTCTATTTGACTTTTCAGCAGTACACTGTTGAACAAAAGACACTCAGACTCAAGTTAATCATACTACTTATTACATGAAGCAACCCTCATGTCATCCTAATGCTGTAAAACAATATTTAAGATGCAGATGATTTAAGCAAATAATTTGGAACCCTTCCGAGCTCACTTTCCTGGTGACTGAATGTGCAGGAATATTCTCTGAGAGCCAAGATGCCACTTTATTGCCCTCTACTGGAAGTCAAAATTATCACCACACCAAAAGCAAACCTTTTGTATTACTTGAATATCACAATTGAACAACAGGAAAGCCAAACAAAAATCACAACCTAACATTGTCCTATTTTTGTCAGACTGATATAAAAAGACTGTTTACCAACTCGGCTGGTAAACAATGTGGCACTCCGATAGCAGGCAAAGCCTGAGACAAAGCTCTCTGTTTGGCCTAAGGGTGGTTCCCAAAATAATAGCAGTATTGCAGATAACGGGTCAAAGGTCTGGAACAGTTAAAAAAAAAAAAAAAAAAAAAACATCCACGAATGTCCATCTGGCCTCCCTGTTTCCAGAGGGATGTTTTTGCCAATATGTGCAAAGATGACAACACTGGGAGCTAGATAAACGAAAGAATATCATGTGCATTTGTTTATTTAACACTGGAATTAACAAGCCCTTAGGAAACAAAAAGGAAAAACAACAAGCACTAGCAAGTTTTGTCAATCCTGCTCACCAGTTTTTACAACGGATTTTAGGAATACTTTTTCAACACATCTGCCAATAAGAACCTCCAATGAGCCGGAAGAGGTGAACCTACAGTCTGGCCTCACACTCAATAGGTGTGTGTGGGGCCCCCTCTCCAGCAGAGATGTTATGGTACCACGGTCCATGACATGGATGAAAGGGCTTCTGGGGTGAAGGCGACCAGTGTTACCTGGTTTACATGGTTCTGTGCAAGTTTTGCAGTTGGCAACAAAAAAACAACAGGAACACTCACCGGCAGAGGAAAACTGGTTGTATCAATCATTCATTCACTCATTCAGTTAATTACTCACAAAATCCACATGAGGAACCAAACCCGCCAAACATAATGGGAACCTGTAAAGACCACAATATGACTCTGCACCCACATTATGGCAAGTAGCCTTGTATTAAACATCAAGTATCACAATCCCTGTCTCCCTGTTTTCAAAAGGCAAACTAGGTCCAGTGAGGGACCCGAATCCCAGAGATAGGTCCAAATGCAAAGCACTGAAGGGTCAAGGGAAGGTAGATGTTGCAAGAGGTCCACCAGAGCAGCCGCAGCCAGGATAACATCACCGGGTTACCCTTTCACTGCCGTTTTATCACATGAGTGAGTTGGTCAGACATCCTCTGTGGTAAAATAAAGATGTCCTCCGAAGAGGGGGGGTGGTGGTGGGCAATAAAAAAAAAAATAAATAAAAAAAAAAAGACATCCTCTGTGGAAGGTCAGGTGTCTGTCTTATCTTAGCTGGATTTCTAAAAGCTCTACAGTTCAGAACAAACGATCCACTCGTTTCCTGTGCTCTCGCTGATTACGGCCAATAATTTACCACAATCCCTGTTGTGGCTCAAGGGGTGTGAACAGATGCTTTGATGTGAACAGAATCCTTGTTTCACCTCAATTCACAGACCATTAATGTGGCTCAGATGGTAATCAAGTCTATCCTTTCAGTCCTGGAAATGACTGTTGAATCATCCAGTCCTGGAGATCTGGCGAGTTGGTAATTTCTCAAAATAAAGCATTGCAGCTTGCTGACGAGGGCTCTGACAATTCCCACACGGTCACTGACTCTGGGTGCTGGTTGGGGCCTGCTTGCTGGGTTATTGCTGGGAGGATGGGCCCCAAAAGCACTTGGAGGTCCCGATCTGAGACGAGCTGTTCTTGTCCAGATACGAGTCAAAGCTAATGTGACACATCCCTTTAGAAGAACAAGGTCTGAGACTCAAAGACAGGACTTTATAAAGCCACAGTTCAGGTCATGGGAACTGTGAAAATGCCCTCTCTCCCCACTCACACGCTGGTCCTGTTCGAAAACTGTAATCTGTATTTTGGCAATATCTGCTGTCCATTATGCAAGTAATCCTGAGCAGATTCCCACACTCGAAAGGAGCATCCAGGGGCTCCACCTTGGGCAGAGGCTGCTGGAGGGAGAGGCAGGCAGAGCATGGAGCGCAGAAAACACGGGTCTTTGCAGCAAGTGGGGGAAAAAAAAAGGACATATAGTCATAAATGTTTAATCTGCAGCAGCATTTAACAGGTTCTCAGGGGACATCCAGGGTATGAAGCAACACCCATCATAAACAGAAGTTAGGTGCACCAACAGTTCGACTGAGCTGCACCAAGTCGTCACTGCAAAATGCAGGATGAAGTTCCTGCTCTGTGACGGTAACCAGGTCACCACTGGCATTCAGCTGCTGGGCGAGCTGTCAAACTGGGGGTACTGTAACACTTCTACATACATTAAATTAGGTTTCGCCCTAAAATATAAAAGCCCTTCTAATTCATAGAAACATTCCCAAAGGAAATTCTGAACAAAACCATACTGGATTTAAGAAAGACAGGAAACAAACATTTAATTTTGTGCAAAAACAGAAACTAAATGTTCGCCCCTTAAACAGGAATATGCACACCTATGTAAAACTGACAGTATTTACTTTTAATGGTAAATACATTGAAACTTGTGAATGCCAAAAAGAAAAGGTGAGAGACTCATTAAGGATTTCTAAGCTGGCGATGACCCTGCAGACAAGAACTCAACAGGTGGCAGGAGAATGCCACATCTCACCACTGCCCATATACTGGCGTCTTACATGAAAGCTGGCATCTCATTTCTCTGTGGTTTATTCTTTCTCTTTGAAGGACAGACACCAAGGTGCTCCTAAACGCTTTCCATTCGTAGACCATTGCTAGGGTCTGTGGACCAAAATACTTAAAACGGTCCCATGGCACTTTTCCTCTGCCACCAAAGACAGAGGCGACCTGCACACGCCCGATCTTCCATTTCAGCCACACCTGATCCAGGCCCTCGCTGACACGGCATCGCTTACTAACAGGGCCAAAAGCGTGACCAGGCTAGGCTGCTCGTGTCACCCCACCACCTGATTGGTCGAAATACATGGAGATTCTGGTGTTTTCCGCGCATGCATAACGTGAAGGGGAAAAAAAAAATCCATATTCTACACAGACTACACACTCTACACATAATTTTCATGAATAGTACTATTGCACGTTGCGATGTATTAATGCATGAATAACTGTGAACTTGTGAATTTCTAGCCTTATACCTAAAAAAAAAAAAAGTACCATAGAACAAGTGAACAGAATGGATTTGTAATGCAAATTTACACACGCTAACTATTCTCATAGATGTGCTGGAGGGTAACTGGAGTGGACAAACTGAAGCAAGCTGGACCCGCGCTGTAACTAGTATCTCTTCACTGTACAACTCGGTTCCTGTATGTCAGTGGAAAGGTGCCATTAGTGAGGTAGCAAAGGGTCATACCATGCCGGTTTACTCTAGGTTACTTACCTGCTGAACTCATCCAGTGCAAGACACAGCAAAATCCTGACAGCTGTCCTCCTGTTGAAGGGTGACAGATTAGTGCTCAACAGAAGAGCAGCACAGACAGCCGCCCCTGGGGTCCCCATGGGTGTATTTTTCCAAAGGAATCTAGACATAATTCAATACATGTGCTTTCTAAGGCCTCCGGATCTGAAGTATGTGCAGTGAAGTTCACACATTTGCATTTGAATTTAACATCAGCAATTTAAACAGTGTGACAGAAAACATACAATACTAACCTAACAGTCAACATGATCTGATACCAGGCTAATTTCGCAGTGAAAGAGCAGAGATGTACTCTACACCTCAAAACATTATGAAGTGAAGACCTGAGAGAAAGAGTGAGAGTGAGTAAACTAGAGACAGAGGAAGATACACAGAGAGAGTTACAGAGAGACGGATACAGAGAGGGAGAGAGAAAGACACACGCAGGGTTGTGCAGTTGTGTGAAGCAGCAGGCAGACTGAGAAAAGGAGAGAGGATGAGGGACATCCTAATGAGGAGGAGGAAGGCACATCTTACCATATTGATGTCGGTTTTGGCCCCAAAGCCAAGGAGCTCAATCTCGGGGGGGGCAGGAGCTGTTGCAGGCGAATCCTCTGCAGGCAGTAACCCCCTCCTGTCAATCAAGCTGCGGCAGCCATAAAACACAAGAGCGGGGCAGCTTTAGAGGGAGGGGGGCACCACCTCACCCTGGAGGCATCACCTGCCCCATCTGCTTTGGAGGGCTACATCCAGAGCTGGCAGCTCTATTAACTGCTCTTCAACAGAGCTGCTGACGTAGCCATACAAAGTGGAGAGGCAGCACAGAGCTGACGGTGTGGAGCAGCTGGAGAGAGAGACGCCCTCACCTGGGGGGCAAGGGCCCGCAGAGCACGGCACAGCAGTTGGTAACGATGCTGTGGTAGCTGTAGGGATTCCCAGCACTCTGCAGTCCACTGTTCCCCGACCAGGATCCTTTTATCTGCATGTGGGGACCAGTCGTGCGCAAACGGAGGAAGGCAGACACGTAAGTGCCGGGCCTGATGAATCTTACCAGAGGCACCAAATACTATGCATCTTGGGATTTCTGGTAATACTCACATCTTCATTGGTGGTGAGATTAGAGGCCACAAGGTAGGTATGGAACCCTGAAAGGCCCAGAATGGACCAGACAGAGAAGAAGCACACAACCAGCTCCAGGGCAGTAGAGCAGAAGGCATTAAGGACTATGGAATGCTTTGGCATCATCATCATCATCAACCACCCCTTAGGCCAGTTTTATGTATATATGCATGCGAGCATGTAAGCACTGTGGCCATCACACCTCCAGGTATGTGTGTATAAAAGTATTACAGTCCTAGAGATGGGGTTAAAAACCTGGTTATATTGACCTTGTGGGGACATTTTTCCAGCCCCCAGATGGGGAAACCCAATTTAATAAAATTCTATGGCGGCTACTGAAGACACCAAAAGTCTTATGTTTTGTTTGGTTACTTATGGTTAAATTTAAGGCAGGGTAGGGGTTAAGATGGGCATAATCCTAACTATGACAATTGAAATGAATGGACGGTCCTCACAAAGATTTGACTGTAAACATGAGTGTATGTGTGTGTGTCTGTAAGGTTTTGACTGCTATCCTGCCTCGGGCCCCAGGCGGCAACTGGCACAAACTTTGGGCATGAAGGATATCTGGCTGGGCTCTCCTGCAGGGCAGAGATCACGCCTTTTCCACCCTGGGAACCTGAGGCAGAAAGATTCAGACTTTCGTGACTAACATGCAAGACTGTGGGGCATCATGTGACCATGCAGGTGGGCTCACATTAGAAAGGACACTTATTCTAAGTCAGCACTGTACAGAAATCTCGGCCAAAAAGGTCTACTGGTACCCCAGAGAACACCTGCCTCTGAACGCTACTCCTTATTGCCCCCGTAATAATTAGATCTTTACTGAAGGCTGAGAGCAGTAATTAAACAGCTTCTTTAGGGAAACCTCCAAGGGCTCCAGCGGGAATCCCAGCAGCCACTGGGCCTGGCAGCACGCGCACATCATTCATAATGCAGAGCCGCGAGCCGCCACACGGGCCGCTGGCGGCCAACAACAACGGTATCAGTGTCACTCCTAAGTGCAGCAGGGAACACTGAAGGAGGGCGGCTCTTCAAATAAGCAGAGCCGCTGGAGCTGGACCGGCCGAATGGGCCCCCGGCACGGCACACGCCATCCCCAAAGGGCGCTGACGATAGCAAAACAAGGCATGCAAGCAGAGGCCCGAGGAACCACACGGAGCGGAGTAGATGCGGACACTCACGCAGGGCCAGGTGCGTGGTCACACAGCCGAGGACGAAGGCCGTCAGGAAGGACAGCGAGACGATGAAGGTGTAGAAGAAACGGTAGTTCCGCCGGCCAACACAGTTTCCCACCCAGGGACAGTGATGGTCAAAGCGCTCTGGGGCGAGAAAAGGTCAGAGACACAACCAATAACGCCTCACATCCCCCAATAACATTAAGCACTTCGGTAGAGAAGGATGCAAAGGGGTAAAAACGAGATTCTAGTGACAGGAAATTATGAGAACGCTGCTTTGAGTATAATTTTGCTTCAGAGCTGACAAAAAGGACTGTGCTAAAGAAAATTAGATGCTGTCAGAAAGACTACAGTTTATTCCCTGGACAGCCCATCATCGCCCCGAACCCATATAATCCCCAAATCCTCCACCATCCCCCAACCTCTACCCACCTCTCCAAAAAAATCCTTACTAATAGTCCAACTTTGAGTGACTTGTTTCGGTGTAGTCCAGCCAGATCCGTGTCTGTGGCTGCCCTTTCATGTACCACCACTAAGTAACATTGCTTCAGTTTTGGTATGACGAGTCTCAAAACGAAAAACAGACTTTTTTTCCCCCCCATATACTGTTCAACGTCAACTGCCTCATGCAGTCACCCTTCCCTTTACTGCCACTAATCAGCACTGCTACAGTTTTGTGTGATCTGTCTCAAAATTAAATACGTTCCAGAGCTGCCAAATACATCGAGTCAAAACGATCAAGAGTCTGCAGAGGCAGACCTCTTAAAATTGCCCGTCTGAGGAATACAATAACACCGCGGCCCAGCAAAATGTAAAAAAGCAAAATCAGTACAGAGCAAAATATGCGGAGTGGAAACAAATACTGGCTGAGGTTAGGGTAAACTGTCAGGGCTCGTACAGTAAGGAAATTCCCAAACCCACCCCACTCCTCACCCACACAGTTGTCACACAGGCTGCAGTGAGAGGTCCGTGGCGGCCGGAACATCTTGCAGGTGAAGCAGTACTTCAGCTTCACCACCTGCTGGTTGATGAGAACCTCCCGAACTCGAGGTGGTGGACGGTAACTGGAGGAACTGGAACTGTCTATAGACACAATAATAATAATTTTTAAAAAGTCAGAGGGAAACAGGTTCAGAAACCAAACAGCACAGCTACTCAAATAAACCATGTCTGAATCCCTCCCGAGGTAATTCATAACCAATGGACCCGACCGATGCCCAGACTCTGCACTACGGCTGTGTAGACGTGTCCACCTGAGCAGGGAAAGAAAGGCATTCCGATGCGGTGCTCACCTATCTGCTTCTCGATGTCGGCTGCCTCGTCGGGCGTGGCCCTGGGGAGGATGCCGGGGTCACTGAAGCTGGTCTGGAGGAGGGAGATGACCACAAAGGTGAAGAGAACTCCTCCAATCACAGGGATGCAGCTGGTCACGTGCTTCACCAGGAAGGGGCAGCTGGGGGCGGGGCCAAGAGGGAAGACGCTTGATTCGAGAGCCATCTAATGTCGCTCTAAATGAATGAATGCACACTTGCCGGTACAGCTTTGAAGACACTCCTTAACCCGCTTCCGCATACAAAAGCAGCCATTTAAAAAGCTGTGTTCAAAAAACTTTACAGGTCGACTCTGGTTTGTTTTTTAAAGGAAACACTGACACTGCTACCTCTAGGTATTAATACAAAAAACTTGAGCGTTTAGTTTGAAAGATCAAAAACCCAAAATCCCGTAAAACAGAATGAGCACATACTTAAGCTGGTATTTTACTAGTCGCCCTCACACTAACATTGTGTATGCAGATACCAGCCGCCAAGGTAAAGCATGTTGCTCCCGTACCGGGACTGGCCCCAGATTAACGATGGAATGACAGCGAGCAGAATGAGCGTGTGGTAATGGCAGCACTTACTCAAAGATGAAGAACAAACTACTAGTGAATAGAATAAGGAGAAGCGTCAAGGGGAGGACTCCACTCTGCCGGGCGATCATGATACGGCCGTCGCAGAAAAAGCGGTTCTTCCCTGGGAAAACTTCCCATTTCCTGCGGACCCGTTTCGGTTTCTTCTCGGCGCATTGAGTCGGTGGTGGTGTCGGTGTCGTCAGGGCTTGCGGGTCGATTTGCCGATATTCGCAGTTTTTCATCGTCTGAATATATTTGTTTGTTCCAGTCTGGTGCGCTTAGTCGCTCACATGCACCGCTGGATGCTGGGCATCCGGAGATCGGTTAAAGCGCAGCACAGTTTTCGGAGTTACTCCTTTATTGATCATAAGAAACTACATCTAGTTCCCAAGCCAGACAGGACTGGTTCTCACTATTAATACTGCTCGTTAAACACGGATAATAGCAATGACGTGGACGGCTATACGTGTCTGGGTGACATGAAGCAACTAACCAGTTTAACTAGCTGCAGAGGCAGCTATAACCAAATGATGACAGGTTTTCAGAAAGCGTGTGCTATCTGCATTAACAAAGCCTATTTATTTAAAAATCACAAAATAAGTCGTTCCCATGTCTACGTATAAAGTCATTGAGGAGATTCCTAGCTAAAGCTACCCGGCCGCAGAGCAGTCTCACTCAGCTTTATTTACTAGCCAGCGACTGCCGATTCCTGGAGGCGCCGGTTGCGATTGGTCACCTTACTCCTCATTAGAGAGACACCCACAACGAGCCGATAACATCTCCCACCTCGAAAGGCTGCCTAACCTCCGCAACACATGTATCCCGAATAATGAGGTTAATCTGCACAAAAACAAACATATCAACTGTACTGCCTACGAAAACGAACAGGTTTGCTGTTATTCGCCTGACTGCAGAAGCAGCTAACATCCAGCTAGTTTCCCACTACAGCATAGCCAGCCTGCTAGCTAGTATCGTTCGATCATATAGGTAGTAAATGTGCTCCACTGCGATCATTTAGCTTCCTCACTAAGTATTCTATGCACATAAGCTAGCAGTATCGAGCTGGATCGGTTTCTGCCCTGGCTGTATTTATTTTAAAAGAACAGCAACATACTAGCTAGTTAAGTAGCTAGCCTTCAAAATTGTTAGTGGGCTCTTTGTGAAAACCTCCGAGAGACAATGCACTCTTTAACACAGCCCGCGATTCAATGCAGGTTCTATGCCGTCTAGGCTGCTTCGCTGCCGAAATAGGAGCAGTGATTTACGACAGCCACCTCTCGTTTACGGCGTGTAGTGTCCCGTTCTGATTCTGATTGGATCTTCAGGAGATGAGCGATGACGACGACCATTACGTGTGTGTCATTGGAGACCAAAGACGTAGGAGATAGATTTGTGCCAATGAATGAGTTGTACGTTTTATTATTGTAGAATCGACCTTTATGGATATATATTAATTTTCCAAGCCAATAATCAAATTTAAATTTAAAACTGCCTGTAGAAACATCCTAACTTTAAAGATAATCATAGGCGTTTTCCTACTGTACCATACATTGGGCCAGTATTGCATATTTAAAATCCTGGTGTTAGTCATATATTGCCTAATAATGCAGGCTTGAGGAAATATAAGAACCTTATCGCCAATGCACTACAAAAATCTTATTCCTAACCTCTCCAGGTTTTTAGTTCCACGTGACCAAGAGTTGTGAGTGGAATCTCCCTCTCAGCCACCTTTGTGTGAGAATAAAGAGATTAACTGCGGCTCACCAGATCACACATGGCATCCCATAATGACTAGACAGCGTTCTAGTTGCTCTTTGTTGAACACCCATAAAATAATGTCATTCTGAAAAGGGTTTAACAGCTCCAGAATAACTTCAGAAAATGGAACCGTCAGCAAGTCAGGTTTCAGAGCCATTAAATAACATATGTGTATCTTCCAAATATTACCACAGGCAATCATTTAAAATGAATTGTCATGGGTCGGCACGGTGGTGCAGTGATTAGCCCTGTTCTTCTTGTGTCATCGTGCGGTTTGCCTTCCATGCTCCAAAAGCATGCTGAGGCTAATTCGAGTTATCAAATTGCCTGTAGGTGTGCATGCGTGAGTGGCGAGTATGTGAGCACCCTGTGATGGGTTGGCACCACATCCTGGGTTGCTCCCTGCCTCGCACCTGTATCTTGCGGGATCGGCTCCAGACCTCTGTAACCTTCAATAGGACAAGCGGTTACAAAAAATGCATGAATTGTAACAAATGAAGATATGATTAATAATGTATATTTTGTATAGTATGCATTGAAAGTAACATCAACTTGATTTTTATCAGTGCAGTGACACATGGCCCTAATGGGAAGATGTCACTGCTACAGAAATTAATACTCACTATGCTGCTGTACATAAAAAACTACAGCCTCAGAAAACATTCAAAGCACAGAACCAAAGGGTTTTCGGTAATGCAAGAATTAATGCGATGTATTGACCTTCAAATGCTATATTTCTAGTATTTAAATCTTCCTTACAACTTATCCTGCGATTGCATGAACACGTCACATGATGATATAAACATTCACTTTCAAATTGCAACTATAGAAATAAGTTTACTAACCACATTTGCCAAAAACTGCCCTTGGCAATTTACAAAAATGGAACCGTTCAGTTGCTTTTGGGAACGTGCCCCCTGTCTGCCCACGGCACGTTACGTAAATATTTGTAGCGACGCACCGCTAGATGTCAGTGTAACGCAAGATGAAACTGGGATTATTGTAATCGTACAGCTAAAAGCGTTAACATATATTAATTATGAATAATGAGCCCCCGCCAACCAAGTGCTGGACCCCATATTCACACATCTTTTGACATTATGCTCCAACTGCTGAGAAATCCATAGGCGACATGTAAATTAAGTTTATATCTCAGATCCACTGGTTCCCACAGTGTTTGTATTTGTGTAAACTAGTAAAGCCAAACCATTTTACCATATCCAAATAAAATATACGGAAAAAAGTACTGTATACTACACGTTTCAGGACAGTTACTAGGATTCAATAACATGGAGCTGTTATTGTTTTGGAGCACGGTAAAATCGCTTTGAATATAACCTATATTAAAATTTAGAGGAAGATACCATCTGTGTATGAGCGAACAGCTGTGTATGCGGGCGAAAGCAGTTTTTAGGACGTTTACTATAAAAAGGTGAACTGCGCGTCTGCTTTCTAACCATGACAGAACGAGGCTGCGGTGGTTTTTGATGATGTCGAAAGGCATTTTAATTTATGTCCCATAGTGTGGGCAGGTTATATTCTAAATGAAACACTAACTCAGTAAGGCTTTTTGATTTTAGGTTACGTGGAAAAACAGTTTATGACACTTCATTAAACAGGTCTCATCTGCATTAGAATATTATATATATATATATATATATATATATATATTTGGGTCACTTTTCAAACTAATGTAACTTTCAGTCACTGGATAACCTGACGTGGCGCTCTGGCACATCGAAATGTCCTGTAAATATTTTTACAAATTTTGGAGACATCTGACTTTTACTTCTCATATAATTTTCTCTCTGCTAATTGCAAAAAAAATGTAATCCTACAGAGCTACAGCAGCAAGCACTATGCCCTTCATCAAATCATTTGGTGCAGAAATCCCCAAACCTACAATTACGATCAGAACCATTGTAACCAATCACCCTTCAACACAGTAAGCCCTACCCATCCAAATGAAGATACACGTGAGAACTGCTAACCGGTCAGCGAAAGTTTTTACTGCACATTCTGATATCAAATTAATAAAACATCACAAACGTCTTACGAAGATTTAATGTACATTTATTCTTAACACGTGGAACATATAGTATAAAGATTTCATACTGAATAAATGATATTCATTAAGCCAAAAAGGAAAAAGGAATTTACATCAAGTTTTTAGCTACATCATCTGTAATACAAATATGCAGAATTTATCTCACTGGGTGGGGGGATTGTGTTTCTTAACAATGAGCTGAAACCTTTTCCTTGTGTCTGGAGAGGAACTAAAAGGTGTTGAGCCTCGTCGCCCAGAGGAAGCAGCTGGCTGTGGGACAGCGGTTTACCCATTGGGCACTGGGGGATGGGCAGGGCCCAAGTTAGCACATGGCAGGTTGTGATGCAAGGCTTTGACTTATGTGCAACCTTTTTTATTCATCAAAAGGAAAAAAAGGGGGAGAAGAGTTTCAGAAAGTGAGAAAAAGCGAGAGTGTAATGTACAACAATGTATATACACTGCAGCCTGGACTGCATCTAAAGTTTGAAAACCAGTCCTAAGAGGTGTTTTTTTTTAATAAGGGACAGTTCGTACAGTTGAGGGATGAAGAGTAGAGGTCAGGGTGTTGTAGGTTCACAATACTTTGGGGGGAGGAAAGCCTTGTTCTCTCATCGACGTTAACTAAAAACATTTTTTAAAAACTACAGTTCTGTCTTGGAGCCAATGTTTCTCAGTGTCGAACAGTGTTATTACAGTATGCTTACACTTGTGTGGGTGTGCAGTACAGAAATGTCTTACAGTCTTCTGTACAGGCCTCCCATTCAACCACATCTGCTCTCCACCCATTACACCTGGATTCTGAGGGGCAGAATATAGATCTTACAGGTTTCAGAATTCATACCACAACAAAGTCCAGGAATCAGTTCTGCCTCCGTTAATGAACCTTAAACCCCCCCCTCCCCCCACGACCCCTGCAGGAGTACCTGCAGGAGGTATCCCCCAAATTCACTGTAAACGAGACAGCAACTTTGGTAACAGTTTGGTTTTTGCAGGTTTTATTTATGTATTTTATTAAAAATGTCCTTCCTAATAGGCAGCTCGCTCCCCAAAGCCAACATTACTGGTTCCAAGTCGTTCACTTAAACTATGAGACAGTAATCATCTTTCCTGTTCTAAACATCCAGGTCTGAATCCACAGCTACTTTGTGAAATCCTTCCTTTAGTGAGAAGCGGGGACAGAGAGATCAATGGAATTTGAGGTGTTTTGCATAAATAATAATACATGGAAAAAAAAAATAAAGCCAGTTCTGCTCATAGCCGTCTCCGTTCACACATGACAGTAAAAGTGGGGGGTGGGGGGAATGAGAGGGCTGAAGCCCCAGCTACCCCTTCCACTGGGGTCACGACTGGCCAATCAGAAAGAGCACGTCACAGATGACATGCGACACCAGCGAGTTCATGAGCGGCGATACGGACAAGTCCAGCAGCCGCGACTCGTACAGCGTGAACTCCGAGCGGTTCTCCTCGAGCCGGGCCATGGCGTGCAGGGCCCGCGCCGCCCGCCGCATCATGTCCGCGCTGCTCGGCTCAAAGGGGGCGCCCTGGCTCTGGAGCAGCGCGCCAGGGCTCTGCTGGAACTGCGCCGCCGCCAGGCTGTCCTCCAGGAAGCCCAGCAGGTTTCCCACGCTGCCCTTCTGCATGGCGATGGCGCGCGCCGCCAGGCCGTCGCCCTGAGCCAGGTTGGCCAGCAGCACCACGGCCATCTCGCGGCACACGGGCACCTTGCGCTCGCCCACCAGCCGCACCAGCGAGCCGTAGAGCTTCTCCAGCCGGCTGATGGGCGGCGTGGCCAGAATGAGGTCGACGTTGTTGTCCTGGATGCTGAGCTTGCTGAGGGTCTCGAGGACCAGTCTCTGGGGGGAGAGCGAGCCGTTCATGCCCAGAGTGGGGAAGGGGTCCTGGGCCTCGGCCGACGGGCACACGGCCCAGTGGAGCAGGCCGTCCAGCAGAGGCAGGCAGATGCTCTCCGGGTAGACCGAGAGGTCCAGCTGGCCAGAGATGTTGGCCAGTGTGACCAGGCAGTTCTCACGCAGCAGCTCTAGGCAGTCCCACCACCACTGGTCCAGCTTGGGGTGGGCGCCCTCCTCGCCGTCCTCGTCCTTCTCGTAGGTGAGCGGCGCCTGCCTGCGCTCGGGGTGCCGGTGGTGCAGCAGCAGCAGCCGACCCAGCATGAGCAGCAGCCCCGGGTGCCGGGACATCTCCAGGTCGTTGCCGGGCACGAAGGACAGGCTGCGCAGCACGTTGGAGACGCAGACGCAGCGGCGGGCCAGAGCGTCCTGCCAGTCCGCCAGCGTCACCAGCGGTGCCTCGTCCCGGCTGTGCGGCTCATCTTCCAAGATGGCGATATGACTCTGGTTCTGCTGGGCCGAGCCCAGACTCAGGAGGAACTTGTCGTTCTCCTGGTGCCGGTGGGCCTCGGAGCCGGGCCTGGGGGGCAGCGCCTCATCCGTGCCGCCGGCTCCAGCTCCCGTGGGGCTCGGCTTGGTGGACCCGGAGCACGTGGCCTCCTTGGGATCCGTCGCGGGTTCTGCCGCGGGGGTTTTCTTCTTGGCCGCCGTGGGGGTGGGGGGCCGCCCTGAGGGGCGCAGTAGGTCACCGCGGCTCTCGAAGTGGGTCTGGATATGCGCCGTGGTGTCGCCGCCGCCCGCGCTCCAGTGCAGCAGCCCGCTGTTGAACTGCTGGCATCGGCCCAGCTTGCCAGACCGCGCCACCATAAAGGGATTCTTCTTGCGTACCAACTTGATAGGAAACTTGTCAAATTTGCTTGCTTGCTTCGGCTTCTCCAGAGGACTGGAAGGTCCTAAGGAAGACGCCGCTGAACCAGGCTCCTTTGCAGAAGGCCCTTCCTCCATGGCCTCCTCACCCTGCAACCTCTCATCTTTCTCCTGCTTGACATCCCCCGGCTGCCGCCTCCCAGCTTCCTCGTCGTCCTTCTCCTCCTCCTCCTCCTCTTCTTCATCTTCTTCGCCCTCGTCCTCCAGGTTGCCCAGCTCCAGCTCCTCAGTCACGTCCTCCTCGGAGCCCTCGTGCTCCAGGGCATCAGGGTCCAGGAGGGTTCGCTGCCCGGGATCACCCACCTCGTACTCTCTCAGGATGTCAAAAATCTCAATGAGGCAGCGTCGGAAGTACTCCACCACCAGCTCCAGGAACCCGGGGAGCTGGGAGGACGACAAAGATCAGAGGTCAGTCATTCGCGTGAGACAGGCAAACGCACTCGAGAGGCACCAGAACGCACCTGGCTGAGATTAAAAGTAGCAATGCTGCTGTCATCATACAGGAGGATGTTGATGGTGTCTAAGGCCCAGGTGCTCTCAGCTAGCAAACCAGATTTCAGTGACATCATGATTCTCCACGCCTCTGGCGTCCCTGCACACAACAGTCAGCAATCAGAAGCTGGCAGCTTTATCATGACAATCAGCACAAACACCAGTCAGTCTATGATAAACTCGGCTGGCTGCAAGACTACATACCGGGGCCAAGTATTAGCGTGGGGTATTGGGGCTGAGTATGAGGACCAAGTATGGGGACAGCGTATTGGGACGGCTGATCAGAACTGAGTATACAGGCGGCATATTGGGACCGAGTATCACAAGCAAGTATCAAGACCAAATATCGAATATCAAGATGGCATTTCAGAATCAAGTATCTGATGCGAGAATCAAGACAGTGTTTGGACCACATATGACGGCGTATCGAAACCAAGTACTGAGAAGGTGTATCGGGATCAAATTTAAAGATAATGTATTAGGACTGAATACCGGGACGATGTATCTGAAGGGCACATCGGGACTGAGTGTGGGGACAGCATATCAGGATGGAGTATGGGGACGACGTACCGATGTCCTTCACGGTGAGACGTCGGCGGGGCTTGAGGACGGGCTGAGTGGCCTCCACTGAGCCAGAAGGGAAAGAGACGTCACGGCGAATGAGGGGGGGAGGCCCCGCTGCCTGGGAGAGGTGTGAGGCAGGGACCGGAGGACCAGCCTTTTGCATCTTAATGCCTGAGTGCATGTAGGGGGATTTGCTCGGGGAGGTCCTGCTCTCCACAGAGCGGGGCATGGGAGCGGGACTGGACACCTGCGGAATGTGGTTCTGCATGGGCTGCGCTGGAGGGTAGCTGGGCTGCATGGGCCGGGTCATGGGGGGGCCGTACGGGGCTGGCCGCTGGCCGCCATGGCCGGGCCACTGAGCCTCGTGGTTCACCCGCTGATCAGCGGGCATCATCTCCTCGGAGCGGTTTAGGCCGTGGTAGCCAGGTCCCGGCCCAGGGGCAGTAGGACCTTGGCGGTTGGGGAAGCCAGGGTAGCCCATCTCGCCACGACCTTGCCACATTGCCCCCTGAGGGCCGTCTGGGGCAGAGGGCATGGGGTTGCCCATCATCTGCGGTGGCATGGGAGGCTGGGAGTTGGGCCCGGCACTGGGCTGTACCCGGTCCCGGCCAAACGGGAAGGGGAACTGGGCCTGTGGACCTGTGGCCCGGCGCTCTGAGCCTGGGTACGAGTTATACTGGTTGTACATATCAGGCTGAGTGGATGGGGCTGGCGCCTGGGGGCCCTGCTGCTGGCCGCTGAAGGGAGTGCTGTACATGTCGCCGTCGTGGCGCTTGGCCGGCGGCCCATAGCCGCCATCCACCGGCCGCTTGTAGCCCTGCACAGATGCACATGCGCAAAGAGCCAGTTAACATGCGAGCACAGCAAACCGCACCGGAGCTCCAGGCCAGTGGTGGAAAGAGCCTCACTCACCGGCTGCTGCTGCTGTGGATACATTCCCTGCTGCTGGTTGGGGTAAGAGCCACCGGGGGGTGGCCCTTGGCTAGGATACTGATTACCATAGGAATCATGCCTGCAAAGGAAGGCGACAGCTTTGCTTAACAAAGGCGCACGTGCCAGACACGGGCATGGTTCACATGAGCCTCCTGACTATAGAGTGGCAGCCATCACTAACCTCTGCTGCTGCGGAGGGCAGCGGCTTGGGGAGTACATGCCCGCCTCGGCGTTGGAGGGCATCATGTTTGGCTGCGGTGCTCCCGGTCCAATGGGTCCATCGGGGACAATCCCAGGGTCCTGTCTACTTAGGAACCCAGAACAAGGGCATGGTCTCATCAGCATGCCATACCCACGGACGACACCTGCAGCCACATCTCATACAGACGCACGGGCACAGACGCAAACAGGCACAGACACAGTACCCACCTGCGATCATACCCAGGACCATATGGGTACTGTTGTCTCTGGTTCATTGGCACGCCGCCCATGCCCCCCGGAGGCCCCCTGCCGTACTGCTCGCCCATGCTGCCGCTGGGGCCTTGCCCAGAGCCCATGAACTGCTCCCCAGCTGTAAGGACACACGGGCACTCGCTCCGTCACTGGCAGCTCTGCCACCCACCCCACACAGTCATCCAAGCAGCCACCACTTTAACACAGTTGGTGGTACTGGAGGAAAATTTCATCCAAAGCACAACAAAAAGCAGAACAGACCTAAAGCTAGATGTTTTTTCTCTTAAAAAAAAAAAAAGCTATTTAGATGGACCTACAAAACTCAAACCTGCAGCGTTTAGGTCAGCATTTGGAGCTCATTACACCATGATTACACCCATGTGTGCAACCCAGGAGCCATAGCCCAGAATCACATGGAGGGAGGCCCGCACCTTTGCGCATAGCCCCAAAGGGGTCCTTGTTGGGCTCGTAGGGGCCCATGCGACCCATCATGTCTGGGGTGCCCATGCCAGGCTGGTAGCCCGAGTTGGGGGTCATGGAGTTCCGTCTCGAAAAAGCAGGGTCTCCGCCATCTGCAAAGGGGTCTTGAAGATTCACTGGTGTGTTCCTGAGGAGGGCCAGAGAGACCGTCAGTGCTGAACAGCAGGCTGCCAGTAGGGGGCGACAGTGTAGCGTAGGGCTCACCTGACTCCGGGCATGGGGGCAATCTGACTGTGTGGGGTGGAGGCGGGAGTGGGGGGTTTGAGGTCTCCCCCTTCGGCCATGGAGCTGCTGGTGGACTGTGGGGTCTGAGGACCCTGCAGTGAACCGGACCCGGCTGCAGAGGGCCAGACAAAAAGCACACGTGGGTCAAGCAGCACACAGGCACACGCCCTCCTGGCAGCCACACAGCTCACGTGCTCCTGCTCATTCTGCATACGCCAGCACTGTGGCGGCACTAGCTGGAAGCTGTATTCACGCCAACGCAGGCAGCCCACCCCCTTCGTCGAGGGGTGTGTGGCTTGGTGATAGGGTTAGTTTACACGCGGCGGCTCTGCTTCCATTCATCGTTTGCAGGGTGAAAAACAGCCCAGTCAGCCGGGCAGCCTTGTGTGTTGTGCCCCCAGCTGACCCCCCCATGAGAGTTAAATATTCAGAATAAACCCACAAGTGCCTGCCAGGGTGCCAGGGGCAGGCTGGGAATGTGTGTATGTGGAGAGTGCATGTGTGTGGGGGGAGGGAGGAAATCACACTGAGCCTGAAAACTAAGTCGGTCTTGCAAGCTCTGCACACCCCCTGCTCTGCAAATGGTATTCTCTGGTCACACACGCCCACTGGCAGTCCCCTTTCACACACAAAGGCAGGCAGTACTTGAATGCACATGCTGTGAGAGGGTGCAAAAGCACTGGGATGGAAGGCAGCCTTTGAGGCAGCAGGACGTGGGACTCTGCTAAGGCATCCCGTAACACCTCAGGGGAATTCCTCTAACAGTGTCAGCAGTGCCACTAATGCCAGAGAAAATAGCCCATAGAAAGTGAGAGGGAGCATTATGCTGCACCATCACTATCGCCGTCGGTAGGAGCTGCCAATGCCTTTACGGCATTTTCTCATGGTTTGTCTTAAGGTTCGGCCGTTGACCCTGTGGACAGGGCTGGACACTGGACTGGACACTGGGCTTCACACCCACCGGGGGAAGGGGGCTGGATCTTGGCCTGGTTCTTCTTGGCATCCGTGGTGAAGATGTCTGGCGGCGGGTCCTCGCCTCGCTCCACCTTGCACTCGAAGGCGTACAGACACTGGATGTACTGCTTCTTCAGCGAGCTGGCGGCACTGCTAGACGTGCCCACGTTCAGGTTGGTGGCCAGCTCCCGCCACTTCTTGTTCTTATTGACCTGAAAGGGAGCCTTAATGTCAGCAAGTCAATAAGACCAGGGGACAAAAACACGAGCTGCTTGAGCAATTCGATAACGGCACAGTCCGGCTGGAACAGACTCCTATAGAATGCAGGGTGACCGTTTGCGCTGTGTGTCAGCCAGTGTGAGGCCCCTCCATGGAAACGCATGCACACCCACCTGTGTGAGGCCACCGATCTCCTTGACAGAGATATAGAGGCGGAACAGGTCAAGCGGCTTGCGGCCCACGGCAGGCAGGTTGTTCATGCCCATAGCCTTCTCCTCGGTGAATGCCAAGTACCGGTCCACCCACACCTTGCGCTCCGGTTCAGGACCCAGCTCATACAAGCGAGTGATTTTCTCATTGGTGGTTGTGGAAGAGCTTGACTTCTAAGAGAGACAGAAAGGGTGTGCATGAAGGCAGGCTACGAACTTGGCATGACCTCTGGCGGCACCTAGATGCCACCTGGCTCAGTCACAGGGGGCTCACCTTCTTCGAGTCACTTTTTGGGGTCCCATCCACTTTGCTGTTCATCTTCTGAGCTGGGTTCAGTTTGACATCCATCCCAAACTCTGGGCTGGGAGCCATGCCTGAGGGCAGAGATAGGCATGGATTTACGGGTACGGGGAGCAGAGGCGCACAAGGTCTTGGAGCCAGCAGGGGGCAGTACTTACCAGCAGCATTGGCAGCCATGTTGCCGCCCATGGGGTAGGGGCCGCCCTGTGGGTTCATCATGGCTGGCATGCTGTTCATCGCAGGTGCATAAGGGGAACCGGCACTCATTACACCCTGAGGCATGTTGGGGTAGCCTGGTGGTCTGGGGAGAAGGGCATGCTTTGTCAGCACTCCTGGGACATCATGGCGTCTGGTAGCTTACACCTCTCGTTTTTGAGGTGCTCACCCATTTATGCAGCTAGTCATTATTATTGAGGTAAATCAGGGAGGAACATTGCCTCTTCACAAAAGAGCAGTTCAGCTGATGCAAGTACTACTTGAATAATTAGCCCTGCCCTGCCTCACCTCACTGTAGCTTACCCTGCCTCGCTCTGCCCTATCATCCCTTGCCTCCAACTCGCTTCAGTGTGCCCTGCCCCGCCTCACTTTACGCTGCCTCACCCTGCCTTCACTGCCTACTTCTACACTCAAAGGTCCTGCTCCTGCTGAATTACACTGCATCTGTGCCTCACTGCCAGCTGTAGGGTCAGCCTACAATAGAGAAACAACCAATTAGGAGATGGCTACCTCACAGTCCCCCAAGGGGCCACCTACCCCCCCCATTGGCACCGGGCTCAGATGGCCTCCTGACTGGGTGGACAAGCTCACCTGCTGTGTATGGAGTTGGTGTTGGTGTGCTGCATGCCCGCAGCTTCTGGAGGCTTCCTGTTCAGGTTGCCGGGGGGAGGACACATCCCTGAGCCCACCTGGGAAGGCATGCTGCCCATGTTGGGGCCCATGCTGGGGCCCATGCTGGGACCCATGCTAGGACCCATGTTGGGACCCATGTTGGGCCCGTAGGGACGTGCCCCCATCTGTCCCGGAGCCATCCTTCCCGGGGGCATGCCAGCATATGGAGGCCCTCCTCCCGGCCCCGGCATGGGGCTCATGGAGCCAGCCGCCATGCCAGGGCCCTGGTAGTTAGAGTTGGGCATGCCACCATAGCCAGTCTGCCGGTATGCTGCCAGGAGGGGACCCCACAGAAAAGTCAGGTTACACATGGGATACACACAGGATGCTCACAGCTCACGCATGTAGACAAAGCAGTGGGGCTGCTCTCATCAGGCCTCGGACCATAATACATAGACAAGGAGAGAGGCGATGGAGACCTGGGCAGACCCAGAGGCGTAAGCAGAGCTCCATGCTGCCAGGGCTCACCTTGCGGCCCATACTGGCCACCCTGAGGCCCGTAGCTGTTCTGTTGGTAAGGCCCCATCCCAGCATGCATCTGTGCACCCGAGGACTGACGGGGCGATAAGGCAGAGCCAGGCTGGGGGGAGCCATATGGAGCCATCTGTGGGTTCCTCATGAACACTGGGAAGGAAGGCAGAGATGGATAAGCTTTAAGGTGCCACACCTATCCAGCTGAGCACTAAGTATGTTGTCACTGAGGCATACCCGAACGAATCAGGCACAAGGAGCGGCCAAGAGGATAATGAGAATGTACGAAGCAAGAAGTGAAGCTTCATCACCTCTGTCCTGGCCCATGCTCGATTGGTTCATGGAGGGATGCAGGATTCCATCTGACTGAACACTTGGAGGACGTGGGGGCATCTGGTTCCCTGGGCGACAGCAGAGTCAGAATCACTCACTCAGGCAGGCAGGCAGCCTGTTAAGGGGCTGCATGTGTCTGCATCTGCACAGGTATTAGGAAGGGAGGGCATACCTGGCACAGCAGCTGGGGACAGCGGGCCAGACCGGGACGGAGTGGTGCTGGCAGGGGAGCCCACAGGAGATGGCGAGGGCCCACGGATTCCAGGCAGGTGGGGGGAGGTGTGGGGGGAGAAGGGAGATTGGGCTGGGTTGCTCTGCTCGCCCTGGCTGCTGGACACCCCCGAGGTGCTGACGCCAGGGCTCAGGGCCCCCTCGGCACCCGTCGGTAGGTCGTCAATGGAGCCAGACAGGTCCTGGGGGAGAGGAGAGTACAGGACCGGTGCTCAGTGGGAGCAGGGGAGTGTGGGAGAGACCAGGCAAAGCCTGGACCTCTGCCCAGCAATGCAAGGAGACGTAAGCTCAGGTCCAGTCTGCACACTGCAGGAGATTCTACCCTTTGGTCAAACAAAAGTGCCACTTCTTTTGAATCCTAATGAAGGAGATTCAAAATCCTTAGAAAGTCCTCAGTTATACTCCAAGCAAATAAAAAGACAATGAAAGTTCACATGTGGCAGACATTGCCAGTGCACTCCAGCCTGCAAAAAGCCTTTTCTTACCAATGCTGTGTGTTTGCTCATGTGTACAAGCATATGTGTGTATGTCTGACCGAGTGTGTATGTCAGACCGAGTGTGTGTGTATGTCTGACTGAGTGTGTGTGTGTTTACCAAGCCGGCCTCACATGTTTCCCATGCGATTCTCAGAAAAGAAAAGGTTCATCTGACCGTCAGAACGAGAGCTGGAAACGGGGCTGCTGGAAGGAATCCAATCATTTCCCATGGAATGCTCTCACAGGGAGGCTCCCGGTTCCACTGCTATTTCTGGGACGTGACCCGAGTGTGGATCCCCAGAGGGAGAGGCACGGGGAGGACACCGAGGTAAGGCCTACTGCGGCTGGGCCAAGTCGCCCGGAGAGTGCTACATGCAGGGGAGAGCTGTGGCCAGCAACGCAGATGGGGTCGAGATTGAGGCTGTGGCATGACAGCAGGACCCAGGAGCAGAAGGAGCAGCACAAAGGAAGCACTGGGACGACAGTAGAGAGGAGGTGCAAGCGGAGAGGCAGTCGGCTAGAGGCCGCCATCGAAGCATTGGCCAGCCAAGATCATACCAAGCTAGGAGGTAGATCATGGCCCTCACAAGGGGCACGTGCTGGAAGGGGGAGAGGAAAGAGCAGGAATGTGTGTCACGCTACGTCTTCAATTTAGCAACACGCACAAAGATGCATCAGCAGAGTAGGTAGCAGAGGGGTCAGTCCTGTCAGCCTCTAACGGAGGCCCATCCCTGTTATTCTCCTGTATCGCTGGTGACCCAGCTGCACAAGGAGAAAAGAAAACACGTCCTGGAGCACCGTCGGCTAAAGGCCTGGTCTGAACCCGAGTGAGATTCTGTAGGTCGACCGGGGAACATCAGCGATACCCAAGCATCAGGATGGGACATGAGCCAAACTGCCAGGACAGGTAGAGATGCCACCCCAAACAGCACGATGGGCTATGAGCCAACCTGCCAAGACGGGTGGAGATGCCACTCCAAGCAGCACGACCGGGCGTGAGCCACCCTGCTGAGATGGATACAGACGCTACTCCAAGCACTATGACGGGGTGTGAGCCAGCCGGCTGGGATGGGCGGAGATGCCGTAAGCCAATCAATTTCCACACTCAGACTTTTTTCACCCCCTTCACATACCCTGCCCCCAATCTACAGCACCAACATAATGAAGCAAAAGGCAGCATCCAAGCAGTGCAACCTGACCCGGTCTACACTCTCCCCCCACAACTCGCCTCACATCCACAGGCCCTCTGCTTAGTCATCAACAAGACCATTAGATAGCACTATCAGCCTGCTGAAGGAAAGATGCAGATTGAGCATGAGCAACGGAAGAAGCAGCCCCAGTACCTTGGCCCCACTGCCTCCTTACTATGCTACAGCAGCACAGAGCAACACCTCCTTATCTGTGCCAGGTCCAGCATTCCTCAGTACCAACCGACACTGACTGCTACTGCGTCAGGCATTTTGCAAGAAACAGTCTAAGGCCACAAAGAGAAGCAAACCCATAAGCTCTCGGCCTCACAGGCCGTTCCTCAGAAAGAGTCATTGCACACTTTCCAGTCACCTCCAGTGATAGCTGGGAACAAACCACGCAAGACAGGACAGAAGAGAAAGAGAATGGTGAGGCACAGGCCACTGAATGACAGAGGTAGCTCTCAGTCAGAAAATACCATCCTGTGAAGTCTTCAAACTAACAACCACCACAAACTCCAGAAGAAACACTGTACCTCGGTCTGCAGGCCAGGACCTCCACCCATCCAGACACAGGGTGCCTCTCCTCACATCTCCCCTAGGACTAAAGCACCCCCTGCTGGCAGAGGCCTGATTCGTACACAGATTTGCATCCAAATACAAATCTGCTTGGCAACATGGGAGCTGCATCTGACACCAAGAAGCCAAAATAGCCCAGGGGCCCCAGCTGACTCCCAGTTCCCACTCCCAGAACTAAGGGCCCCCATGATCCCCTGGGCCAGCTCACAGCTCCTGGGGCATACATGGACACGGGAACCCCCAGGGGCAGGGGCACACACACATTTAGAGCTGGCAGTGCCACCTTGCTCTCAGGAAGGGCTCTCGATGGGGCCCCGTGGCATTGATGGCATGTGAACAGAGTGCTGTGTTAACGGCTGTGCTGCTTCACCTCCCCAGAGGCCGCTTGGGTTAGGAGCCACGTTGGAGTGGACAGCTCACCTGCTTTATAGATCACAGCACACCAGAAGCACCGCAGCCAGATTTCATTTAAACTGTACAGCAATTAACAAACTCGACTTAATGAGCCAAACACAAACTTAAGTGCCACTTGATGAATAATTCAGGCATGAACACTGATTAAAATGATGACACTTAACATCGTACCAGTCTGCGAAGGCAGCTCAAAACAATCAGTTTAGTCTGTGATTGTGCGGGGAGCCACTTTCAGAGCGTCACAGCGACAGGTGGAGGGAAACCAGCACCAGATGGGCACGGGCACCTGGGGGGAGCTGACGGGCACACCAAATACCAGCACACATATACAAAGGGATACCCACCCCCCCCCAGCTCAACCCACACACATCCCCGGCAGCATGTGTGCGTGTCATACATATTTTACATTGTAGGGATCAAATGTCCCCGCGATGCGATAAAAACCTGTTCTTTTGACATTGTGGCGACCGCCTTTTCGATCCCTACGTGGGGAAACTGAATTCCAGAAAAATTCGTCATTGCAATTAAAAAAGTAAAAACGCCAAGTCTGTTTGGCTAGTTTTGATTAAGGTTAGGGCTGAGTAAAGTTTAAAGTTGTCACAGCTACTATTAGAGTTCTTCCTATATAAATGAAAGAAATGTCCCCACAAAGATATGAATACACGTGTATGTGTGGGTTTGCATGGATCACATTTGAGGATCAAATTGTCCCAAAAGTGTAGTAAAATTTGAAATGAGGTTCTCATTTGGATAACCTGAGTTTTATAGAAATCTGTGAATCCAATCAAAAAAGTGAAAAAGCCAAAAGTCTTGTATTTGGTTACTTATGGTTAAGGTTAGGGATCTTACTAAAGTTCCAAGATAGAGGTCATAACAACAATGTGAAAGATAGCGAACGGTCAAAAGTGCAGTTTTACTTTATTAAAAACAACAATTGACACACATCAGACCTATTCTTAAAAATGACAGGACTGCTGACATTACTTGTAAATCGCTGCTGTTTTGGCCAGTCTAGCCATTGCCCCAGGAGTCGGCCACAGCGCCTTAACGTAACGTCATAGTCTCCATCGGTGCTTGTCGCATGTGCTCAGGAAGTAGATAATGAGAAAAAAATGCATTCTGCCCCAAATAATACCCTAAATCAGTATTTTCATAAAAATACATACAAATCACAACGTGCCTTTATTTTTTTCCTTTCAAAGCGGATTTTCTGAAGTTCGTGACAACCTAAATAATTCCTCCTTTATGTAGACGGACCTAATAAAAATACCTCAATGTGTCCTCTTTCAAGCATCCCTGCTATCAAACGCAAACATCTTTTATATGCAATTATTAAAATCATCGTCTTACATGTTCATGGCATCTTATCTGTGGACACGCCCATGAGTGCAAGCTGCCGTTGATATGCCAATGAGTTCATTCAAGGCAGATATAAGCCATATGCAGGGACACCGATCGAGAGCAACAGCAAGTGAAATCAGGCAGTTTGTATTTGCTATTTGTACAATGGCATGCTCCCCTTTTCCACCGAAGAAGCTCTGCAACAAGTTCAATCATTTCTCGACAGCAGTGATAGAATTCATTCATCCTCCAATGAAGACTGCGACAGCAATGAGGACTGTTTTAAAAAGATATTATTTTAAATACTGGCACAAAACAAGGTGACTGTTCTTAATCATGCTATAATAGTTATTGACTTCTCCATTCTGCTATACTTTCTATTGTATTCAACACACAGATAAAACCACAAATTATACGCGTTTTCATCTTGTTTTTCACTGACAATTGGCACTAGACAGGCTGATTTGGTTAAGGGGAGTTCCTCAGGTGAATGTCATTCATATTTATGACCACAGCTGTTCGCCCAGGTACAGACAATTGTTTTGTGCCAAAGCAATTGAACAGAAATTGTGACACACACTCACCTAAAGGATTATTAGGAACACCATACTAATACGGTGTTTGACCCCCTTTCGCCTTCAGAACTGGCTTAATTCTACATGGCATTGATTCAACAAGGTGCTGAAAGCATTCTTTAGAAATGTTGGCCCATATTGATAGGATAG
>JABFDZ020000050.1:17807768-17818667 GCA_019775955.2 Pollimyrus isidori
CTGGCTGTTGTAACAAGTAAATTTCCCCAGCGTGGGATCAATAAAGTATCTATCTATCTATCTATCTATCTATCTATTACGACGGCATGAAGTTTGAATTTATTTATTATTTTTAAAAAAAAGAAAGAAAAAAAAAAGGTACCAACCACAGCACACTGACAGATTCATCAGCCAACCAGAGAGGTCAGCCTACAGAAACCAGACAAACGTGAATCTGCCCTCCTTGCCTCGTGACAGTGAAAGGAAGAAGGGCTAGAAAGCTGGAAACCGGGCTTCTGCCCTACATAGGAGGCTCTGTTCAAGACGGAGCTCTCAGCTGAACTTGGCCTTGGAGAAGTCCATCTCCGGGTGCTGTGCCATGAACCTGCGGGCAAAGGACGACAGCGGCGTGAGCAAACGGGCTGCATCAGCACAAAGCAGCTCGGCCAACCAAACAGGAAAACGGCCGAGTGAAGGCCGGGATCCCATCTTCACCAACATAACAAGGCCGGTCATGGGGAGACTAACCTTCACACCATATACACCACATTAACAAAAACGACACCGCTTTGGAACAAAGGTCAGAAACGGTCATACACACGGACACAAGCTCTTAACCCTGACAGAGAAACATACTTTTTGAGAATATCTTGCTTCTTCTGCTCATCTGAGGTGGGTAGGCCCATGGACTTCTGGCGCTGATCGTACATCATCTTCTCCACCATGCTACGGGTTTCGCCGTCCAGGTCCGACAGCTGCCCAAAAGGTGACAGTACTAAACTTAAACACGGAACGCTAAATATGGACACTTCAATCAGCGCTACCGCCGCTAACGTGGCTGTTGCAGCTCATTCTTCACTGCCTGCCTGCTGATCACCTTGGAGTTCTCTGGGCATATCTTCTTTGTATTGAGCTCAGGGTCCGTAGTCACCAGCTTGTTCCACCATTCCATTTTGTTGATCTAAAATCGAAAGAAGGGGGCGGATAATAGGAACATGTTAAACATACTTGATGACTGAACGTATCTGAACGAGTTAGCAGCCATCTGAAAAGATACTAAATAATTAACTGAATGTTTGTGTCACATATAAGTTTGGCCTGCGTGTCCACATGTCGCCACAAAAAGGATGAGCATTTAGCCAAGCTGCACGCCACGGGCATCTCCTCTCCCCCTCCTCACCTTCTCCAAATGGATGGTGACCACCTTGCTATCCTCGATGAGCCAGGAGCTCTCTTCTACCTTGATTTCATTGTAGAGCTGCCCATCGATGACGAGCTCCCGCCCCCTCAAGCCCACCCGGAGGCTCTTCCGCTGCACATCCACCACCAAGTCCTTTCCCTTCAGCCGGAACGGCACATCAAAGGGCACCAGCACCTACGGGAACCAGGTTTTTGGTGCCATGGCCATTGTGTACAGTCACAAGCTGTGTTACGCTGTCCTGGTTATTGGCTTTAGACACGTTCAACTGTAAGGTTAAGCATTACACATCACCGCCAACGAGAGCTTCATGTCTTTTCAAAATCCCATTGAAGTGGTGAAAATAAATCGTCCCACTCTGTACCCCAAGACCAAAAAGCATGGATCGGGGTAGCTGTGTGCTATGCTAGTGTGCTCTGTGGGAGAACAGCTTGACCCCTTCCCAGCAGCAAATGCAGGCCAGTGAAATTCAGAGGGTGAAGCAGACATGTCCCTCGTACAAAGAGCAGAGTAACAGAGGAGCATACTCACGTCCACCTCAGACAGCGTCTGCGTCCACCTGTAGCTGGGCAAGTCTGCTCCATTGCCTGCGTTGGGCTTCAGCTTCCCTTTATCTTTCTCATCCTCTTCACCCTCAGAATCTGACTGGAGGTGCAGGAGAAAAGTTTTAGGGTTAGACGTATCGGACAGACGTATGGGGTTAGACGTATCGGACAGACGTATGGGGTTAGACGTATCGGACAGACGTATGGGGTTAGACGTATGGGGTTAGACGTATGGGGTTAGACGTATCGGACAGAGCACTGCTATCATGGGCGTTAATCAAAATGCCAGAGATCTTACAAAAACTAAAAGAAATGACCATATTAGCCCTGTTCCCTTCATTGGCTTCCAGTTAAGTCTTGGATCAATTACTGCTATTAACTTACATACACTGAATGGCCTTGCACCAGAATACCTTAGAGATCTACATGGTCTCTAAAAACCCTCCTTGCTTGCTTGCTTCGATCTCAGTAAGCAGGATGTCTATTAGTACCTAGGGTAGATAGCTCTGAAGCCTGCTGTAGCTCTTTCTCCTACAGAAATGCGAGACTAATATGCGGATATGCGAGATTAAGGCTCACTGTCAATATTCAGGTCTAGATTAAAACACACCTGTTTAGTTTAGCTCATAGGAACTCTAGTTCTAGGTCTAGCTAACTGCTCACTGCCAGTTAGACCTATAGGGTGAGGTGTAGAGCTGGGTGGGGATCAGTGCCATTGGCTTTGGATGAACTGTTTTGGATGTCAGTGCTGTCATTCTAGTTTCACATCCCCTTGTGGAACTGGGACGCCCCATGCCTGCGATCCCACCTACCTCTCCCTCCTACTTATGTTGCCATAGCCATATCTGCTGGAGCTTAAATACTGCACTCACCCAACTGTTTACACTGCCTCTAATCTCCGCTATTTTAGTTAATGCCATCCTTCTGTGTTGCCTAGAGAACGAAAAAAGCAAGATACCCTGCAGCACCCCTACTTCCCGCGATGTCCTGCTTGCTCTGATACCATTGAACAAAACCGGAGCGTGTAAATCAGGACTTTGCTAATTTGACTTTCTCTGCCGGCCCCTAGAGGATGGGCTCCCGCTTTCAGTCTGATTACTCCCAAGGCTTCTTCCTACAAGGGAGTTTTTCCTTGTCATTATCACCTCTGGCTTGTTCTCTGGGGGCTTTGGGCATGGATAATGTAAAGAGCTACACGAATAAAACTGAAATGGAAAAAAAAATCCTGCAACCACATTCAACCTAAAATTATACATCTAACTTTTTAGTTAAAATCTTAATTATACTGCTGCCCAAGCAGCCAGTAAAAGGCGTCACTCAGCTGAAAATGTGTTTGCTTCCCATGGAACTTGCCACCTGAGTCAGAGGCTCGAGACTGTGGGTCGCCAACAGATGTATGTAACAAGGCCGCTTACCCCTTTGTTTTCTTCCTCCACTGGACTCTCGGTTTGGCTCTTGGGTGTTTTTACCTCTTCTTCCTCTTTTTTCTTCTGTTAAACCAAGAAACTGAATCAATCATTCCTTATCCAGACCCACACAGCAACCTGTCAAAGGATGAGTCACAAAGCACATCCTGATTTTGCAGAGTTCGACGAGTTACAGGATCAACAAAGGAGGGGCCTGCGTTTCACTTCTTTAACCAATCAGATTTCATCATATGACATCACCACATTAAGTAAAACCAATGTTTCTGTTTCTGCTCAAGGGCCCAAGGACATTTGGTTATTGTCCCAAGACCAGACTCAAACTGGCAACCATTCCCATTGCTGGCACCGAGGCTTATCCCACAAAGCCCCCCAGGTAAACAGGTAGAAGCCTTGAGTTAGAAAATGAGAAAACAATGGTCCAATGCGGTGAAGACAGACTGGTTAAAGTAGTAAAACACAAGCCCCTCCCTTGTTGATCCAGGGATGTGTTGAATGACAAAATCAGGGCATTCAAATCACAAAGCCGACCTGGTCAATCTCCAGCTGAAGCCTCTCTGCTTCCTCCTCTGTCAACTCCATGATTTTGGGCTCCTCAGAGCTGTCAGGCTTCTTCCTCTTCTTCTCCTCTTCCTCTGCCAGTCTGGCAGCCCGTTCTGCTTTCTCACGCCTCTCTTTTTCCTGCCTGTTGATCTTCTCCCGGTGGGCTTTCAATGCCAGCTGGCTGTGGTGGGCAAAGGCCTCCTTCACTAGCTACAAATATACACATATAAACATACATCATGTTCACTGCTTCTAAGAATAAAATTATGCCTGTTTTTTCTTAACAGTCAAGATTATATAATTCAATAATAAAACCCCTTACTGCCACCAATAGATGCCTATAATAAACAAACATGTGATCACTAACTTCCTGTCATCACAGACAAATGCAGCCGTATTTCCATTACCAACCTCCTCAGGTGCCCCGGCTTCTCCACCTGTAAAAAAGTCCGTCTTGCGGCGAAGGAAGCTGAAGAAGGTGTTCACCAGCTGCCAGGAGAGCAAAGCAGACTGTAAAGCAGGCTTTCCCCGTTACTAAGCCTTCACGATCATTCATTGGCAACTCAGAGGGTTGGAGGTTAACGCAATTCAACCATGTCTCTGGGAATTCCCAGTCAAAGTATTATTAAAATATAGACATATTAAGTGAGGATGTGGAGCACTTTCAACATAAAGTTTTAGACAATATCAATATGTTACATAATGAAAACATCAAGCACAAATAACGGATTAACTCAATAACACCGGCACCGATCCAGAAACTGCAAATAGACCATTTGTGAGGAGGCAACCTCCACCTGTTTTATTATCGTTGAAACGAGACATATTGGCGACATAGTACTGATTTGTTGCTGCAGTGCGTTACTGTTTCTGGACAGCCATATCGCACACGCCAAGTCTCAACCTAAAACCAGCATCCCCATCCCCCATAAACCATTGACAATGACTATAATTTACCTCTTGGACTCCGCCTTCGTGCTGCTGTGCCATAACTAACAGCATTCCGTCGTACTTTTCTTCATCGTCACCCATAATTAATGCTTTTTAACTACGCTTACAAACACAGAATAAACTTGATAAATAACTGCATGCACGATGAGAAATTACGTGAAGAGTCACGCTCCCGCAGTGATGCGACAACTGCTTCCTGGAAACCAGCAACGCTTTCCTCCTAATTAGGAACCAATGACATGGCACGTTATTTAAATGACAAGACAAACAACCAATAGGCTTACAAGATAGTCGCGGAGGGCTGACCGGAGTTCGTTCGTCTGGTTAAAGATCTCGGTAGGAAACATAAGCACCGAAAGGAAGAGAATATTCTAGAAATCTCTCTATAGAACATAGCTACCTACCGATTGTCCTGTACAGAGTGGCAGTGGGGTGCAACGCAGTGAACAACCCAGGATGGGACGCCAACCCATCACAGGATAGGCAGACCCCCTATACACTTACGGGTAATGTGGTAACTCCAGTTAACCTCTGCATGTTTTTGGACTGCAGATGTTTCCACGCACACGGAGCCAGAGACTCGAACCCTGGTTTCTATGTGTGCATTTGACAATTGTACGCAGTATTCTTTAATTATTCTACTATTGAGTTAACTTGTATTATATATATTTATTAAAAATATTCATAGTAACCGAAGTTTCTTCTTTTTGTTATGACACATTAATTCATTTACTGGGGCCCTGAGCCCCGCCCCCGCACGTTTCTGTAAGTTTTCTAAAATAAGGTTAAGTTGGTTTTGTTTATAGTTATGTTACAAACCACCACAGGTGGAAATTGGTTGGGTAAATTGCTGTTGGATACCTTGTTACTCTACATCGTTTCAGGTTTTTATCGTTTTTTCATCGTTTTGCTTGTAGGATATGCACAGAAATCTCATTTATGTTGGATCATACAAACCTCTGCTGCCCATTAACTTGAGTTAATTACTTACACTTATTTGGCTTTCATTCATTCATTTTTAAACTGTATGGTCCAGCTTTCCATTTACATGTGGATCCATTTTAAATAGTAAGAGCAGAGTATATGCTCTGTTCCCCCTATGCCTATAAATTTGCGTGTCACATTCTGACTTTGTACTTGGTATGATGTAGGGAATGAGTCAGGACTAACAATATGAGTGTGTTCCTGATTGTAGACAAAGTAACACTGTTGGAAGGCGATTCAATGAACCAAATGGAGCCGACCTTTGTCTCGTCTGTTATGAGATCCATGTTCTGTTAATATGCTGTTATTGCCTATTCTAAAATATGTGGTCCATACTGCCTTTTGTGTGCATGCTATATATGCAGGGCTGTGCAAAAGTCTTTAAAATGTGTTTTAAGGTATTTATCTGGGTTCGCCAAAAAGTTTCTGATCTTGTTGGATGGCTAGAGATTCCTAAACCTCTAATCAAGGGGCACCTCAGCCATTACATTCAGCCATTCTTAATATAACTTAATCAGTAAAATAACTGAATGAGGTATTAATTATTCAAATAAAGTGTACCCGTGATCGAGTGAAAAAAATACATTGGTGTATTGGATGGTTACTACAAATTCTACGGTGACATTAGAAGGTTTTGAAAGGATTAAGTTTCATACCAACATGAAGACCATTTAAACATTTTCTTTGACTGTCTAAGACTTTTGCACAATACTATATGTAATATAATTTTTTTGCTAGTCATCGAAGAATACGGTTATATTAATAAACTAACATTTTAAAGCTTTGCTTTGGAGGGACAAGGAGGTAAACTCTCTTTCACTAGTTGTAATATTTATTGATTCACTTCCTGCAACAATTTATTAAAATGAGAATTCAAATAAATCACGCAACCCACTAAATCCTATAAACCAGAAGACTTTGGTAGTTCTACAGTCAACGTTATGCTGGCTTAGAGAAAACAATTATTTTGAGTACTCTGGCAACAATTTTATTAAGAATTTGCTCCATAGTGTGCATTTCCTGTTTTGTGATAGTTATCAGGACAAACTGCCTAAAGTTTTTATCCAAAAGCAATCCTGGCCTTAAACCCAAAACAATTGTTAATTTTTATATTTCATAAGTACAATTTGTATATCCAGTGCAATTGTAGTCAGTGCAATTTTGTTTATTTTGCAATATATTCTTTTATCACTCTTAGCTTAGTATGCAGAAGTTTCTTTTCATATTTTCTAAACCCATTTTGAGGGAACTGTTCTTTAATCAAATGAATTCCTTTGTATTTCAATGTTATTTAGTTACTTGTGTTTGTGTGTATGTGCGTATTTATTTCCCTGTTTAAGCTACAGGAAGCAATGTGCCCATACATGATTCTATTTGGTTATGGTATAATTAAATGTAAATTAGGTATAATGCACATCGCTTCCTGTAGTTACAACATATTCCAATTGCTGTTATGTGTGGAATTTGTCTTTAGCTAGTAGGCAGTAAAATGCATGTAATTTTTTTGTGCAGGCACTGCACCGTTCTAGACAAATATACCTTTTTTCCTGCATGTAGTGTTTACACTAAACAATATGACTGAAAAAATACACTGTCATATATCTGACATCCAAGTTGCCAAAGCATTCAAACATGACATTATGTTAAAGCTGATGTTGTAAAATCAATGGAAAGTTTATACTTTTGCCTGGCTAAAAGGTTAAAAAAAAAGGTGAGGTGAAGAATAGAAGTATGACTGCACATTATAACCTTAGACAAAACATGTGAGGTTATTTCTGTGCAACTTCATCTTCCCGTGCAGTTAGGAATCTGTCTGCTAACTCCAAGGATTATGATCTGCAAAGAATGATTATGCTATTAGTCCATAAATGATCCCCCTTTTCTTGGTGTCACAGAGGTTTTGTACTGGGTGCTGAAGCCTCACACAAGAAAACAAGATTTTACTTCCTTCAGCAGCTAGAACCTGTCCAACAGGTCCCCGCCATGCTGGTGGGTGGGCAGGGACTCGCACAGTGTTTGCAGGGAGACAGCAAGGGTCAGGCTCCCTGCTAATTGATTAACAGGACTTCAGCTTAGAAACAAATGTTTTACAAAGGGACAGGCTGTGGTTCTCCGCAAAGAGGGAACAAGCCTGAGAGAAACAGGAAGACACCTGGATGAGATCGTGTCCAGCCCAGTATAAAGAGTAGACTTTGGTAACCATGAGGTCCTGACCTTACACAAGCCAAGGAGGCACCTCTTGTGGGAGAGTGAGTCTGCCTGGACCATGCAGCAGTGGCCCTGGGTCCTGCTCATCCAGCACCGGCCAGGCATAGCAGAGCTCCAGTGACCTCATGCTCCCCAGCACCCCAATATAAGCTAATTGCCACGAAGCTATGTGATCAGGTAGCTGCACCACTGAGGCAAGGATATTAAGTTTCATCAGTACGAGGAATGACATGAGTCCATCTTTCACATTTCACATTTACTAGGGCAGAAGGCAGGACAATATTTTGGCAAACTTCCATCTGTTATCGTAAAACACCAAACCAAACAGGCTCCAAGTCTTACTTTAGCATTTTCTAAGGCAAGCAGAATCACCCAGAGGACTAAAAGCAGGTGGTTTCTGACACGCTTCCATCCCAGTCACTTCCTGTACACTCCTCGTGGAGGGCATGCCCTACTGCCTGTGTACAGACCTCACAGCTTAGCCTCAAGCTATACCATTCATTCTCAGTTTAGGAGTCACATATGTGTCTGTTTTTATATGCAAAAGTATTACTTTTTATAACAGGATTTATGGAAAGCAGCTTCAATTTGCAGCATGTGCTGCATATGCTTTATACACACAGAGGAAAAGAAATTCAGGTTGAGCCACCAGGAACAAGCTTCCCACGTTGCTTGACCACCAGTACCAATAACCCTTTCGTGAGGTCTAGGGGCAGAAGATCGCCACAAATATAAAAATTTGGAAATAATACTTGGGTCCATTATTGAACATAAAAATGGCACTAAAAAGCTTCAAATTTACCATGTGAAACGTGAGATTGCAGCGTCACAGAGACAGCTAACACGTGAATGAGGCTGCCTGCTGTAACAAATATGCCCGGTGTACCCAAGCCTAGATGCAGAGATCTCAGAGTTCTCTTTCAAAAATAATTTTAATATTAATGACATATGCACTTAAAGTAACAAATATTAAATAACACTACCATTTAATATATTATATGATTTTATGTGATCCAAATCTTTTTCAGTATTGTTTATATATTTCTGGCTAGGGCTGGACTTTATATCGATAATATATCATGCTTATGACCATTTATATACTGTAGTTATTTTGAATGTCCTGATCATCATCACTATGTAGCCTAAACATTTCAGATGTGATGTTTTTTTTTAACACAAATTCCATCAAAGTGTGAGTCTGTTTATCATTATACCTGTCACATGCTCCATAATATTTAGTAAAATAATTTAGTCATCAGGTTCAGAAAAACTGAAAATCTGACGTCATACTTTACTGCTGTCAACTTTCGAATTTTAGAATACTGTCATAATGCTGTTGGTGTTTTCTAGTGTTACACCCTATGACAAGAAGTTTACTTTTGTACAATTTATTTAATAAAATTAGATTCAAGTTTGCAGTCCTTTCGGCTGGTCACCTATTTCATGTTCCCAATCTGTTTAAGGGCAATTCTAAGGGAATTTAAGCGAAAACTGAACACTGAAGTAAAGACATGATCACTTGAATTATAACATGATAATTATCAATATAATTTGACATGAAAAAATGATCCTGAACAAATGTGGCACCAAAATCAGCCCTATTTTTGGCTTTCCCGTCATCCAAAAATATTCCCATTTAATTTTTCATGGCCAACTCACGAATAACCAAAAGCGTGAATGTGGACAGGTGATTTGTCCTTAAGTGGCATTTATCTCGATGTCTGTAGTGTTCTTGGGAAAGCTGGTGGTTCACTGTGGCAAAAATCACTTCTGCTGAAAGCAATTCATGACCAAAATGACCCAGCAATGGATCTGCAAAATCAAATACTTCATTCGTCTCTTAATGTCACTTTCTGTTGCAGATATTGTAGAAAATATTTTATTCCTTCCATAAATAGGTCCACAAATGGCATGTTCACGTAAGACTATTACAGGGATAAACTTATGAGCAGAAGTTCATCATCAGTCAGGATAAGGACCATCTGCTACACCTCTTGGGATGAGCCTAGATCAGGGGTGTCCAACTCCGGTCCTGGAGAGCTACTATCCAGTAGGTTTTTTGCCCCACTTGGTCTCTGATGAGCCACACCTGCTCCTGGTATTTACCTGAGAACAGGTGTGGCTCATCAGAAGCCGGTAGGATAGAAAACCTACTGGACGGTAGCTCTCCAGGACCGGAGTTGGCCTAGATGTGTTTCTGAACTTTGACCTTGGCTGAAGGTGGGGCATGTCAGAGTGGGGAAGAGAGAAATCACTAGTCCATACTGGGCAGCGGGGTGGAGCTTCTCTGAGGACTGGGATTCAGAGGGCGGTCAGCGGCTCCCATTACTGATAGAGAAGGACCCCTTCAGACACCAGTGTCTCACATCGATGTGAAAGGCTGCAGCAGGGGGGTCCCCGAGGATGTCACCACTGAGTCATGGTGACTGGGGGAGTAGGAAGCGTGTGAAGTGGAAGACTGGGCTGGAGAAAAAGAGAAAGGTTTATGGTCTAACTGGCCATACGAAAACCCCACTGCACCACTTCCATCCACAGTCAAGGAAAAGGGGTTTTATGCACACAAATGCTGAAAATACTAAACTTTACTTAACTTCACTTATCGTGGCTTAAACTGGCTACATAACAAAAAATGAGCCATGCAAGAGCTCCTGTGCAGTTTTTCCAAAATGTCCTTCTTCCTCATGTGATGCGGGACGCACACGCCCTGCTGAGCGGTAAGCACCGTCTCAGCTCTGACCAATTTAAAGATATAGACGCCCTTCTTAACAGTTAGCATTCCCAGAAACCTGCCCAGCATGTTAGTTCTAGTTAAAGCTGCACAACATGACCATCTAAGTACTATTGCTAACAACCACCTGAAGGTCAGAGATATTGGTCATTGGCTTGCTAAACAGTCTGTTAGCCTAGCTCCTCTTGGAGATTGTCCAAGCTCACAGAGCATCAGTGTCTATCGTGTCTGAAGTAAGCAATTCCATGCTATGTTAGATGAAATCCATCCATCCATCCATTTTCTAAACCGCTTATCCTACTGGGTCGCGGGGGGTCCGGAGCCTATCCCGGAAGCAAC
>JABFDZ020000050.1:17831734-17845883 GCA_019775955.2 Pollimyrus isidori
CACGGGTGGGGGGGATCGCGACCCAGGTCACCACGGGTAGGGGGGGTCGCGGCCCAGGTCACCACGGGTGGGGGGGGGTCGCGGTCCAGGTCACCACGGGTGGGGTAGGGATCGCGACCCAGATCACCACAGGTCGAGGGATCGCAACCCAGGTCACCGCAATGGAGGGAAGAATCCTGACCCAGGTCACCTCTATTGATGTGCGGATTCCAGTTATATCCACAGGAAGGACTGTTACACCACAGATCAGGTGGGCAGAGTGATAAATACAAACATAGGACAGTAGTCTGATTAAATGGTAGAGTTGAGCTATAACCAGAGCTCAACTCATCTGTGCATATATTCTTAAATGTATTTCTAGTGACAATTTTATTTTCAAGAGATGATTGATTACCCTCAATTTTCCAGCCTTTGTTTGGACTGATGAACTCATTATGTTTTATTGCCACCTTATTCTTTGCAGCGATCAAACGTTATCATTATCTTTTAAAAGCATTTTGTTTGGCAATTTGCTGTAACTTTCAGAAATTTAGTCTGAAGGGATTAAAAAAGCCAGCCTGTGTTCAGGCTGCTGTTGACATTTTTATTTTACCAAAAAAGCAGATCTTACTTTAAATAAATGTGTTTTTATTTAATGTAATATGTTACCAGATCATCACGCTTACATATATCCCATTGAGAAATACTGGTATTGTGAGTCGGTGTCTGAATCAGAGAAAATAATTCTTTGGAGTTGGTGGTAGGTCTATGATTTGTGCGTACATGCAGTTTTAGATGACGTCAGAGGTGATCTGGGCATCACTAGGCTCCGTCACCTTGTGCAAGGGCCAGGAATGCCAAAAGGCTCTCCGACCAGCAGAGGATATTTGCGCTCTTTGTATCATGACTACAGCCTCAGTAATCGGAGGAAGACTGCGGGGACCTTACTCTCATTCAGCAGCAGTCACAGTGAAACATTCAAAAGTGCACGTAAATTAAGGTTTGGATGCTTGAGCATGGCGTACTCACAGAGACGAAATACGGCCCAGCGAAATCCCTGATCACACCGGAGGAAGTACAGATACCCATGTGGCCGATGAATGGAAGAAACCACCTGGATGTGCGAGAGAGAGAACAAATGTGCCATCACAATACAGATGTGTAATCATGCTGCAACACACTGCAATCAAAGCTCAGCTCAGCCAACACCAGGGAGGCTCAACAGCTGAACACGCAGCAACGTTTTTCATTATATCCAGCAACCATTACACTTTTACTGCTTTTCACACAAGAACAAAGTTAAATATACATTGACACGGATCCAAAATTAACAAAACTTAATGGCAGTCAAATGCAGTGTGATAGGGGACGGTGGAGTTGTGGTTTATGTGGTCATTGAATAGTCTTACTCGGTTTTGGGTAGCCCCTGCTGCAGTACTGCTTACACTGGTACCTGGGCATTCACTGGAAGCTCAGCCTCTCTGTACTTATGCCTCAAAATTCCATATGTTTGTACTGTGCTGTTAGCCTCACTTCTATATCACTTTGGACAAAATCCTCTGCTACATATGTAAAATGTTAATGTAAGTGTAATGGTTTTAGAACTATCCACCCTATAATTATCTGTACCAAGAGAATGACATTTCTACTAAGTAGGACATTACTAATCACCTGATTTGTGATGTCCTGGATAAAAAAAGGTAGTGTTTTACCAGGTACATGAATATTTAATGTTTGACGGATATAAAAATTGATAACTTTCTGTGACACAAAAGATTATATCAGTTTACATATGCTATCTGTTTATCTCGGGTCAATGACGTTCAACCCGTCAAGCCAAGAGTTTTTGTGGCGACCTATCAGTTTTCTCGAAGTGGTCATGTCCCGCGGAGTCTGGCTGATTTTGTTAGTTAACACAGCATATTCATCTATTCATCCCTGCATCCATCACTTTACAATGCCTTCGTGATGACGCGTGTGTCCACGTGACAGAAAATAATAATTAACACCACTAACACGGTCTATTTACTTTTTAACAGCGGTATTATGCGGAAAAACGCCACCACTGGAAATGATAATCCGATTCATCACCTAACATCTGTTGGAATGATGGAAAACAAGCTGGCTAACGTGAAATGGAATTTGAGCTAGTGCTGTCACACTGCGAGTTGCCTTCTTCCTGCGAAAAGCATTACTAGTGCTGCAAGACACCGAGCCACGATGGAATAAAACATTACATTGGAGATAAAACTAACTTACGATAACACTGGGATGGGAGTCCAAACGATGCAGTAGGGGTAACGACTCGTATCGGTATCGATCTTCTCGAAACCCCCGTGATAATTCTTCATAGTGTCTATCTCGGCCACATCCGCCATCACCAAAAGTGAAAAATTAATTTCATCGCTTCCGCGTTCTTCTTCTGCCACTTGTTCGGATCCACTTCAGCACGCTGTAGGCTGGACAGAGGTGCGTTACTGCCACCTAGCTTCTGGGAGCTGGAGACGGGTATAAACACTGAGGATACCCCGGATAAGCCACTAGAAAATGAATGGATGGACTGGTGGACGTATTCACAGCTGGGACATGATTTCCCTTAAATAATTTAATGCATATTTGCTCTGGATAAATGGTTATAAGTTAGAACATAGGAACATAATAAAGTTACAAATGAGAGAAGGCGTTTCAACCCATCGAGCTTGCTCGGAGGGAATTAAACTGATAATTAAAGATCTTGTCAAGTTTAAATTTGAATGAATCTAGGGTCTTAGCTTGCATTACCCCCTTGAGCAGACTATTCCATACTCCAATTACACGCTGTGAAAAGTTGTTTTTCAGACCCAAACTAAAGTGTCCCCCACTAATTGTTGACTGGGGCCACAGGGTCTTGAATTAGAACTTACTTTAAAGTAACAATTTGGATAAGCAGCACCTAAATCTGTTAGACTGAAATACAACACGCATCCATGACGTTCTAAGCCTGCCCATGTCTCACGGTGGCAAAAGTGAGGGAACAGCCAGTTCAGCTCAGTGTTAGATAGACAGGCATTGTCACCTAATCAGCAGGAGTGACATAGCATTGAAACACAAAGGCTGCATGCAGATGTAGCTTTAGCATCCAGTTAGGGCGGTCAGGGGCCGCGTCGTGGCACTGGATCTGCAAGAGCTTTAACAGGTCACACTGAAAGGTCTGACATTCAAATGCCATTGACATTTATTAAAGTGAGACCATCTTCAGTGACCGACATGCTTTATGACAAGGCTCCTGAAATCTGACCCTCAGTTCCAAAGCAGGCCACGTTTTCAGTTCTCCCAGGTAGTTAGTTTAACAATTACTGATGCTGATTGGCCACAGATGCTTCCCACCCAGCTGACAGGTAACGGATGGCTGGAACATCAGCAGTACTCGGCCCTTGAGGACTGTGATTTGAATAACCCTGATCTATAATGAGACACACACACATCCTCATACTTACCACCCTGTATCTATGTGGCTTAAACGGGACCTGGGTACTAATTTCGTACCATAACATGGAAGTGTGCTGGTATGACAATAAAGAATCCTTGAATCCTTATCATATGAAAAAGAAAAGTAATATATAAATATTCCAAGTAAAGGTCTTATGAAAAGGGTCTGAACAGAAACTCAGGCTCACATGCTCATCGAGGGCCGTCCCACTGACTGCTCCATCTTATTGGAATTGTATTAAGAGACATTAAATACTGTGCCCTGCGATGGGCTGGCCCCCCATCCAGGGTTGTTCCCTGCCTCGTGCCCGTTGCTTCCGGGTTAGGCTCCGGACCCCCCGCGGCCCAGTACGGATAAGCGGTTTGGATAATGGATGGATGGATGGACATTAAATACTGTCCTCATAGCCAGCAGCTAAACAGACACTGTTGCCCTCAGAAGTTCTTACTGAGTGGCTGGTGTTCAACAGACTGCAGATCCTGCAGGGTCAAGCCTCGGCTGCGTTTAAGAGGCGTCCCATCAAATAGGCCCATGCCTTGTAAAAGTAGCCAAAAGATCCGAACGGGTTCATAGCGCTGTCGTGAGTGGTGCGGTGCCACGGACAAACTAAATATTTCACACTTTTCATAGTATTCAACAAAATTTCTCTCTTTTTCTAAATTTCACTACTGAAAATGTCCAGAAAGCAAGGCAGCAGTAATTCAGCGCAGAGACACCGACCTCTAGTGGGTGTTTATATTATTCCAGGAGCAGCTAGATAGAAATCGGAATCTCACACATTTTACTATACTGCTTGAAGGCAGTTTATATGTCGTCTACACTCAGTTCAAAGTAAATTTAAACACATATTTTTATTAAATATATTTAAGTTACATATGGTGAAAAAAACACTTTGATGGGAAAATTTCCATACTGCACAGGATAATAAGAATGGCCTATAATGGCTAAGTATGTTTACACATACAAAAAAAACTCCAGTTTTTCATCCTTTTCAGTTAATTTAAGAGGACAGACATACAGCAAAAAATGGGACTACAAAAATCAATTACATACAGTTTGTACAGAAGAGATTTAAGCCAGAGGGCCATAGTGCAAAAGTGCATAGTGCAAAATGCTGGTTACTATGTATACATGAGGTACAGTGAATACTTGGCGATAGCAGATTATTGCACAAGTATTGTCCTTGACACATAAGTGTTCATCAGAGTGACGGCCTGAGTAAAGTAAGGGTTCATATGTCTGGTTGTTTTGGCATACAGTGCCCTGTAACACCTGTGAGAGGGGAGAAGTTCCAACCACTCTGTGAGGGGTCTGCAGTGATTCTGCCCGTTTCCTGTCTCTGGCCATATTTAAGTCATGAATAGAGGGCAGGTCTGCACCAATGCCTTTTCCTGCAGTCCTGACTGTCCGTTGTAGTCTCTTCCTGTCCTGTTCTGTGGCCGAACCAAACCAGACCGTGATGGACGTGCAGGGAACAGACTGGATTATTGTGGAGTAGAGCTGAAACAGCAGCTCCTGAGGCAGGTTGAGCTTCCTGATCTGCTGCAGGAGATACATCCTCTGTTGGGCCTTTTTGGCAGTTGTGTCTATGTTGGTCGCCCACTTTGGGTCCCAGGGAACTGCGGATCCCAGAAACCAGAAGGTTTCCACTGAGGCACAGTGCTGTTGCAGTATGATGGGAGGGGCGCTTTAAACCATGCTTTAAATAACAGAATAATAGGGGAGCAGATAAGTAATAAAAACAAGCCCGGGCGAAATGATTTTATGGCACAACAAAACAACTATTTTACTGGCCATTCCAATGCATTATCAGGCCAGATCTCCTTTTTTCGGATTAGAGTTCCACGGCTCTCCCTAAGTAACCAAACATGCTCAGAGGAATTTAATATAATGATATCTGTAGCTTTTATCTGCAACTCTCTATGAAATGTCAAATATGTAATCGTGAAAATTTCTCCAGGTTCATTCCCTGTGCTGCCTTAGATAAACTCCAGCCCTCCCACGACCATGACCCAAATAAGGGGTTAGATGAATGGATCGTTGATACCCAAATGGTGTTAGAAAGACGAGGCAGGAGAACGAGGGTTAATGTGTCTTTCAGAGAGTTTCTGCCATTGTAGGAGTCTTTGATTAGAACAACAAGTAAGATCAGATTTTATTCCTTTATTGTCATTATACAGAGTACAACAACTGTCCAAATAGTGCATTCACACATAACGAGTAATTAAAAATGTAAATTAAGGTGTGCTGAGTAGAAGGAAAATTGACATATGAACAAGTTGGACGTAAGATATTGCACAGTACATGACTTAATAACATAATAAATCCTGTATGGGTATGAAATACCATAAATAGCACAAGGTGCAGTAAATGCAACCACCAGTGCAGTTAATACGGATAAGGCGAGGTTGGATGTGAACATCCCAGAGTTATTTTAAAGTGACTGTAGTGGCACAAATTGACATATGAATGCAACTGGACATAGGACATCACACAAGACATAGTAACACAACAGACCATGTATGGACATGAAGCAGCCTACCATAGTGAACTCCAAACGGCAGTAGCCAATAAGTATCTAAAAATAGTGCTATATTATTCAGCTATATAAAACTACATTCGCTCCTCTACTTATGAATATTATACGTTCTGAACCGCCATTCGCAACTTTAAATGTTCGTAAGTCATTATTCAACATCATTTTAACGGTAGACGCGAGTACAAAGAACTAGGATGCGGGGAGTCCAGACGCTATGCCGCTGCGCGGAGGGAGTAGCGGCCAGAAGTCGTAAAAGGCGGAACTGGCGCGAAGAAAAAAATGATGTTGCGGACAGGAAACGGGAGCTTAATCACCACAATTTGGAGTTATAGTCCTCTTTGTTCGTATGTCTGGAAGTTCATAAATAGAGGAGCGTCTTTATTTAATTAAAATGATAAACTACGCCTATAGATCTATAGTATGCATTCCAGCTGAAAATATAATTTCTGATACCACATAACAGTAAAATAAGAAAAAAAATCAACGCAAGCCCACAAGCCAGCAATTAGTAATACACCAACAGATGCAAAGCCCGATATAACAATATTTTATCAACATGTAAGCTATCATTGTTTTGGATTAAGAACTACAAAATTAGATAAAAGCAGAAAACAGCAAACTTTCATTACACCACCGCCCACCCCCGGTTTTTTCGCTTTCCGGGTTGGCAGAGAGTGTGGAGGAACACACCCGACATCGCGGGTTACGGTGCGACGCAGGCACGCCTACGTTTATCAAAGGCTTGCAATCTGTTAAAAAGCGTTATCCGTTTCGTTTCCTCATGCCCATTGCTGATGTCGTGCACCTTCCAGCAGCAATTTCACTACAGCCTTGATCAGCGGTTCACGCTGTTGAACGTCCAGCGCCAGCTCCGCTGCGAGCTGCGAGCTGGACCCCTGGGAGGAGAGAGCTGGGCACTGCCGGCGAAGTACGACCGCAGAGTAGCGGCTTCTTCTGCAGCATACAGCAGTACTAAGGTATGGATCGAGTTATTCATAGTACTTAAAACTTAACGGTGCCAAAATATGAGTCAGTGTTTTACATATCTCATTTGTCACATTTTGTCCGTGCGATTGTTTATTAGGTGGATGGCAGTGATAGATGATAGATGAATGTATAAAAGTAGCTTGACATCCCTAAGTAACATTTAGAATCTTAGCGAATTTGCATAGTGATAGTTATTTTTATTTACGCTTGATACGAAGAGAATTGGATGCACTTTTAACAATTCTATCGAAATTAAGTTATGTTTTGTTCTCATCTTCTGACAAGGCAGAGTTCTTAAAATCTACATTTACAATAGAAGTAGGCCTAGTCTATTAACGAAGCTCATATAGATTTTGATGTATATTAGTTACATTTATGATGCACACTAAAGAAAATTATTAAATAATAATAATTATAAATAAGAAAATATAGTTTTCTCAGATTTATACAGTACTTATATTTGTGAAATAGTCAAGAATTTTAAAGTTAATGTTATTATCTGAAGGTAGAGAGAGAACGTTTTCATCTACGCCTATGTAGTAATAATAAATGAGTGTAATACTTTGTGAAAGACATCTTTACTTCCTCTTGGCTGATGTTGCACTTTGTCAGATGTTGTATCAATGCTCTGCCATCAGAAGCAATGACTCTTGAATTGGGAAACTGCACAGCTAAAGATTTGCCCTTGATAAGGCTGAGAAACACAGTATCTTTCACTGCTTCAGCTTAAACATGGAAAGTATATCGGTCTGTACAGCAGGGTTCCCTAGTTCTGGTCCTGCGTGGCCAGAATCCAGCACAGATTGCAGATTTCTTTGAAATCAGTGACAGGTGCTCAGACTGGTTGAGTGAAAAATGTTCCTTTCAGCCCTTTGCTTTAGGCTCTGCCGTGTCAAACCTTTGAAGACCCCCAATCCATAAGGTAATTATAAAGGTTGCTCAGATTATGCTTAATTTTTTTCTTCACAGAACAGATTACATCTATGAATTATATTCTATCGAATAGTATGTATACATTGTGTACTTCTTAGTTATGAATTCTGCATTTTTAATTTAGGCTGAGCTCACCTGATCGAGCGATCAGGGTGACTGTTGCCATGGAGAGGGGCAGCCGTCTACCCGCGTCCCGGCAGCAGGTGGCCCACAGGCTGGTGACGGTGGTGCCCTGCCTGCCAGCCACCCTGAGGGACAGTGAGGTGCCCCACTTCTTCAGAGAGCGTCACGTCCACACAGGCTACCGGCCACTGCACCAGAACTGGCGCTACTATCTCCTGTCCCTCTTCCGGCGACACAACGAGACGGTCAACGTGTGGACACACCTGCTGGGGGCGCTGCTGGTCCTGGTGTGGTTCCGGGAGTTGGCAGAGGTGGTGGACTTTGCTGGCGATGCCCATTCCTGGCCTCTTCTCATCCTCCTCTTGTCCTCTTTCTGCTACCTGAGCTTCAGCGCAGTCGCCCACCTCCTGGCCCCCCGCTCCGAGCTCACTCACTACGCCCTCTTCTTCCTAGACTACGTGGGCGTGGCCCTTTACCAGTACGGCAGTGCCGCGGTGCACTTCTACTACGCCCTGCCGGAGGATTGGCCCCACTGGCTGCTTGGCCCGTTCATGCCGGTGGCGGCTCTGCTCTGCTGCTTCTCCTGCTTCGGCTGCTGCTTCGGGAAGTACTGCAGCCACAGCTCTCCAACCTCCATACGCAAGCTGGGCCAGGTGCTGCCGTCTGCCCTGGCCTACGCCTGGGACACCAGCCCGGTGTTCTGGCGCCTGTGGGGCTGCCTGCCGGCGTGTGAGCAGGACCCTGCCGCCCTCTTCCACGCCGGGCAGGTGGGCTTCTTCCTGGCCAGCGCCCTCTTCTTCACTCTGCTGCTGCCCGAGCGCTGGCTGGCCGGGCGCTGTGACTTCCTGGGGCAGGGCCACCAGCTCTTCCACACGCTGCTGCTCCTCTGCACCCTGTGCCAGGTGCACGCCTCGCACCTGGACTACCGGGGCCGCCGCATGCTGTACCGTCGTCTCCATGGAGACGGGGAGCCCGCCCTTCTTGTCTGCCTGTTTGTGGCCGTGGTACTCGCTTGCACATCCGTCGCGATGGGCATGATCATCAAGGTTAGCCGCTTGCTAAGGAGCAGAGACGGCAAGCATGAGTAGCGGGGGTGTGACTCGATTGAGCCGTCATGAACTTTCACTGGACTTTTAAAACATTTAGGACTTTAAAAACTTAGATAAGCACTAGCTATACTGAAAACCTTTGAGTTCAAAAAGCACTGTCCCTCAGTGTAAAAAAACCTTCTTCGGTGATAGCTCTTTTCTGCAGGGGTGTTTGTCCTCTGTTAGCTTGAGTCAATCCTTAGAGCAGATGGGCTGCTTGTGTGTCTTGTGTCACGCCATCTAGATTGTTTTTAGATGTAGAAGCTTGGGTGCTTGCTATAGACGGTCGAGTTTGCGTCAGGTACCATGAGCCAACACTGAGCTTGAATCAGCAAAACATAATGTTTTTAAAAGCCCACATTATCTGAGTGAAATCTATGGGGGCTCATTGAGCCCTGGAAGTGCCACTAGTCAGCTGAATGTCAGCAACCACATCCTGTGATAACATCACCCAACTTTAACCACTTACTCCTCGGGATGTGTTTAATCTGCCATTTTGCTTTTCACAGACGCCACACTTTAATGCATGTTTTCCCAGCAGTGTTTGTTAAAAAGAGGCTGAAAAAGGCCCCCTAATTGACAACTTTAACCATTGCCCATCGCAGGGGGGCCTCTGTCCTTGTTCTTGTGCCACTTCTACTAGACACTGTTATCTGTTGTTCATAAAGTTTATCTCACACTCTGACATTGCCCGAAAGCTGATAACAGCTTTGGAAGGTACAAGAGTGATAAATAAATATTGTATGAACTCTCTGACTGTTTCTTATCAAGGGAGAGTTGAGCTGTCTGTCTCTATTCAACCTTTGCTGTGTGCTCAGTTGGACTGGTAATAGAGGCTTTGACAGTGATCTTCCAAACTCTTTGTTCAGTATGGCAGTAAATTGTGGTCTCTAAACATTGTGCCCCTATTGGGTTTGTTATTGAATATTTATGTATTGAATGGATATTTTATTCCCAGCCTGGCAGCAGTCACACAGAGCAGGAGAACGAGGCACAAAGTCTTACAATTGTTTATCAGTGTTTTTTAAGACTATACCCTTTTCTGTATAAATCATAGTTATATGATATGATTTATCCTGGGAATTGGGGTGTAAAGATTTTCTTCCAGTGTTTATATTGTCATGCTTTTTAAACATTTATATTGAGTGTTCCATTCTTAATACAGAAACAAACAAGATTAACATAAACAACAGGCAAACAGGAACACTTTTCTCCCAGGCTTGTGCTACGTCAGTGGTCCATTCACTCTTATTTTATTTATATGTCTCTGTGTATAAACCAAAAAGAAAAGGTTTAGTAGCCGGTGGGATTGGTTTGGATATTATTTTTCCCATCACAGTCTGTACATCCTCCTAAAATTTTCCAATTATTCCAAACTCCCAGACACAATATAACAGAGTTCCTTTCACTTCATTACATTTAGTTTTATTAAATTTCTCCGGTATGACCTATGTTTGCATTAGCCAGTTGTATTGCAGTAATACAACCTTAGCACAGGCTATTTTCCTCTGTAATTTCAAACTTTAAATCTTCCCTCTATACCACCAGTTTATACTGTAATCTACTGATAGAAATATTAATGAATTATATTGGTCTCATATAATTCCTTTTACTTCAACTTGTGTTTGTGAAGGTTTCCATAACGTTTTTCTGTTTTTTGTATATATTTGTATATTGAAGAAACTTGTTAAAAAGTTTGTTTGTTTCTCAGCTCTTCACATGATATCTTGTCTAAATCAGTGTGATATAAATTTGTAACATATTTTATACATTTGGAGCCCCAAACCTTGAAAACAGGATCTGCTCTTTCAGGTGTAAACTGTTGATTGCCCCATATTGGACTAAACTGAGACGAGGAGTGGTTTCTCTTAAATATACAAATTTTTTATCATGCGCTTAACATATGGTGTGTCCGAATATATAGGAAAAGGAAAGTTCAGAGTTTCCATATACAACCAATGTGGGTGATCTCTCCCAGAGAAGTACAACACGATGGACCTCGGCTATCTTCAATTAGTCCACCATTATTCCATATATTTGTGAATGTGCTCATATCCCAATGGCAAAGTGGTCAATTGCTAGAGCATACAGTAATGGAGACAGCAGACAGCCCTGATGGCAGCCTTCTTTGAGAGCAATTGGTTTTGATATATTTTCATTTGTGAGAATTTCTCCTTCGGGTTTTCTGCATATTATTTGAACACATCTTCTGAACTTACTGCTGCATCTTCCCACTACAGTAAAAAGGTAGGGTCAGTCTACTTTGCCGAAGTCTTTCTCTCCATCTAACTATAAATGTGCTGTATCAGGCCTTTCTTTATATTTATATATTATACTCAGTACCCTTCTTACATTATGGAAACCATGTCTTCTCGTTATAAATCCATTTTGGTCTTTATTTGTAATATCTGTCAAGAAATTTTGCAGCTGCAAAAAAAGCTCAAGTTTTCACACTAATTAATTTTGCAGGTTATGGCAACAGCATTACTCACTGATGAGGGTTAACATTCACTTTGAAAAGCCTCTAAAACATCTCCAAATGCAGTTAGTGGATTGGTTTTACATTTTTCTATATATTGATTGGTAGCCCATCCGCCCCACCCCTCTTTCCTTCCCTCCCCAGGCATAATTTCTGTAATTTCAGTGTCTTGTATGTGAAATTGTCAAATTAACAGAATAAACATGCTTTCATACAATAGTTAAACTTGACAGTGTCAATTATTCTCACACCAGCCCACGTTTTATGTATATTTCCTCCTCTTCTCCTCTAAATCCTCTCTAAACTTTTTACCTCTTTTGGGGCTTTAAACATATAGGTTTACCTCTTGTATGTCAGCAATAACTTCACCGGTGGAGTGATTCTGTTTTTTTGATTTTCACAGAGTTTCTGACAAACCTGGTTGAATCGCTTTTTTTGGTTGTAAGTCACCATAGCTACTGTAGATCACTGTAGAATCTAAGTTGTTGATTCTCCTAACTGATGATGGTCTTGACCCAGGCCACTGTGATAACTTTCATTTAGTGGAGCATCGCCATCTCTCCACAGACTAATTTGGGTGGACTTTTTCAAACTCTCTTGGAGTACGAAATGTTATCCCATACAGAATCTCCGAAAACAGGTTTTCCCTAAAAGCATTCAGGTCCAAGCTTTTGGTAGGTCCACTAAACTTGTGTTGCAACTCCATCACTTTTTCCTCTGGTGGTACATTCTTTTTTATTGTGTTTACTTCACCTTGTAAAGTTTAAAATCTTGCCTTCGATGTTTCCCCCTTCAGCTTACGTTACTCTCGTCACACATTCATTAATTTCTCCGTTCATCCACTCCAACATTACCATCACTCCGTCACATGCAGTTATAAAATTATCCCTCATCTCCGAAACTGAGGAGAGCACCAGGCCCCCCATCCGAGAGTTTTCCTGCTGTCGCAGCTCCATGCTCTACAGGCGTAAGAAGTGGAGCAGCAGCACGGCTCTCCACAGCAATAAATTTGGTAACTTTCACCTGTATTCCCAGTTTCCGTCTATTTTCCAGCTTCAATCTGCAAATGACGCGAGCAATTCCCAGAAGTGAAACTCCATTTACGAAAACTGTAATAACAGAAACGAACATGTTAATTGCCTTAGCAGCATGCAGTAAGAAGTAAAATTAGGCTTTAAACAGTGTTACCCCTTTGTAACAACTAAGGCTGCTGTAAAATACAGCCGCGCTAAGCAGACTCAGCCATCTCGAGAGCAGAGGATGATGAGGACACTTGACTGCGATGAAGGACCAGGCTGTTTTATTCAGTCCTTACCAGGACTAATGCAACCACCTATGAATCAAACTCATGGAGGTCGGACACCGAATGGTACATGTGGTGGATAAGTGTATGTGTTTTCTGTGTGAGTGACACCAGACTCTTGCCTCAAGTGTGAAATGTGAATTTGCATTTATACAGGGTAGTTCTGGAACACTCCTTAATAGTCATGTATTTAGAAAGAAAGAAGAATCTAGTTACACTGTAGCGTTTTGGATAGGATTGGCTCACAGTTGCACCATTTGCTCTTTCCTCCATAAAACCTGTTGGGCTCCATCAAATTATATGAGATTGGGCACACTTGTTAGAGAACCAAATGTTTAAAATTGGACCTAATCCATCATGTTGTTTTTGAAATATTTACAAAATGCCAAAACACAAAGACAGGTTGTTGTATGTTTCGAGCTGTTTTTGTTATATTCGCCTGTATATAAATTATACATTTTCAATTCATTTCAAGCCGATGTTGCTTTTTGACCCTTGATGGTTCTTTTCCTTTGTAGCATTACACAGTGTCTTATGTTCTGTAATAAACCTCCTTTGTGTCTCAGGGCCACCAGTGAATCGTCAGCTTCTGTTTCTGGCTGCACCATACAGCACCATACCGCAGTATTCTGTTATGTGTTATAACAGAATTACTCTTATTGTTACTAATTATTAAGTCACATGGATAATCATGTCCCTCCCACCCCAAAACCCTACGCCTGTCTGTGTCCATTTTTTGTTTGATTATTTCCTGTCTGTAAATGAAAGTGAAAGTGTAGGGAATTTATTGCCATTTTATCAAGAAGAGACGTGAACACAATTCTGGAATAATGTAAAGATATTCTGCGTTTCAAGGTAAGATTATACTCAACAGGTAAAACTTATAATAAAATAAGCATGTTTAACACAGCGTAGTTATATAGTGGGATTTAATATTTTCAACATAAATGTTAAATATACGTCCGTACAGCACAGTCAAAGTTTTCTAGTTCACATCAATAATATATGTGTGTGTGTATGTGCTTGGATTAAGATATTCAGATTGAACTGCAAATGCCTCAAAATTGTTTAAAACAAGGTGTATAAACAAGGTGTAACAGAACATTATGTGTGTTACCAGTTGCCTTATTAAAGCTTTTTTGGCATACATTTTTTTCATTTGTATTTCGATGATGATGAAAAAACCCTTTATTGCTGTTGCAATATACCATGTCACTAGTCACAAGTACCAGCGAAAAGCAGGCCATCA
>JABFDZ020000050.1:17898568-17912954 GCA_019775955.2 Pollimyrus isidori
GATCAGGATTGATATCTGAATGCATCAGATTTCCAGGTTAAATGCATAATTTTAACAATTCTAACGTTAGTTGCCTTGCCTGAATTATTATAGCGAAACATTTACGGTGCCAAGACGATAGCTGCTGGTCAGTAACCACGCTGTATACTCTTAAAGTTACTTAACAATATATAAGTTGCAGCGTTATTTCCTGTAAATCGTGCTTATTTTTTCTATATCGTCTTTACCTACCAAATAGGTTCCACTTACTAAAAGACAACAACCATTTATACTTCACTATTTCAGTACGCCTGTTTGTCTTGTTTGAAACATTGCTTTAGGGTCAGTTTATGCCCAGAAAACATTATCTTTACCCATTGTGACTAAATTAAGAAACTGATCCAGAATCAGTTATTTGCTAACAGTCTCTCACTGCCGTCACATAAAAGTAACCGGTACTTTGCCGTCCCGGTAACATTAAAATTCCGTTATGCAACATAGACAAAAACATAGTTCCTATGTGTATTTATGTAGCAAAGACTGCTACCAGTATAATATAGTCCTACGATTCATGGTGTTAATGCTGCGTGTGAGATTGTGATCCTCAATTTTTAAACAAAAAATTCACTTCGTTTTCAATCTTCGTACATATGCCTTTATAAGTTGTCCCGTTTATATAGTGATGATTAGAAAAAAGATAGCATGTAATTTATTTATTACAACATACATAGAGTATTTTTCTCCATGACTTTACTTTTTAATTTAATATTTTCTTACGTAATATATTGGAATGTTCTCAGTTGTATTGTTTGATCGTTCTCTTAAAAAGGCAACCTATTATCTTTTGTTTCGAGTGTGGCCCTTTGATCATGGTGTCACTTCCTTCTTTAGTCGGGTCGGTCCTTCGAAAAATTCCGGGGTAATACAAACAGGAAACACGTTGCATGTGCTATTCTGAATGTTGATGTTTTGAGTAATACATTTAGAATTATATTAAAATACTACCAATATCAATTCGTTTTATTGTATAGATGTGAAAATGGCTGCTTCCAATTATTCCCTGAAGGTCAACAGACAACTACTGGACCCAAATTTCGAAAGTTATAGGTTGTCTTTGGACCCCATACCAACTTACACGATTGAGCTAGATGCAGGTGAGTCAATGGAAGCAAGGATGCTGTTTTCTTCTCGAAATTTTGCTGTATTGGTTTCACTTCTGCTGGTTCATGTGAATACGATTCACATCGTTTTTGGTTGGCTAGTTAAAGATGCTTTGGAGGTACAGACATCCAGCTTACATTAATTTTCGTTGCCCAACATTAGTATTAAGGTGATACTATGGTCATGTATGCCAGTCTACGTGATTTTTTTTCTGTTCACACAGCTCAGAACCACTGATATGTTGTGGTTCATAGATGAATTGTGCCTTGGATTGCAGTTTCAAGTCCTTCTAAGGTCCAATGCACAAGACAAAATAACAGAATATTTCACATTTTGTCATCGTCTATCGTATCAAACAGACATTTAATTGCACCTGCCCTATGCACTCTTAAAATAAAGGAGAATAGTTCGTAATATGTGTTTAAACCGGAACAACATTTTTAAAAATATGGTTGGAAGGAATGTTAAGGATGTACTTTCAGTTAAATGGACTAATGTGATAATCAGTACTACCACAACGAATTAACAATCTAATCAAGGGTCATTTTTAAAAAGTACAAATATTGAGATATGAATAGCAGTGTATATCTTACATTTTTAAAATATGTTGTGCATGTGAACTCCAAGCTTTCCACTAGGTGGCAAGCGTTCGTCGCCGGTAATCTGATTGCTTTACGAATTCTTACGCAACTCGATATTACTAGAAATGTTTTGTTCTGCATCACAGTGTTCTACCTAAAGGTCACTGTGAAGTGTCCATTTATTTTCTCACAGTAGGCTCTCTTTCAGGTGTACTTGCCTGGCTGGAAAAAAGAACACTTCACGTCCCTGTTTCTTTTTGTATATCAATGGCTAATATACGAAAAGAAAAAACTAACACTGTCATTGCTGTAACAATTTTATTTCCAATTTGCTTTTTTTCTGCTCCTTTTGTAACAGATTGTAAATAAAACTTTAGTTGCCTGATCAGAAATGGAAAAAATAATTAATGTCACCTCAGGTTTTTGCTACCTTCCCGCTAATTACTGTACAGTTGAGTGCTAGTTAGAGTGCAGGTGTCTAACTGTAGAACTAAGACTAAACTGTGTATGTAGATCCCCAGCTTAGTGTGTCAGAGATCTGAGCAACAACATCCAGCACAATTGCTGTACTATAGCAGAATATGTTTGTGCGCTTTAACGTGTAAGTCAGCATTGTCCTGTAGAGTCTCACACGCGTCACACTGTGGCCTCCCCCTCTCTTCTCCAGCCGTGGCGGAGGTCAAGCTCACAGACAGCCAGTACACCCTAGACCACGTGCGGGCATTTGGCATGTACAACTACTTACATGGGGACCCCTGGTACCAGGACAGTGTCTACTTTGTGGACTGCAAGGGACGTGTGCTGAACCTCACCGTCACGCTGGTAAGCCCGCTGGGACACGGGGGTGCAGACTGACAGACGCTGCCCATTTTCTTACGTGATGGATGGATGGATGGATTAGCTTTGCGTCTCCAAAAGTGTCAAAGAACAGCAGTTAAACAGAGCAGCCGAGTTTTTCTGATGGGTTAAGCTCTTATAAATTCCTAATCTTATTAAACGCTGATCTGCGCATATTGGTGTAATGACTCAGCCTGAAGCCCCTTGGACTGCATCCTGATGACATTCATGAAGACTCCATTCTTCCCATGAGAAGAATTTGCCACCTTCTCTGCCTGCTTTATGGGAGCGATATGTGGCTCAGCGCCTTAGGACACTGTGCTCGCGACTGGAAGGTTGCTGGTTCAAACCCTGTGGTCAGTCATGCGAGTTCACAGTTCGGCCCTATGCCAAGGCCCTTAACCTCATTTGCTTCAGGGACTGTCTAAACCTGCTTTCTCAAAATATCCATCAATTTGGATTGAAAAGTCTAATAAATTAATAAAATGTAAAACATGTATTATCCCCCTGCATTTAATCTGCTCTGTTTATTTTATGGCTGCTACCTTGAAGTCCTCCTTTCATTTCTATCTTTCTCTTCTCTAGCCCGCACTTCACTCAGAGTGCAGAAGCCGGTTCAGTGCATTTAAAATGCAAGCTCGCCCTCCGCGTCCTTAAGCCAGCCTGTATCCTGCCTCCTTTCTCGGTGCCCCTTGTGGCCCGTGATACTACACTGGACTTACCTCCTGTGATTTATGCTACATATTCAGTGAAAAGGCCCAGCTAAACCCATATAGGCCAGTTTACATGCATGTGCCATTGCGTCAGCTGCAATGTGGTGAAAATTATCGGTGCACTTAACAGTTCTGTCCGGCGGTGACACCCGCAGTCAAGGATGTGACATCATGCCGTTCCGTTTTTCACTCCACCTACTCCATCATTCCGGACTGTCTTCTCCTGATGTGCGTCGTTAGATGGCATCCTGGCGGACCCATCTGTCAGACTATGGGTGAACTTTTGACGGCAGTAAAAATTTGGTGCTTTGAGCGAGAATAAAGAAAGAAGAGTGCGGTACGCACTGGGTACGGTGAATGTGGTGTGTCCTCGTGCAGAAGCACCTGTGAAACAATGCGTTACTACTGGCTGAAAATGTGTGCCTGGAACTGGCCAATCTGCATGTTGGAATAGCGCAGTAATTATGGCAGAAGCTTATAGTAATTATCACTTTGGGTGGCAGGGGTGGGCGCATTGTTTTATTGAGTATTGTGGTAATGGAGACATGCAGAGCCATGGCTACCGAGGGCCGCAGACAGTCTGCACACCCGAGAAACGCTATTCCCACGACGTCTGATCTACCTCCACGCCGGAAGAATGTGGGAGTTCGGTGCTCACCCCTTTTTATGGTCGAGGACCTGTCGGGTGCCAGCGTTCTGACCCAAACGCGGGCCGTACAGGATTGAGACCCGGTGACCCGCCGCCCTTTCGCCGGCGTCGTGGCTTTGGGTCAAGCTGTTGAAGGTTTCCTTCTCTATCCAAAGCATGAGCTGGATGAAGTCGGTGTCCTAACCACCCTCTCTGTCATTGTAGGACACGGCCTTGGGGAAGCCTAGGGAGGTCTTCCACCTGCCTGAGGAGCTCGGCCCGTGCGAGAACCGACTCTGTGCTTCGCTCAGCCTCACCTCGGCCACCTGGGCCACCCTCTCCGACGGCACCGGCACGCTGTACCTCCTCAGGACCGGCAAGAGGGGCGAGAGCGCATTCGCCAAGTGGGAGGTAAGGGGCGGGGCTCTGTCGCCATGGCGCCCTCTCCCAGCTTGCGGGCGCAGACCAGATGTTAAATAAGTTGGCAGCCGCTGCGGTCATAATCAGAATATATCATAGTGAATCATGGAGCGCTTTCGATTTTTACATCTGATGGGATAACCGGTGGCGGCAGCCTTTAACGTCTTCGTGGAACATGAAGATTTTCATAGGTCTGGACCTTAACAGACGTGAGACTCGGAGGCTGTAATGGCGGTCGCTCTGTACCCCGTGAGAGAGCACAGACATAAACAGAGGGAACTGGCACATCGGGCCCCTTTGTACCAGCAGATAGATCGGGCATCCAGCCACGCCCACACACCACCTCTGAGGATGGCATTAATTAGGGAAGGTGTGAAGAGCAGTTACACCCACCTCAAACCTGTGCTGTTACCCACTCCAAATGGCACAGAGCACATGATGCCGCCTCGCTTATGGGGCAGGGGGCTCCAAGTGTAAGGAAACAGAGACACGTGTGACCTTAGGATATGCTGTACAGGCTGAGGTGGGAGCATTACTGTGAGAATGACGCGCTGCAGTTCACAAACGCCTCTCCCCAGCAATGACTGCCGTTTGCTCCCTGCTTATGTTACCGATGTCAATATGTTCTCCTCATTATAAACTTCTAACAAAGGAAGGATTACCATGGGTTTCTTGTTTATATTATTACATTCCCTGGACTTTGGGGAATACATATAGCACCAGTCTAATGCTACCATCTGATGCTTTGCTGGGTAAGATGATAACTCAAAAACTGTTTTACGGATCTCTAAAGAGGCATTGTATGGGTCAGGAGCGCGAAGTGGTTAACGTTGGAAAAGGAGCATCCCGAAACTGAAGCGGTATCACGTAGTGATAGCGAAAAAAGGGCAGTTCTGACACTTGATACCATTAAGATGATAGCCCAAAAACCATAGGATGGATCTTTTTCAAACTTTTCAGAGGAATTGTTTGGTGGCCCATCTAGAACTGATGACTCTTTGAGACCGATCACCCCGAAATTGAAGCAATGCCATTTTCTGGCAGCAACGGGAAGGGTGAAAGCAAACGACATTTGACCTTGCGAATGTGATATCCGTTTTTTTTTTTTTGGTTTACGCGTGGTTTCATTTTCAGACAAATTCCCCAAAACAATTAGATAAGAGGTTTACCCTTGTGAATAGGAATGCTCCGTTATTATTGCTGAGATAGAGTAAATAGGGTTCTGATGGATCCTTTTACTGCTTCACAAAAACATCATATCAACGAAAATCTACCCCTGAAAATCTTCAAGATAGACCTCACATCAATCCAGAATCGGCATTGCAGCAACAGGGGGCATCCAAGGGCAGAAACAGAGCCTGCAGCTGCCATCTTGTAAACACAGCTATTTGCCATCTAAATGTGCTCCGTGAGTCTTTTTGCACACTTTCTTGGAACATTGTAAAGGTCAGCGATTCTAAAACTGAGGAGCACAAGAGGATTTTCTGAATATTCTGTGATAGGGTTCATATTGATCTTTTTGGCGCTAGCCTCGTTCGGCATGTCCTCTTCGACCCCTCGTTGAAGAAAATATCTAATGTGTCGCCAGCCCAGCGTATGAAGCTCCTCGCCTGCATGCGCGTGACTTTAGTCACTGTTCACGTGAACCGCCAGAACGGGGAAGGAAGGCGATTTAAGTGCTTTATTCGACTTTGAACGTGCCATGGTCGTTGGTGCCAGACGGGCCGGGAAGAGTATTTCAGAAACTGCGGATCTACTGGGATTTTCATGCACGAGAATGAGCCAAAAAGGAAAAGACAGGAAAGTAGATGTCAGGGGGAAAAAATGTTTTGTTGATGGCAGAGGTAAGTGAAGAATGACAGAGGAATGTTGCCTGTATATTTCACACGTATCAGCATCAGCTAGACAGCACTTAACGATAATAACTGATCTGTTATTTCATCTTTATTGTAACACATCCATCATGTTTATCCTGGTCAGGATTGCAGAGGCTCATGGTTATAATGCGATAAGTAATCGCTCTAAAGTGGGCAAATGAGGGGGGTCGGACAATGAAACTGAAACATCTGGTCTTAGACAACTATAATTCATTACTATAGTGTAGGTCCTCCTTCTGCGGCCAGCAACAGCATCCATTAATCTTGGCAATGACATACAAGCCCAGCACGGTGTCCAAAGGGATTTTGAGCCGTTCCTCTTGTGACGCTGGGGGAGGAAAATGTTTCCAAACTCACTCCCCCAAAGACACCCAAAAGTGTCTCAGTAATATTCATATCCGGTGACCGCGCAGGTGATGGGAGATGTTCGACTTCACCTTCACGCTCGTCAAACCAGCACGTCACCAGTGCATGATCATCCTGATACACGGCACCACCTGCAGGGTGCGACGTTTGAACCGTTTGGTGAACATGGTCCTCCAGAATGATTCAGAAGAACAAGGAGAAGCCCAAGCCATCACTGATCCCACCCCCGGGCTGCATTTTGGGTCGGGTGGTAAGGCTTTCTCACACGGTAACACTCCCGGATGCGGGTAAGATGCAGGTCAACTCTTCAGAAAGCAATACCTGTGTCACATTATCCACGCACCGAGATTTGCCACTTGGCATGAGTGACCACAGGTCTGGCTATTGCGACCTGACCCTGAATTTGGATCCTGCGTACCTCCTGACGGACAGTTTTGGAGGAAACGGGAGAGTCGAGGTTCACATTTAACTCTGCAGTGAGTTGGGCAGCTGCGGTTTCCTGTTTCTTGGATGCAGTCTGGGTTAGTGCTGGACGTCCCTCTCAGACAGCTTCCCCGCGCACCCACAGCTACCCCTGCCGGATGTGGTCTGTCCTTCGTGGACATGCAGACCTCACCCTGCATTCTGTGGCTGTCTGCACCACACAGGGTCGCTGTGCCGGTCACGTATGCAGCAGCGGGACGCACGCTGACAGTCTGTCCTCTTTTGATCTCTGATATGTCTCCCATTATGTTGTGTGCTTTGCGATATTTTATGTTCTTCTGTGCCACTATCCTGCTAATTCGACCGTCCGACTGCTCTTACCGCTGTAATCTGCAGTCAGTGAAGATTGGCCGCCTTGCTGCACGTATATCGGTGTGAAACTTCAAGCACCAGTTTGCCCAGTGCTTCAGTTTCACTCTCCAGCTCCCAGTTGGTCAGCATACAGTGTGCCGATGCTCCCCCTGATCTCCCTCCTTTGATGGACCTCCTCTGCCTCCTAGCCGCTGTTCAGCCGTCACTTGGGCGACCCTTTCATCATCCTGCACAGCGTGTCCTACGTGACGGGGGCCACCCTCTCCGTGGACGTGCTGCTGCTCCGCGTCCAGCCGGACCCGGCCGACGCCAAGGGGAGCGGGTTCTCCGTCTCGCTGGAGTGGCTGACCTTGGCGGGGGAAAGCGGGCCGGGTGAGCTGGGGCCGTGGGGGCATCGCACATATGATACGGTGACCAGACCCAGGAGACCCTCTGTCCCTGTTCTGGTGACCCGCTTCCTGAGGTCTCAGAGAGTGGCGAGGGCAGGAAGACCCATCGTAAGCGATGCTCGCTCTCCTGCGTTCATTCCTTGTGCATTAAAATATGGCTTAATTATGCGAACAATTAAATGAAAATGATCGTACTTGTAAGATATATGAACCTCGACATCAATTTCAGTGAAAATAATATCGCACGCACTCTCCGGTCAAGGGGTCAAACTCGCGCAGGACTAAAACGAGCCACTAAAATGAACGTTATTCTTCATTGCAAACGCTTGGGAAGTTTTACCTGGTGGAGCAGTGATCAGTGGGTTGCCGCCCAGGGTGCTGATGGGTCTGCATAAGTATCAAATCAAATGTATTTGTACAGTATAAAGCACGTTTAAAAACAGCTAAATGCTGTGCAATCATAAAATGTGTGAGATATAACATGTTGACATTAATCGCTATCGTAAAAAGAATCAGACACATGCACCGTAGGCTCAGCCATACATAAAAAGGCCAGTGTTGAGTCAGACTGGGATAAAACGAAAGCAAGGAAATGTTTCTCTCTAACCTCGGTTCAAACGCTAATGTGAAAAAAGTAGGTTTTCAGTAACGACTGGACTGCAAAAAATGATTGTTTGGATAAATAATCAAATAATGACGTGATCAGCTAATGCTTTATTTAAAAAATATGAAAGTATTTCTTTTATTTCACAGTTGTTATAGAAACTTTACACAGTGTAGAGAATATATTTGAAGTGTTAATGGTTTATACCTAATTTTGATGGTATTTTCGAAAGCAATGATGTTCCAGCATTTTAAAATTTTGCCGATTAACATTTGCTGGATGCCTTGGGGAGCCTCGACCGATCTTCTTGCCAAAAATGACCATATTACTGTAATGCCACCAAAGCCTGGTAACAAATTCATAACGGTTCATAAAAGTTTACCCATCTCACTGCACTGCTCGTATTTGTTGGAATACGTCTGCCCTCTGCTGGTCTGGTAGAACATTGCTGCCTGCGTGCTGCGGCCCTCCTGTGTTTGTGTTGTATTTGTCCATGACCCATGCATGGACCCTAAGGTAGAAAAGTGAAGTCTAACACCACAGCTAATCTAGGATAAAATGTCGTCAGCCTTTCTTCTTACCAACTTGTGATTGAGATTCCCGATTCGTTTTTGCAGCCCTACACACAAATCTGACCTATTAGCAGATGTAGGCATGAAACTCTGCATGTGTCCGTACATGCATACATATATACAGACACACATACGTCACATACACCCACCCAAACATCAGATTTGCAGTTCCAGGATGTAGAACGCAAGCCTGTGAAGGCAGCTCCGTTCTGTGGACTGGTTCATGAGTGATATGCACATACTGGTAAATGGACTGCATTTATATAGCACTTTTCTACTCTTCCGAGCACTCAAAGCGCTTTACATTTTATGCCTCACATTCACCCATCCATACACACAATCATACACCGGTGGCAGAGGCTTCCATGCAAGGCGCCAACCTGCACACCGGGAGCAATGTGGGGTTCAGTGTCTTGCTCAAGGACACTTTGATGGGGTCAGGAGAAGGCGGGGCTTGAACCAGCAACCCTCTGGTTGCCTATCGGTTGTACTGCCCTCTGCACCACCATCTTCCCTTCTTCATACGATACAGGCCGTTCCATTCAGGAGCCCGTTCCCACTCGGGCCCGATTCTTAAGGCTGTTCCGGCGAAGTCACGGGTCTGGCTGCGCCAGGGGAACATGTAAGATTAGAAGCCACCTTCACTCCATCTGCCCAGAGCGGGTCATCCACTCTAATTGATGGAAGCGGTTCTGTGCTCCGTCACTGAGCCTGGCAGACCCGGACAGCACTCTCTTAATTTGCTCAAAGGCTCTATGTTCTTTAGCGGCTTGTACTCTTTTTTTTTTTTCTTTTCTTATATAATTTTTTTTTCTTTTTTCTTTCCTTTTTTCGCGGAGGCTGTAATAGTTTCTGGTCGACAGACAGTTGTTTCTAATTTTGAGTATATGTCTGCTATTTCACACTAAATTTCCAATGAGTCCCATAGCGGTGTGGGAGAGCGACAACACTACTGTGACTGCATGTTGGCCCATGTGTAGGAGACTAGCGAGTTTAATGATTTACAGGAACTGATTCTTCGGTACAGAAAGACGAATTAGTATTTTTTAATGAAGGGTAAAAATGTGGGAATGTGTCTTTAAATTTGATGCGTTTTCATATGATTTGCTTGCTAGAATTCATGTAATGGTCCCGTCTCAGTCTAATAATAACGATACTTATTTTTTTTGTTACAATTTGCTTCGTAACCCTGGATATATTTGAATGTTATTTTGGCTGAAGCCCCAGTAGGTCCTGGATTATTTCCAGTTATATTCAGACTGCTACAGTGCAGAAATATGCCTGTGAAAACGGTCAACATTCTTCGAGCTTGAGTTTAAGTTTTTAAGATGTTCTTTTGTGCATAAATACAGATGGAGTTGCTTGGGCACACAGAGAAAAGTCACAGGGCACAAAGAGCTTATACAAAACAGACGAAGGAAGAGCACATGTAGTTAGTACTATAGAAGATATTACTTTAGGTGTGTAATGAGGAGCCTGCCTTCAGTACATTACTGGGAAACCATGTACAAACTTCCCTTTGAGAAGGAAATGTACTCACTGTATTCTACTGGTAAAAGCAATAAAAAAACACGTAAGGTTTATTCCTGGAGATGTTTGGAATGTCAACAAAATAACAGAACTTTATTGGAGGGTGTTTAAAGAAACCCCTCCCTTAGGCTGTGAAGATTCGGGCAGCTGACGTGCCGTGAGTGACCTGTGCCCCCCCCTCCCCCCCCCAGGAAGGGAGAGGGCGTACGAGGTGCGGAAGCGTCGGACGCTGCTTGGGAAGTCGGTGCCCCACTACGCGGCCCTGGAGCCGCGGGGTCGAGGCCTGATGCTCGCCTCAGAGAAGCCTTTCAGGTTCTCCCACGTGGACGGCCGGCCGCTGGAGGAGCCCGCGCCGGAGGCCGTGGAGGTGGAGGAGAAAGCCGGTCAGTGAGCCCCCAGGTCCAACTCGCCTACACTAGTCTTGTTAACCTTTGCTCCAACAGGTTATAAGCGTTGTGCTTCATTGAACTGCTATTCTGAGGTGAGTCTAAGGTTTGTATGTAGAACCTCTGCAGAAGAGAAGGAGGAGTTAGAATAATGTGTGTCTGTGTGTTTTATATATATATCTCATTTATCCTACTTGGATAAAATATTTCAGCTTGCCAGATCTTAAGGTTCATAGATAATCGCGTCGTCTGGAAAGAGAAGCTTCACCTCGTATTGTTGAGAAACCAGCCATCCACTTATTCTTAACAGGTTTGTCTCGGGGCCCTTCGCAGGTCCTCACGCTCCTGAGTTTTGGGTCTGTGACGTCTCTCGCAGTCAGACGGGTGCTTCACAAACCTGTGCACATCGCCGCTTAACAGAAAACACACCGCCTTTACTTAATCCGGTGATGTCATACGGTGAAGACTGTGATTGGTTAAAGAAGTGGAACAGAACCCCCTCCCTCGTTGGTCGCGGAATGCCTGACCTCTCTGGCGATCAGGATATGCGGGCCGCCCTACCCGGCCCCTCTGAGCAGAGCGACGCCTCCTTCGCTCTTCCCAGCTCCCCCGGTCCGGCAAGCTCACCTTCCTGACCAGCGAGCCGCCTCTGCTGGGCACCCCAATACAACTAGTCAGACCTCTGTGAGCCAGTAAGGCTCCTCCCGTGGTGGAGGAGCACCGGTACTCGGTGTGGCCCAGCATACAACCTCGCTGGCGCGCTCCCATCGGCGCCCCGGTGTCATTAGCGCCGGGCTTGGGGGGCGGCTGCTCGCTATTCCGCTAGAAGAGCAGACTACGTTTGCGAAATTACGGCGAGCGGCTGGCGCGGCGATCACAGCTGCAGGTGTGCGCGTGCCCTGGCAGCGGAGGGCCCCTCCGCCGCTCCCCCCGCATCCCTGGCCGCTCACGTCCCTCCGCGGATCCTTGGGGGGAGAGTGCGGCTCCAGCTGCAGGGATAAATGGATCCGTCTCCCTTCTGCCGCTGTGCCTCGTCACTTTGCGGTTCGCTGACATTTACATCCGCGGGATACGTATAAAAGAGCTATTTAGACTCTGAAGTTGTCAGCTGTGGTCCTGTGGTTATATCTATTTTGCAAGTATAACAGTATCACATATAAAACATACAGTCTTAGAAAGACCATATATTAGTGAATCTTTTTGGTCTGATTTTCCGACGTTTGTCATTTGACTGAGTATATCTCTTATAGGTGGTTAAGGATTAGTCTTGATTGCATCCTTTAATTTATGTTGTAACTGTATTTGATTAATGTTTTGCAAGCTTAGCTGTGTATTCCAGTGTTTTTTTTTTGTTTGTTTTTTTCAGGAGTAACGTGCTGCATTAGTCTTTCCACTTGAGTGGCTGCATTCAGCCGGAGCTCTTCTTGCATTTATGTGTCATATTCATTCATCTCACTCCCTCCTTTTGACCCCAGGAAGCTGAGAGGCGTTCCGCGGCGCGTCGTAACCATAGAAACGCCGGCGACGGTAATCCAAATGGAGTACCTCAGAAAAGACGTTGCCAGGCAGGGGGGACGGGGCCGATCTCCCTCTTCACGCGCTTCTGCTGTCGTTCTTTCCCCTTCTGCTTTTTTCCTGGGAAATATTGGAAGGTGTCTCCACACACCAAGGAGCAGTAAGTTCAGGGGGAAAGAGAACAGATTTTATCTGCACTCCATGCAAGAGTCTCACAAATGCTTTCGTGTGATGCGTGTCGTCGTTCTCCATTGAAATACATTTGACGGTTTCAGATACATATAGATAGTCCAGGGTGACCCAGTGGGCGGTCTAACACCCTGTAGTTTGTGGGTTTGAACTCCGCTGCAGTTCTCTTGATGCCATTAACATGTTCTTTACTGTTAGGTGTGGGTGGTTGGGTTAAGTATATATTACATTATGGGGACCAAATGTCCCCACAATGTCATACAAACCTGTTATTTTGATGTTGTGGGGACCTTTTCGCTCCCCACAAGGGGAAACTAAATCGTTATAAAGATATGTGACTGCAATCAAAAGACGAAAGTTGCCAAAAATCTCGAAGGCAGTTTAATTTCTGTGGATTCATTTCGTTTGGTTACTTGCGGTTAACGTTATCGCTGTGTAGGGGGTAAAGTTGTCATGGCCGGGATTAGGGTGCTGGTGAGTCACCTGATAGAACCCTCTCCACACCAGCAGCGAAACCCAAAAGGATCCATCAGGCTTAGTCGTATGCTGCTGTCTATCAGCACCAGGCTGTTAAACATTGTCTACTTTTTAGTTTATTGTGAACAGGACCTGTAATGCATTCCTTTGCTGTACTGTAGTGTATCACTGGAATGTGTCTTATTTCCTCCCGCGCTGTATTATTATTATTATTATTATGATGATGTTTTTGTTTGTGTCGCAGGCTTTATTAGAGGTAGGAAGCTTCACGGTCACACGGACACGGGTCACCTGGTGTCCTCAAGCCGGAGTTGGCAGGCAGTCGTAGTGAATGTCTGTCAGGCGTCTTGGAAGAAGCAGGGCTTCCTTCATAGTTTCCAGTCTGTGAATGATATGAAAATTAGTCTGGTTTGCTGATAAGGTCCTTGGCAGGGGAGGGAGGAGCGGGCGGGTTGAAGTTCATAGCAGCCCCGCCTCACTTGGCTGTACGCTCACACACACGGCTTCTGGGAGTGTATATGTACTGATCTGGTGTCACTGACTTTCACCGGTTTTTGTGAGTAGTCCTGGATGAGGAGCGGTCTGTCTCCCTCTTGTAAAGGGGGTGTTTCCCGTCTCTCTCTGGCCAAACCTGGGGCTCCTCAGGCCCACAGAGGTACGTTTTCCCCAAGGTAACCTTGTGCAAATCAGTTGAGATTTGCCACATCTATACGGAGACTGACTGACCACAATTAAGACAGACATCATAGTCACATTAGCCTCGCACAAAGGAGACTGAGGGGGGACATGATCCAGGTGTATAAGATTCTAACAGGTCTGGATGCTGTTCTGCCAAATTAGTCTAAATACTAGAACTTGTGGCTGTAAGTGGAAAATTAATGGGAGAACATTTTAAAATGAATTTGAAGAAGTACTTTTTTAGACAGTGCCACCTCTGTCCATCCAATCAGCTCTAACCCAACCCGAATGGACCTGCCAGTCTGTGGGCACAGTGCCACCTCTGTCCATCCATTCAGCTCTAACCCCACCCGAGTGGACATGCCAGTCTGTGGGCACAGTGCCACCTCTGTCCATCCAATCAGCTCTAACCCCACCCGAATGGACCTGCCAGTCTGTGGACAAAGTGCCACCTCTGTCCATCCATTCAGCTCTAACCCCACCCGAGTGGACCTGCCAGTCTGTGGGCACAGTGCCACCTCTGTCTATCCATTCAGCTCTAACCCCACCCGAGTGGACATGCCAGTCTGTGGGCACAGTGCCACCTCTGTCCATCCAATCAGCTCTAACCCCACCCGAATGGACCTGCCAGTCTGTGGGCACAGTGCCACCTCTGTCCATCCATTCAGCTCTAACCCCACCCGAGTGGA
>JABFDZ020000050.1:17913054-17923172 GCA_019775955.2 Pollimyrus isidori
CTGTCCATCCATTCAGCTCTAACCCCACCCGAGTGGACATGCCAGTCTGTGGGCACAGTGCCACCTCTGTCCATCCACTCGGCACATTCTCTGCCCTGTTGGCTGTGCAGGTCCCTGGTCTCTGCATGCACGTCTGTGTGAGAACTTGTTTTGATTAATCTGCTGAAAGGGGTGTGAATACTTTACTTATGCCATTTGTACAACTGAACTGATCTATTTTTAAACAGCCGAATGCATAAACCTTAAAGGCACGTAAGTTAATGACAATGACAGCTCAGTGACATGCTTCCTTATCGCGATCTGCAGCGGACTTGTGATTGTCGTGAGGGTGGTTGGCACCGATCCAGTCCAATTTAAACCTGAAAGATCCACCTCCTGCTGCCCTGTTATTACAGAGCACCCACCCGGCTCTCCGGTCAACTCGCTAAATGAGGCTCCAATTGTACTTCAAAGCCAAAAGGAATCGCGCATGGAGCAGTGGGCCTTGTTATACCCAGGCTGCGTCCAAGGGCACGGATGCCGGTCGTTAGCCGCCCGCAGACAGCTGGCTGCCAGTGCGGCTTTGTTTGGAAGAGCATCAAGCCCACGCGCGCACAGTCGCCACACTCCCCGTGGAGCTCGATGATGATGATGATGATGATGTCAGCATGCAGGAACATAATGCAAAAGATCGTTAAAACAACAAAAAATCCTTAAAGAAAAGAATCTGCTACTACTACTGAATCGCCGGACGGATCGGATAGCTAGGAAAGGCCGACATCCGTTTTTTCCTCACGGCTAATATCCTTAATATGAATTTTCTGAAGTGATGAATGCTTCGCCTCGAATGAAGTAGCAGTGCTCAGGCCCAGATAAATAGTGCATCTGATCATGTTTTTGCGTGAATTACCGCGATACTTTTTGGTTTCCTGCCGCAAAACCCCATCCACCAAAATTTGGTTATATACTATGCAGAAAATTTACTGTTCGCTGAATCTGAAACACTGTACCTAAAGGCCAGTGCCTTGTCGGCAGAGGTGGATAGGACTGTTTGCTAAAGTGTTATAATGTAAGTGTATTTTTTTTTCTTTCCAAGTTTTAATATTCCAAAAACCGTTAAAGGCTCCTTTACTCCTTTAATAAATCTTTGTTATGCACACATACATACTTTGGCTTTTCATTAAAACACTGTTTACCAGGCAACCTTGTACCATCACAGGCTTTTCCTTTAGAGGAAACCGTTCTTCTTTGTTTTAGAGATACTTTAATAAAGCACTTGTTGGTTCTCCTTGACTCCTTTTCTGCAGGTCCAGCTTACTACTGGTACCAGACTGCAGACGACATCACAGTGTCCATCCAGCTGCCGAAAGGCACCTCGAAGGAGGACGTCCTGTTCCAGGTATCCGGCGAGCTCCTCAGGGTCGGGGTGAGAGAGCGTGCCCCCCTGTTCGACGGGCAGCTGTACTCCCTGGTGGACCCTGAAGCCAGCACCTGGATCCTGAAGGAAGACGCGAGGTGAGCCGGGCCGTAGATGCCAGCAGAACCGGACGGGGTTTTGAGGTTTGGTTTGCAAACGGTCGCCAGCGATCGGCTTCTAGGCAGAGGGGAGCTGGGCACTCCTGGTCACAGGAAGCTGACCAAGTCTCGCACTTTAATGAAGCTCGACCATCCGGAGGGTGTTCGGAAGGCGTCCGCTGGTGCCTGTACCTGCCGTGTGTGTCTGGGTGGGGGGGCTGTGTAAAACAGGGCCCCCCTCTGTTTATTCGCGTTTAATAGTTATCATTTATTGGCTGCAAGATCCGTTGCTTTTCTGCATGAGATGTTTGTGTGTGTGTGTGTTTGTGTTTCTGTCTGTGTGTGTTTGTGTATCTGTGTGTGTGTGTATCGTGCTTTATCGAACTGCTATTCTGATGTGAATCAAGGTATATTTCGGTATATAGAATCTCTGAGGAAGAGAAGGAGGAGCAAGAATGGTGTGTGTCTGTCTGTGTTTGTGTGTGTGTGTCCGTCTGTGTTTGTGTGTGTGTGTCTGTCTGTGTTTGTGTGTGTGTGTCCGTCTGTGTTTGTGTGTGTGTGTGTCGGTGGGCATGACATGCAGGACACAGACTGAATTTAAACCCCTTTTTTGAATGTGGAATATCTGCCCCCAGCATAACCAATGCTATGGGTTTCTCTATTCCTGCAGGCTTTTATTCTGTTTCTGTCGTGGTGTCTGTGAGGGAGGGCGCACTCTGCACTCTACCATTGCTGCCCCCCCCCCCCACTGAAGTCGACTGCCTGAAGGATGAACCCCAGCCGTGTCACCCTGTGTTTTTGGGGGCCACTTCATTTGTACTGGAGCTTGCTCCTTGACGTTGACGAGAGCTCGTGTTACCGCTGTTGATTTTTTCACAAGAGTATGTGTGTTTGTGTTTTGGTGTGTGGGTTTGTACTTTGGTGTATTGTGTGTGTTTCAGTGTGTTTGTGTTTCAGTGTGTTTGTGTATCTGTGTGTATGTGTGTGTCTGTGTGTGTGTATGTGTATGTGTTTGTGTGTGTGTCTGTGTTTGTGTGTGTGTCTGTGTCTGTGTGTGTCTCTGTGTGTGTGCGTGTGCGTGCAGGCACACATTCCTCTTGTCAGATAAGCAGTGACAGAGAGCAGTGTGATGACTGTTTGTTTTTCTACACCCGCCGTTAGGGTTACGTCTAGAACAGTCTGTCAAGCAGTGGCCGCCGGACCAACGATTTCCTGACAACCTGCATGACAGTTTAGGCAAAGAAACATGCAGAAGCAATAGAAGAAAATTAGGTCCCAGGAAGAATGTTTGTCTGCTGAATTTTAATGGTGGTGTTTTGGTTTTGTACACACATTGTGCAGAACTTCACAGTTTGTATTTACAGGCACATTTATCAACCCAAGACATTGATAACCTTTCTCCTATAACAGTTAACTAGTAATTATACAAACCAATTTCCTAGGGTGTAATATAGATTTCTCTTGCTATCCAAGCAGTGGCTGTCAATTCTCACCTGCTATTTCAGCAGCTGATGTTCTTCCTTGTAATTTCCCTTCAAAATGTGTGAGGCCTTATGGTTCGGGAAACAAAGACAACGACTAAAGCAGAAGTCAAACAGAAATGAAAGCCTTTGATTTTTTCTGTATACTAGTTCAATAAATGTTCTTTCCTATCAAAGCGATTTAGCTTTTATCTGCTCATACAGTCGCCGGCATCATCGGCATGATTAGGGTTTTGTACGCTGTTGAAAGTTTTGTTACCAACACACAGGGGTGCCCCCCCCCCCCCCTCCTCTGCCCACCCCCAGCTTGGAGGTCTCCCTGCAGAAGAGGAGCCAGGGGGCCATGTGGGCCGAGCTCATCAGGGGGGACTGCAGAGGAGAGCAGCTGATGGGCAAGGAGCAGGCCGCAGTTCTCCACGAGAGTTTGGCCCACCTGACGGCGGAGGACGGGGTGAGCCGCAGGGGGGCGGGAAAGGAGCCCGCTGACGGGCAACCTCGGAGGGCAACCTTGGAGGGCAACCTCGCACCATCGGTGCATATGTTAAACCAGATCGTTATCACTTTCCTAGTTCTCAGTTAATGCATGTTTTTCACAATGGTCAGCTGAAGAGTGTTTCAGCATCTTCCTTTGATAAGGCATTATCGCTTTGATTATGATCTTTTATAAGCTCCAACAAAGCTCTCAGATATAATGCGCTATAGATACCTTTATAATGCATTATAGTGGTCAGTATAACAATTAAGAAAGTTGTACACTGTATGCATAGTGTATATATAAGGCTTAACGAGCTTCCAGACGTTCTATACAGCCCACTTCACCCAGTTTAATGCCCAGTATAGCCATCTTTCTTCTCAGTGACTACGATGAGCCTGTTTCCCTCTAAACCAATCAGGTTTTTGATTTGATCCTGTCCTATATTAGCTGAGCCAACTAGGACCACCTCCCAGACGCCAGAGGTGGAGATTTCAGGTCCATGGAGTACAAATCCAGGCCAGGATTTTGTATCAACCAACCAGGTGAGGACTCTGTGACTGTGAGCCTTTATAATCAACTGGTTGGTCGAAACAAAATCCTGGTCTGGATTTGTACTCTCTGGCCCTGAAATCTCCACCTCTGCCAGACGCTGCTCGGGGAAGGGTACTGCTTGCTACCTTGGTAAATCTCACAGTAGTTCTCAATGGGGTTGAGTCAGGCGGTGAAAGGGGGGCAGCCCATAATTCAATCATGTTTCAAGCCTTTCTAAGCCAATCTATGAAATACTTTGATGCACAGGGAGGGTCATTGCCCATGCAGGAATATCATAACCTCTTAGTAAGCTGCTGACTTCTTCTTCTGGCAGTGTTTGAAGAAGGTGTCTGGGGATTCTGTTTAGATTGCAGTTCTGAAAAATGATGGCATTTGATGCCCAAGAGTCTCTGAAAGTCTCCTCTTTAACTCTGCACAGAAGTTTGACAGTTTACGTGTGTCATAATCTCTCTAAATGCCTCTTCAGTCCTCTCTGGTTGTTGGCAACAATTCACTCGATTGTACAGTGATCACATTTCAAGTCTGGCAGGTTTAATCATTTTGCATCTCTCTGACTGGTACGTTAATATTTTGTTTTTTTCCTGCTCTCTGTAAGGTCCTCTTTGGCTCATTTCAATAGTAATAATAATTTGCTTAATAATTCAGCACAGGAAAGTATCTATGTTTTCTTGTTTTTATCCAAACAAAAAGTATTCAGACCAAATACATGAACATTTTACTGTTTTTAAACAGTTGATTCTTAATTAGAGATTCATCTGGACTCAACAATTGGTTGGTTGAGAAAATACAAGTGACATACACTTAATAATCCTGCACATAGTTTATACTGCATGAAGGTACCTATAGCGCATGAACTTCAAAGGCATTCATAATGTATAATCCACATGGCTATAATGTCTTTTTGAAAAATACTCTAAGACTCTAAGTATGGACAAAAATGACACTGAATAACTGTAAATAAGCCAATAATAACACTAGCTCACATATTTATGTGTGTGAAATTAGGCTGTTCTCATATTGGATCTTAGTCAGATTTATACATCTTCAGGCATTTTTGGAGCCGGTTGATACCGCCGATGTCACTCGTCTTGTGCACACGTTGACCCGTTGAGTGATTTTGAGGTTTTGAGTCCGTGTGAAATTCACGATAATCTTGCTGGAATGAAACCGCCGCTTATTAATTCCTGAAACGCGCTCCGTATTTAAGAACGCCAACGTGGAGAAGGAGAAGCCACCATGCAACGCTCAGGAGCTGGAGGACTGCGACGTCTTCCCTGAAGACAGCTCGAGCCTGACGCGGTTCGATGGCGACTCCTTGAGGCCCAGTCATGTGGTGAGACCCCCCTGCCGCCCCCGCCGCACTCTGCCGCCCGCCGCTGCCATGTTTAATAAGTGCGTCTCTTCCACTAAGCACAGGCTCCGGCGTGATTAAGGTCGCCGAGGTTTGGCCCCTTAGTCTCCAGCCTGTTCAACAGTAATGAATAATTGAAAAGAGACATTTGTGGTTGGGGACGGTCGGTGGCAATGGATTCCTGCACACGCCACGCTAATGCTATATATATATAGCATAATAATGAATCGCCTAAAACAATATTTATTAAATGTACATATTTTAACTGAACATGCTGCAGGTGAATGTTTAGATTTTTTCGTTTGTTTGCTCGAAGAAACAACACTCCTGTAGAAATGCACACGCCTGAAAACTCCAGGTGGTTTCAGGGAAAAGCAGGGCAGCATTGGGAGTAAAAAACACCCACCATAAACTTTCGGGGTCCCTACAAACCCATCGACGCACTGGGAAGACGCCCAGTACGCCAGATGGCCAGACCAGCCCAGTCAGGTGAAATACTCAAACTCAGCCAAACTGCACCTACACCACTGTGCAGTGCATGACCCCTAAAAACTGACCGAGATGGATCCAAATATATCACATGGCAATATGTCCTCTTCTTACATGTATAAAAATACTGCAGGAAAATGAATCACCTCATTTCCATAACTCAAGCAGCACCTTTCGGGTGATGTTGCCTGTCATTGCCTTTCGAACATACGCAGACCCTCCATTACTGAAAACCATTTTCACCCTGATGTCTTCCTTAAAGTCTTATACAGTACATGGTATATACCATTATGACCATTGGTATAGCATGGCCACAGGCCTGTCAGGGAGCCCCTGATAATCCCCATCCTCCACCGAAAGCACTTAAAATGGGCACGGAAGTATTGCAATTGGTCCTTGGCACAGTGGAAGAAGGTCGCCTGGTGCGATGAATCCCATTCGCTGCTGTATCCTGTGGATGGTCGGGTACCTGTCCTGCATCTCTGGGACGCGCTGGGCCGATACGTAGCCCCCCCTACAGGGTTCTAAACATCGTGTGCCGTGACACATATCTCCCGTGACCATCCTCAGATTTATTTGCCAGCTGTGCGACAGTAGCCCTTCTGTTGATTCGTAAAAGACAAAGGATGGTCTACGGAGGATAGTTGTCATTCACATCCCTTAATGACGAGTCCCAACCACTGCAGTACCTTGCTGGAGGGGTTGTGGTTCTCCTCCTCTTGGATCTCTCTCAGTAGGCAGTATGTGTGTGGAGTTTGCGGCTTCTACACATACAGGCAGCCTGACTGATGTCTATAAATTGCCCGTAGTGTGTGATTGTTAATCGGTGCCGGTCTGTGCCTTGTGACAGACTGGCTTTTCATATAGGATGTACCCCAACCGTGTCTCCTGTGCTGGCCGGAAAAAGATTCTGGCTCCTCGTGAGCCCCCACCACCACCACCACACCATTTAAACCAGTTAAAAGATGGATTGATAAATTTTGGAATGAGATTTTTATTGTTTGTATTATATTGGTACCGCAGCCCTGACCAGGGAAAGTGGGGTGAAAATTGATTCATTCTCGTTATCATTTCTGCCCATTCATTTCAGTTCCTTTGGTACAATTCAGGAGTTCTAGATTTTACCAAAAGCAGCCGGACACAAAGCACTGCACAGCCTTGTTCATTATTTTAGATGAAGGCCTTGGATGTAAGAACTCCAGCTGATGAAAGCTGAAAGGTTGATGCATCCCCTCGATCAATGATCACATCCAGCCAGCGGCTCCCAACCCCGTTCAAGACTAGAACGGTTTTTAAACACGACTTCCCCAATACACAGCCGTCGAACTGCAGTCACAGGGATGACGCCCCAGTAGAGCCAAACGTCACAGTCGTTAAAATTGAACCGTTGCCCGACCTTTGCTCAAGATCGACTTTCCTTCCCTTAATTCACTGATAAGACCTTAAAATCAATGGCACAGAAAGAAGAGAGAGGTTGGAGTACAGATGGGCTGGTTTCATTTATGACACTCGCCCCCTGAGAAGATGCGTGGTGATTAAACATGTGCCAGTTAAACGCGTGGAGCCACGCCGGCGACTCGAACCCTGATTCCAGGTGTGAGACAGCAGTGCTGTTATTCATTGGGGTGCAGTGCACTACCAGCTGCTGGGGTTAGGTTATCAAAAGGGAAGAGCTGGTTTAAAAAAGCAGAGAGGTTGCAGCTGAGACGTTAAGAGGACTATAGGTTTATCTGCCTAGTGGGAGTAAGGTGGAAAAATTAAAAACTAAAAATGGCTGCAGAGTGAGTGAGTGAGCTGTTCATCTGCACGTAACGGAGAGGTGTGTGAATTTCCCAGAACCAAACGCAATTTAAGTACTAAACTGAGCTTTACGGATTAATAGAGGAGTTCAATCCAAAATCTTTCCACTTTGAACCTTGTTCAGAAATGTTACCTTTTATGTGTTTTCTGTTTTTAATGGCTTTTTTTCATAGCTCAGTGCTTTGCAAATTCTTTCAAAATGTTTCTGACCCCAGTTTGCCTGGTATGGCTGTTTTTTTTTTTTTTTTAACCTAATGAAAGAAACATCAGTGGTATTTGAAGGACAGCTTGTGAACTGACTGGATTGTGGTGAACTTCCCCTTTAATATCAAGAGCAACTGCTTGCAAATTGTGGACCGTTAACTTAAATCAGTAAAAAAAATTATTGATTCTATAACAAAAATCGTTACTTCATTTATTTGTTTTATAAGATAAAAAACCAACCAGTACATTTAACTAAAACATTCATTTCAAGTAATAAATTGAAGTCTATGTTATAGTTTTAAAAGAGTTTCTCTCTGCTGAATAAAAAGAGAGAGAATGATTAGCTGTCGCATTTGGGGTGGTTTTTAATAAGTAAGACTTTTGCGGTAACATAAAGCACCAGACATTTGTGTTTTAGAGTCCCGTCGAGAGCCAGTGACCACGATTGCAAATAATGGCAAAGTGGCGACAACAGAACTGCGTGAGTCAGTCAAAAAAAATCATGACATGTAATGAAAAGGAAATGTCTGTGCGTAAGACGTGTGCAGATACGTCAAACATTGTTAGTCAGTGGACTTTTATTATGAAGCCAATCCATGTGCAACCTTGTTACAGGATTAAGCGAGTGTCCCAAGACCTTCTGTGAGCGCAGTATCAACACGTCTCCGCTTTTCCTCTCTTGGGTCAGTTTGTCAAACGTGATTCTGAGATTGACACCCCTCCTCGTCCCATGATGCCCCGCTCCTTTCATGTGCAGGGTGTTGGCGTGGATCTGATTAATCCGTAGAGAGCGCGACGCCTTTCACTCAGGTAAAATGAGATGAAAGATGATAATACGGAGGACATTATTAAGAGTTTGCCAATTATAGGATAATTTACCGGGGCCATAGTAATTGCATGCAATCATTCTGTTTCTCCCTCCCTGAATAAAGCCCACCTTTTCATATCACCTCGCAGGGGTGAAATAACCCTGCTTTCTTTATGCTATCTGCTGCCTCAGGCCCAGCATCTAGGCGCCGGTGTTGTTATCGGAGAGGGATGAGTAACCCCGCTAGATGGGGGGCGTTAGCGGGACCAGTGCAGCCCCACCGGGCTTGACGCGGGGGCACGAACACACCTTGGTGTTTGTCCCTGAGCTACGAGCTCCACTGGAAGGCAGAATGTTCAGGACATTGGTGACGTTCAAACACGATTCGCTCGTTTCCCTACAGGAAGGTTTGCTGGTTTTTTTAGTTGTTCAATAGGAAATTAAAACTATTCTTAAACGATAAAAGTCCATCAGTTTTGCAGGTCTAAGAGAAACAGGGCATTAATTATTGTCAGTGGCAGGGGAGGTATGGCCAACCTGTTACAATTCCCCCCCCCATTGTCCCCCCAGTGTCCCCCCAGTGAGTCACATAAGCATGTGCTGCATAATATGCTTAGTTCTGATATATTTTACGTTAATTTTACAATAATGTATATCATCTCCAATCATGTGTAACAGAATTTGAAATTAGTAACGTTAACTATAAAATCAGGAATCAAAGTATATCAGTCAGTAATCAGTGTGCGATTCCTTACCTCTCATTTTGACAGTTTTCAACTAGTCTAAGTGCTGCAACAGCTTAATGGGATTCCTGGAATTCCGGTATGGTTGTTGGTTTTGGTGCCACCCCCCGATTTTCCGGGGCTCCATCTAGCCGCCTCTCTGCCACATTTCTGGGGGCCGCGCCGATTGCCGTACTGTATCTAAGTGGGTTGGACCTGTGGCTCTGGTGTATCATGTGATTGCCGTACTGTATCTAAGTGGATTGGACCTGTGGCTCTGGTGTATCATGTGATCTGAGTCCTAGTTGAGGTCACGTGACGATTCTGAGATCTTTGTTCTTGATTCTAATCTTCCAGTAGTCCTGCATTTCATTTATGTGACTTCTGGCCTCTGGGCACCAACCTGGCGTTGGACCCATGGAGAGCCGGGTGGGGGATGGGGTTCGCCGCTCTCCCTGAGCGAAGGCACCAGGCATGCGCTGCTCTGTTTGACCTTTGCCAGCCTCACACTTAGAAGCAGGACCTGCTTTTGAACACTGAGATTCCTGGTTAAATAAAACATATTTGGCAAAACTGAATTAAGATAAGATTTAGACTAACATGCACGTATCCCTGTAAAGCAGCTGCGGGTCCCTGCTAACCTTAATCATTTGAAAACAGTTTGACCTCCATGTTAAAGCTTTTTTTCCTGCTGATTCATCGGGGAATTAGGGCAGAAGTAACACCCCCCTGCCCCCCCCCC
>JABFDZ020000050.1:17923272-17943155 GCA_019775955.2 Pollimyrus isidori
GGCTGCGGACTGATGGTGTAAATAGAGACAGCATTGGTTGTATATAAAATGTGTGATATACCCCCCAATTAAGAAACCCGAATTCAGATGGCTTTGTCCTTGAGCTGTGCAGTGTTTGTGGTTTGATGGAGCAGAAAGCATTGTGTGTCTGGCCTGTATCTAGAGATACTGACGGAGATCCTCTGAGCCTATAGCAGTATTAACTAATCCAGTCCTTGGGTACCTGCAAGACAGTCCATGTTTTTGCTTCCTCCCAGCTCCCAGTAGGGGCAAGAATGTGCTTGCAAGCTGGGTGGGAGCTAAAACATGGACTGTCTTGCAGGTACCCAAGGACTGGATTAGGAAATATTTGCCTGCATTAGCCTCTTCATCTTTTATTCAAGGCTGACGATAGAAACGTTCATTCTAAGTTTAAAATATAGATGCAGCTGTAAACAACAGCGTAAGTCATCTTTCCTGTGTTGAGAAGCCGTATAACAGACGTTGAGCATCGTTAAAGACACCCTTTTGGTTCAATTTTCAAAACCGTTCCCAAAAGAATGCTTTTAATGTTGCAAATGTCAAATTAGTCATAAAAAAAAAAAAAAACCCTAAAATAATTACGGAGGGCATCATCCAGTAATGACTGTCCCCAGGCTGTTTTTGCCATGTTCATTTGACGGCGGCCATAGAGCTCCAAGATTAGCGAGTGAAAGAAAGTACAGAGGCACCGGCTCCAATTATGATATTAGCCGGCGTGAAGATGCGCGGCGGCTTGGCGGGCTGCTGTCCCCGTGGCGATTAGGCATGTGCCACTTAAACGTGGAAGTGCATGTCGACTGACTGCTCACACGCTGCAGCTCCGTAAGGGAAGATCACCTCTGCCAGCAGTCATTTGAAGAGTCTGCGCATTCAGATGCTGAATCAGTCGCTGTGGGTCATTGTTATGGTCGTTCAGTCCATCCATCTGTAACCGCTTCAACTAATAAGGATCGCAGGAGTATTTTTATCATTAATAATAATAATAATAATAATAATAATAATTTGTATTATTAATACTAATACTGATAGTAATTTTCTGCTATCTTTTGACATGACGTCCAGGTGTTGGAATGAGGTGAGCAAACAAGTACAGCTAATTAAAAACTGATAATTCGGAAGGGATTTCTGGTTAAATAAAGCATATTTAGCGAAAGTGAACTAAAATAAGAAGATGGACTAACATGCAGATACCCATGTAAAGCAGCAATAAGAAGGTGGACTGACATCCTGATACCCATGTAAAGCAGCAATAAGAAGGTGGACTGACATCCTGATACCCATGTAAAGCAGCTTCAGTTAACTACAAACCCTCCTGTTATTCAGCTGGTCATACTGCAGCCACCAGGCCTTCACTGAGGGAAGCTTTGGATGGGGTTGTGCTGCTGTTTATATTCTCATGATGGTTCTGTTGTGAATATTTGGGCACATGTGACCAGTTCTGGCATGAAGGACCTTTGTGGAATGTTACCGATTGATCAGGATTGTGGCTGGTTCTGTGCTAAGGTGACCAGATGATCCATGTGAGGAAGGACACTGAGCTACTTCAAGATTTAAATTCTTAAAAACCAAAGGCTCCTCTGCTTGGCTGAATAGTTTAGTTCTTTATCTGCATTGACTGGTTGGTTTCCTTGACTGAAAGACTCATTCAGGTGTTTCACATTAACATTAGTGACACGTGCATGATTATTGGAGACTGACCAATCAGAACACAGCAAGTGCTTAAGTAAGTTAATTGTGGCTGTGGACCCCCTGTGTCCGGGAAAACATGTTTGTTTGCCCCCCCACAAAGACCATCATTTTAAGATATTAGCCTTCAACAAAATAAACTTTCAGATCTAGAATATAGCCCTGGTTTTAGCAGAGTACTAGTATATCAATATAAACAGTATTGTCACCCTCATCTCATTTGAAGAATCTGTCAATAGCGTCATATATATATATATATTTTTTTACATTTTTCAAATGAATTGCACTGCCCCCTCAGAGGCCCTCTAGTGGAGGAGCCACAGTTTTAAAGTACACTTTTAAAGTTTTATGGTTTAAATATATTTTCAAGGATTGTTGCACGAGTTCTGAAAGCAACATTTCTGGAAGTCTGACTCATTCTTATCCCTGAACACACAGACTCACATCTGTTTATCTAACCCTCCATCTGTAGCCACTTGTCGGGTACAGGGTTACAGCAGAGATAAATGAGTTTGGTCGCTTATTGTTTGTTTCCTTGTTTTTTTTTTTAATAATTATTTGTGCTCGGTCGTTTCAGCAGAGTCGTATTTGTTCGACCGGGCGATGCACCAAAATAAAGGCGATTTTTTTCGGTGCCTGGTCTGTTTCTTTTCAATGCTGCCTAGTTCAGGTTGAGGTGTCATGGCTTTTCCTGGGTGAAATGTGGCTCATCTCCTCGCTGTGACTCCGGAGATCATCCTGATAGTGCAGCCAGGCTTTTCCTGTCACAGTTCAGTCATACATGTGTTTTTAAATCCCTCTTTTAATAAAGGCAACTAATACAAACTAGATGTTTTCCAGGATCAATCCTCTTTAATACAACAAATGGCCTTTTTAATTTTTATCAAATTTAACATGTGAATTATGCTCCATACCTTCCATACCTTCCAGAGCTCAGAAATGACTTTGCTTTATTTTAATTTTTCCCCATTCAGATATAGTACCTTTTTCACATTGTAGGCAGCAAAAAAAGCCCTAAATGAATAAATCTTCTTATGAGCTGTAATTTTTTACTATTACAGCTTTGTAGCTCAGCTTTAGGTCATCAGAAAGCTTAAAACGTGTTTTTTTTCATAGCATGGTTAAATTAAACTTTTGTGAGAAGGTCAAATGTCATCTTGGGAACTGCAATTTTTCTGCTTTTGGTTATTAAAAGTACAGCTTGGAGTTTTATTTTTCATTGTGGCATATGTGCATGAGTACTACTTGTCTTTATGAGCTCTTCATGAAATAATCACCCCAAAAGTAGACAAGGTTTTTGAAAAACGTTACTGTTTCTTTATTCAAACCGCATGCATGAGTTACCAAGCTCAGAACAATAAAAAACCCTCTTTTCATTTCTTTTTTTATGAAAAAACTTAAATCAGGTCCATCTATAGAAAAATCCTAGTCAATTGTGACACCCTCATGCACCCCCATCTATAGACTTTAGTTTTTAATGATTTTACACTTTAGTTTTTAATGATCTTTTTGGAATCTGTTCCCACACGTTGGACGCTCTTTGAGACAAGGCTTAACTAAGTCACACGGTTAACCTGGTCCGGAGCTAAGTTGTTCACTCGCCTAAGTTACCATGGTAGCTCACCGGGGATTTATTTACGACACGTTGGCGGAATGAAATTCCTACTTAAATGAGCCAGACTTGTCGAAATGAGTTTGACTTTCCTTAATCCTGCTTCGCGGAATACCTCCGAGGTTTACAAAATACTTTATTTTTTCAGATGGCTTGACAGCACAGTATAAAATGACAAAATGTTTCACTCTTTATCCTTTTCCAGGTCTATGGCCTGTATTACTTGAGCACTGAAACTTGCAGACTTATAATATTTCACTGGGGGGCGAAGCACAATTATCACAAAAACAGAAAAATGTATAGGCACATTTTCTAACAATTTATTTATGACGTAAACATTGCACAGATGTTCCTGGCACTTTTGCATTTGGATTGGATGCCCAGCTGCCTTCTGTTGTCCTGATCTTTGCGCTGACGCCTCAGGTGAACCTGGCCAGCCATCAGTACCTGTTCACGGTGGACGTGGACCCTGAGGAGATGCCCTGCTTGTGCCTACGACACGACGTGGATGCCCTGCTGTGGCAGCCGCGCCCAGAGCAGCCCGACTGCATGTGGGAGCACATAGCCACCTTCAACGCGTTGGGTAGGCTCCTCACCTTCGTTACACGCTGGGTTTACGCACTAGACGGGCTCCTCACCTTCGTTACACGCTGGGTTTACGCACTAGACGGGCTCCTCACCTTCGTTACACGCTGGGTTTACGCACTAGATGGGCTCCTCACCTTCAGTTTTCCGCGGAATACCACACTGTGGATGTCTCGCAGACTGAATTCTACTGTGCACTTTCAAGCACAGTTTTGCCGGACTACCCTTACCGGGCGGCTTGCTTTGGATGCTCTCCCTGTTGTTTTGGTTGTGCTGTCTTTCATCTTCCTGCCTGCCATATAGCACTTTCTTTCTCATTCAATAAATCGCCCGTCTGCGTTTTAATATTGTTTCTGTGCCTGTGCTCCATTACTGGCCCAGACAAGCAGGCATTAAAGAAGTGAAGTCATTCCTCTGTGACAGAAAACCCGTCGCCGGGTCTCAAATTATATGGGACATTTACCAAACGTTTGCCACATTGATGTCGCGATACTTATCGTAAAGATTTATCACCTAGCCCAACAATACAGTATGGTGTATAATAATAATAATAATAGTAACAATAATAATGGTAAGATGTTTTAGTGTATTTGGAAGTGTTTCTTAAATGTTTTATATGCATAGAAAGGTATATTCTGTATGCTAATACAAGTGTTTAACTAACTGACCCTAAATAAGAACCGTATGCGCCTGTTGCGACTCCTACTTCCACTCAAAGACAGATTTGGGGAGCGTGTCTGAGTCGTGACCCCGCAACCAGCCGGATATGAAAAAGGCCCATTTTCCATGCCCACGCCGGACTCCGGTCGCCCAGACCTATGCCTCTTTTTACCCTTCCCCTTAAACCGCGGCCCTCGCCTAACCGCCGTCTCCCGCAGGCTACGTCCAGGCGTCCAAGCGCGACCGCAAGTTCTCCGCCTGCGCCCCCGACTTCTCCTACGCCGCCCTGAGCGAGTGCCTGCGCCGGGTCTTCATCTACAGGCGCCCGTCGCCCGTCGACACCGTGCTCTTCAACCGGAAGCAGGGCCGGCAGGTGGGCCAGGTTGCCAAGCAACAAGTGGCCAGCCTGGACTGCAACGACACCATCCTCGGCTTCCGGGCCTCCAGCGAGCGGCTCTTCGTCCTCACGTCCAGACGCTTGTTTGTCTTGAAGGTCAATAATTAGTCCCAGAAGTGGTGCGTGATTTGACGTGGTGGGTCGGGGGGGGCGGGGGGCAGTCGCCTGTCACGTAAATGACCTCTACTGTCTTACTGTACCTGTGCTGGGTGGCTGCGGACGCATCGGGTGTAAAACTGTCCATTTCATCAACTCTGATTTATCTATTTGGTTGGACGTGATGCCGAAGTAAATCTCTGACTCTAAAGGGGTGTCGTCCGTATGGCAGCAGTAAAAGGCCTGAATGTTCTCTGCAGACGGTGTGAGTGCGTACAGAGTGCGTTCGGCGTCACGCTGCAGATTCCCCTTGTGAGCCGTGATCTGCGTCAGCTGTCCTGTGTGGAGGCCTCACTGTCTGACATTAATAGGGGGGGCGGCCATTAAAACTCTCCGCAAATCACGAATGGAACGTGTCTGAATGTGCGTTCCGCCTGTCATCTCCTCACGTATATTCCTTCCTGCGATAAATGTGCATCTTTCATTACAACAGCCTGGTTATTAATTTGCAATTATTCATAACCCATACATGCAGCTGATGATTAATATTCTGATTAAGTTAATATTTAACATCACAGGAATGCCAGTTGAAGTAACAGACACTGTTGTCAGTTGATCCCAAACTACTTGCCATTGTACTTTAAATATGAACTGTTGCTATGGGTAATGTTTCTGTCTCCATGCAGGTATGGTATTCACACGGCTTATTTACTGCCCGTATATTTCTTCATCTCTGAACTGTAGGGATTCACCCGATTTCTTTCGAAAATTCAACAGATATGTAGACGGCTTCTAAAATGTACAAAGTAACTCGCACACTGTCTGTAACAAGAGAAATTAAGCTAGCGGAGTGACGCAGAGGAGACCTTCTCGATGTGTCCTCTCGTGGGAGCTTGCAACCGCAGAGCAGACCGACGGCAAACCTTTTATTCAGTCTCAACGATCCGTCCGGCTCCCGTCTTTGTTTGCGCTCTTATTCATAACACAAGCCACTTTTTAATGCTCTCTCGGCTGGGCAAGAACAGAAGGAAAATAATGAACCAAGCGGAAATGCGTTTATAAAAGCCATTAATGGCCCCGATTCAGCCCCCCTTTGAGCTGTGGTGCCTCTCCTGTATTTCTGGTTTGCTGCTTCACACCTCTTGGGCGACACAAAGGGAGGCGTGCGGAGAGGGGTTGGCCCACAGAGAGCCGCAGAGAGCCAGAGGACACCGCATTAACCAAGTCTGCTTAAGGGCATCCGGCCGTAGTCACTTCCGGGCCTTTGGTTTGGGCTGTTTTTACGGTTCTGTTTGGATGTCGGGGTTGAGGTTGGTTGGCGAGGGGGGGGGGCCAACGCATGGCCATTTATGCGATATCGTGGATGTCTGCAGTGCCGGGTCGATGAGGCCGCAGTCCATTTACTCGGAGCTTGGAACATAGTTTATTATCAGGATGACCTTTACACCATATTATCATCAGTTGTAATTAATATCATATGCTTATGTAACCATTTTAGCACCAAGTCAGTCAGGGTGGATGGATTTTCTGTAACCGCTTGTGCTATTCAGGATTGTAGGAGGTTTGGAGCCTATGGGCACAAGGCAGGGAACAACCCAGGATGGGGCACCAACCCATCGCAGGACACACACATTTCACGCAGGACGCGGGGAGAACATGCAAACTCCACACACACAGCCGTAGTGGAGACTCAAACCTTGGTCCCAGAGGTGTCATGTGAGGGTCAGTGTTGCCCACTATGCCAGCATGTGGATGGATGGATGGAAGCCTAGAAACCTCATCACTTGTGCGATCTGGGCTGCATGTTTTAATCCAGACCATGACAATCCTTATATCCATTCTTGTATGTAGTCATCTTCACAGTGATGTTCTCCTAAAGATTTACCTACAGTTTACCTAAATTGGTACAGTAATTGGTTTATTTTCCAATGTGTTCTTGTCTTTCTCCCTCAATCTCATTTACCTTCCTCTTGATTTAATTATTTGGGTGAAATCCAATCATGGTTTGCTAAATTTGTTATCTGAACCAGGTATGATATTGGTTACAGGTGAACATGGTCTGGTCAGCTGTTTAAGTCCATCAGCCAACTGTAACCTGATGAAGGGCTATCCCCCTCCACCCACACACACAAAAGGTGAAGGAGGGCGATCGTAGCCTTATTTTCAAATAATTTTTAGTCAGTTGGGGAGGTCCCCACGATAAATGCCAGCCCACATATGCGTCAGGGAACTGGGAATACGCCTTGTATGCCAGATGGCCAGTCCAGCTCCCTATGTAGTGTAGTGAGAAGGAAATGTCAGAAATGCTTGATGTTAACTGTACCTTCATGATGCATGAATGGAGCACTCATAAGCAGCATGCCGGTTCACTTTATCGCCTCTTAAAGCTTTCATGATGCTTTCAATGAACCAGACAAGACAGCTGTAACAGAAATTAGTAACAAGCAATTGTTTAATCACATATTTGTTATTAATGTATATCCAGGTTGTCATGTCTTGTTCATTGAAACTATTATGAATGCCATGCCATGTTGAGGTATACTTGCATGCTGTTTATGAATGCATTATAAAGGCATTATGAAGGTGCAATGTAAAGTGTTAAAATTTCATAAACAATGCCAAGAGTTAAAAATTGAACACATTTCGATAGATGTCTCGTTTTTTATATACTTCAAAAGATTTTTACTGGTATATAGCATATACTGTATAAAGAGAAAACATATAAAGCCAAAATTAGCCACAGATGCATAGAATTAATGGATATAAAAGCACAATCCCTTCTGAATGCAGTAAAATATGTTGACCTTTTATCATACAAGACCTATTGTGTGATGCTGCCTTTTTTGCAGATGTCTTGCTTTGTTTACTGTGGTCCTTTGCTGTGTCCTTTGCTTTCAAGCTCTCGTCCATCATTACTTGTATGTTATTTTTCTTGAAAACGTCACAGTTCCTTCAGCTGTTTACATTTTTCTCCTGGGCGACGTCACTTGCGGTTCATCTTGACAGGGATGAAACTTTTTTTTTTAAACCACTCCACCTTCTATTCTAAGAAGACATGCGTGCGCTTGGACAATATTGTTTTGTGAATTGCTTTGTCTCCCCCAGAGAGGCTTTTAAAGTTTGCTTAATGCTGCTGCACGCTGCGAGTAAGATGGCCCTTCCACTCGGCGAACGAGATGGCACTGACTGAAGCACGACGGCTTTTTTTGGGTTGCCCCACGCATGCCAGCCTGTCCTGTGTGCTCACCAGGATCTTGCCAGTTTCCCAGCCTTCAGCCCTTCTTCCTGTTGCCCGTGGATGGAGGGCTTTGGGAGAAGCTGACTCCTTCTGCAGGGGATGATTTCGTTTCTCCAGTTCGTGGCCTTCAAAGCCTCGCCTGATGTTCTCCGCTTCCTATTCTGCTCCCTCTTTATCTCAGACGGTTCCGTCGTTCTTCGTCGTCCGCGTGCGGAGCGGATTGCAGATTCTGTCAGCAGATGGCGGAGGGAGAGCGTACCCTCAGTGCCCCCAGCATCAGTTAAGCGCATCACGCGCCCCGCCGTTTTCTCCTCACTGAATCTGCCGGCCGATTTTTCCATTGTTGTCAAGGTAGTAATTGAAGATGCTTCTGCCTTTTGCTGTCACCTATAGCTCCCTGTAACCCACTGAGCCAGGAGATGTTTATCACTGTGTGACATTCCTTATCTGCACTAAATCACACTCCCCAAAGCTCACCGCAAGCCCCCCCCCCCTTTGATGGCCCTGTGGGTGTCCTCGATCCGCTGCGTACGCGGGTGTATGTAACACTCTCATTCGGGTCATGTCAGAAAGAACAAGACAACCTGAACAATGCGTCGTGACGATTCTAGTACAAAATGGCTGCCGTGAGTCACCTCAGTGTGTTCTGTGTGGTGATAGTGATGCCGTAGTGGAGTCGCGAGCCGGGCCGGTCATGTGACCCCTAATCCAGTCAGCGGCTGACTGACTACTTTGATTATCGTTCCTATGTGGTCTTCTTGTCAAGAAAATGTACGTTAAATGAAAAAAATGTCAGTTGGCCAACATCTGTGAATCCAAGATATATTTTTTATTGTACATATATAGTAGTAATCTGGCAAATTGCTTCTCTGACACCACATTCCTCAGATTGATCTTTACTCTTTACGTTTATTATGCGTTCATTATAAAAGTCATTTTTCCTGTCTTTTGGTCCTTCACCCTTCGTGTGTTATTACTGTAATTTTCATGTTTCCATATCATTTGGAGTGAGTCAGCAACTTTGCTCGGACCCACCCCATGATTACGGCAGCCTGTATAATGAACACGGTTGCTGCATGTTTATGATTTATTGTGGTGTGTCATACGAACGTGCAAATTTAGATTTTTGACTTATACTTGCATAACATACAAACCACACGTCCACTGTACTGCTCATTTACAGTATATCCGACCTGAACCGGCTTAGTAAACCAATTTGCCTGAAGTCCTGTGGAGATGGACTGTTTGGACTCTGAGCTAACTGTAGTTCTGAAGTCGCCCGGTGTACTCTCTAGGGTCTGACCGTGCGCAAAGCGGGAAAACTCCCCAGAATCAACTGGCTGCTATTTCATGGGGTTAAAGTGGTCAAATGGGAAGAATGGTTTTCGATTTTTGACTGCCTGTTCATGTGCAGGATTGTCGACGAAGGTCTTAATGTGAAGCTGGTCCTTTTCAGCAGCGCTGTCTGATTTTATGTAATGAGAGAGGCTCCCAAGGCGCTTTCCAGCAGAGTGTTAATGAGCTCAGTTCTAATCATACGGCACAGATATCACCTTCACTGCAATCTCAATAGAACAGAAATGTAACTGCCAAGGGCTCCTGGGCTCTCAAATTGTTCAGCCCTACAGATTTAATCCAAGCATAGTAGCAGAGCTTTTTATGCATTTTATTTACTTACTGTTCATGATTATACTTGTATTTCAGCACTTTATGGGAGAAATTTGGGTTAGGTAGTAAAGGTGCCTTTGAGCAACTTAAACTGGCAACTGTGTCCTTCATGATCTTACTCCTGCATTCCCTCCAGCACAGCCAGTGAGATTGTTCTGGAAAAATCAACATATCTACAGGTATAACAGTTAAGACCCCTAATTATCAAGTAATAGTTGTAAATCCCAGTGCAAGAGGTTTGCATTTGTCGTTACAAAACAACTGAGTTCAGTTTGTATTTACGATGTTGGTTTGTGTTCTTAGTCTAGAGCAATTAATAATTCATAAGGAACGCTGTGCATTATCACAGCGTATCATCACTGTGCATTATCACAGCGTATCATCACTGTGCATTATCACAGCGTATCATCACTGTGACCTACTAAAAAAACAGCACAGAAATGACAGGACACACGTGCAGGTTTTCTGCTGGCATGGGCTTGGAGCCCAGAGTAAAGCTGCGTCGTCCTGTGCGCATCCACAGTATCCGCCGGGCACAGCCAGTGGGAGCGAAGAGCTGAATCGATAGCAGTAACCCGGCCGTCCGGCCCACTGCCAGATGTATAAAGAGAAGCATGTAATTAATGTTGAAGAGGGGGGCGAAACACGAAAGGATCAGGACCCCGATTCCATGCAGATGGAGACGGTTCAGCTGCAAGATGATAATCAGCGAGGATGTAAGGGAGGCAGGCGCACCCCTGCGTACGTTTAGAGCGGGGTTATTCAAATCACGGTCCCTGAGGTCCTGCTGGTTTTCCAGCCTTCCTTTACCTGTCAGTCAGGTGTGAAGCCTCTGACCAATCAGAATCAGTCATTATTAAACCGACTACCCGGGAGAACAGAAAACAAGGCCTGGATTTGGAATCGAGGTCCTGATTTGAAGAACCCTGGTTTAGAGCTTAACGTTAACGCCCTACGTGTCTTTTCCGACTTTCCCCTTAAACGCCGTGAGCTGCTGTCTGGGAACGGCGGCCGCACGACGCCCCACCAAGCCAGACCCGCTCCTCTGGCTGCGTAGACCGTCTGCATGCGGGTTTGAGTGTCTTCAAACGGCATCTCTTCTCTGATCGACGAGCATCTTCTCATGAGCATCGACGTGTGCCGCCCGCGGTGCGTCTGCCGCTCCTGGCTGCCCCTGCGTGCCCAGACAAACGGCGGGCGGGGGCGGGTAGGGCGCCGCAGGATGGGCACAGCGTGGTCAGATACCAGTGAGGCACCAGACAGCGGAGTCCTCCACCTGTAGGTGGCGACCGAACGTCACAACCTCTAACAGCAAATCCCTCGTGTTTGCTGTCAAGTCCATGTGCTTTAGTTTAGGGGTCTATTAGTGGATTTACCACATGAACGGAGCTTAAGATTTCCATGTTACCTAATGATTACCTTGCTTTGTCACAGCGGCATCGCGTGTTTGAAATCGATGCGGGAAAATGAATGTTTGTCAAAATGTGAAGTCCAGATGATAATTTAAAGATTATTTTATTATTATTATTTTTTTATGATGACATGCCTGTCTGCCAGCCACTAGTGTGTTTGACGAACCCAAGGGTGTGTTGTCTCTATCTTTTATTTTCCTGTGAATTACAATGATGAAAAATGTCTTTGTCCTACAGCAATCAATTTGAATCACCACTGGCAACCACAAGCTAACAGGATGACAGCTCTTTATTATGTTGTGCTCTCATAACAGATTTGCTCATTGTTCAACGACATATAGCAGCCTTTCAGGCATGTACTGTAGGATTTACAAGGGTAAGTCATTGCTGATAGAACACTAGACTCAATACATTGAGTTAATTTAGTAAATGTGTATATACCTCTTTGCCAGATGCGGGGAAGATGTCATTTAAAGTACTAGCCCCCCCTGAATGGAATGAACACATCCTTCATGTTGGTGAATGCAAGGAAAAGATGGATCTGAATACAATGGAAAAGAAAGTAAGAATCTCAGCGGCACACTGGTCTCCTACGCTCCCCAGTACGGGGCACTGGTCTCCTACGCTCCCCAGTACGGGGCACTGGTCTCCTACGCTCCCCAGTACGGGGCACTGGTCTCCTACGCTGCCCAGTACGGGGCACTGGTCACCTACCCTCTCCAGTACGGGGCACTGGTCTCCTACGCTCCCCAATACGGGGCACTGGTCTCCTACGCTCCCCAGTACGGGGCACTGGTCTCCTACGCTCTTCAGTACGGGGCACTGGTCTCCTACGCTCCCCAGTACGGGGCACTGGTCTCCTACGCTCCCCAGTACGGGGCACTGATCTCCAACACTCCCCAGTACAGGGTGCCGGTCGCATTCGCTTCCCACTACGGGGCACTGGTCACCTACCCTCTCTAGTACGGGGCACTGGTCTCCTACGCTCCCCAGTACGAGGTGCCGGTCGCATTTGCTTCCCAGTATGGGGCACTGGTCACCTATCCTCTCCAGTACGGGATGCCGGTTGCATTCTCTTTCCAGTACGGGGCACTGGTTACCTACGCTCCCCAGTACGGCTTGGCCATCATCCCTCTGACGGTATATTTTTTTCCTCAAACTTAACACATGTGACAAGATATGTGACCCACGGATGGGAGGAAGGAACAGGAAGTGTAGATAACAAAGGGAAAAATGAAAAGTACAGTTGACTGCAGCAGAAGGGGAGCCTAGAGGACAGAGGAGAGCCAAACAGGTGTCCGTTTCTGGAATAGCAATACAGGGCTTCGGGATCTGGGCACGTGGTTTGGATCCAAGGGAAAAGCAAACATCAATAATAATGCGCATATGAGAAGATGGCCACCACCTGACTTACCCCCACCAGCCTCTATAGTTACTCACTGATTTTTATTTCCTGTTCATATATTTAAATAAAATTTTGGAAAAAAAAACTTGGTCCTGTTTTTTTCTGATAATCAGCAAGCAGAAATGGGTATGTTCTGGCCAGTTTTACCTCACTTTAGATTGTCATGCGGGCGGGGGGCTGTTTATCCTCTTTTTGTTTTGTGAAATGATCAATACCGTCTTTATTGTGGTTGAAAGGTGTCAGATTGCTTTTGGTATCGACACCCCTCACTGTCTGGCTGCATTCAGTTTGTGAGTTAATTCATCGGCCGGGAACTGGAGCGTTTATTTACATCCAGGCCTCGTTCCAGCCTCCTCCCCTGTCCCCGGCTGCATCATCGGCACTCAGGGCCATTTAAAAAAAAAAGAAAAACCCCACCTAACAGCAAGGTCTGGACCGCAGAATGAAACGGCAGCCAGGGACAGAACAGGAACAGAACTCATACCGCCGGCCCCAGAGACGTGACACCTGTCCGGCTACATTTTCCTTGAAAATACACAAATGGGAAGCCGCGCAATGTGGGTTCAAATAGGACTTCAGGGAGTATTTGGGAATGATTTAATGCCATTTGTATATAAAGTCTCTTTTGATGAAATTCAAGTTTGAAGTATGATCTTTATATTTCAGTGATAATAATAAAGCGCACCACCCCCCCCCCCTACCCCCCACATAAAACTAAACCTCCCTATTACAGTCACAGTAAATGCAGTGTTCATATTTTCCTGTTGCTTTATAGATTTGTTTTTCAGAATAATTAGTTTTCGTTCCAGACAATGCAAGTCATTCATCAACTTTTGTCCCCTTTAACAGCAATGATATATTTAAACAATCTTGTTTAAACTCAGCTACTGAAAACTGATGCATTTCTAGAAGGTCGAGTCATCGATGGCCGACATCGTCCGGGCATCTGCCTGCAGTGTAATCTTAATATCAAGCATAACACGTGAACTGATCCATCATTCACAGTGAGCGCAGCTTCCAAAGTGTCCCAGTAAAGCCAAAGCCTTCGCTTTTTTATTTAACGGAATCATATTTGGTTGCGTAAAGCTCTTTCCAGATTATTAGAACTGATTATAAATTGCTTGAAACTTACCGATAATTTTCCCATAAATTCACAAGACGACTCAAAAACACTTCACAGTCATTTAATTACGATAGCGGCGGAACATCAACCATATAACAAAATGCTTTAAGGTCTCAGAAATATGTCGGTGTAAATAGAACACAAGTGAAGTTAATAATGAAAATTTGCTTCAAATTTTCTCGATATTATTTTGACCATAAGGTGAAGGCAAGTGATCCTGCACATAAACAACACAAGAAAAGGTACTGACTGAAACACTGGCAAATACAGAAAACATTCCTTTCAATAAATGATGATGCCTGTTTACCACAATGAGATAGCACAGCACGTTTGGAATATATTTTATATGTTTTACATATTTAAAAAAAAAAAGTGTATCTATTCACAAGAAAATGAAATTGCAAAGATAACAATGCTGAAATATTTCCCTGTGTTTTCTATATTGTCTATTTCTGAAAGAACATTTATTTCACTTTCCTGTATTATGGCCTCATTACAGAACACTTTTACAGACTCTTTGAACATAGGCGAAGATTTATTTGACAGTGACTGGTCCTAGCCCTCAGATACCAGTAGGATTTACATCACTTATATCCATCCATTCATCCACTCATCCATCCCTACTGCTTTCTATGTACAGGATTGCGGTAATCTTTATGATTATCCCATAATTTATTCTTTATCATGGTCTAACAGAAGTACCTAGCTAGGCCACGTGCAAATTCTACTGCCAGTGCGTCCCCAGTCTTTTGTTTTCTGGAAATAAATTCGTTGACCTTGGTTCTGGAGGATGAAATAGCAGTTGTAAAACATTTTACTTGAGTAATGAATAAAGAATTACATTCTGAACATGACATCACCTTCTAGTAACAATATCCAAATGACTACATCGTCGCAATGAGAAACACCAGCACGGCACTTCACAGGGATGTAAGGTTTGTTGCTGTTCAGTTCCTCTCGCTCCCAGGCCCCTGATTTCCTTCACTTGCTCCGCGACCTCCGTTCTCCAGCCGGCTCGCTTGCATGTAGGAGCCGTAACGGCCGAGGCGGAATCGAGGCAGGAGAAGCCATTTGGTGAGACGACGAGTCGGACTGCGCGGCGCAAGTTAACCCGGCGCTACGGGTGCCGTCGATTTCTCATCAGGGATCCGGGGAGCCGCCTCCTGGGCGCGATGGGGTCAACCATGCAAGGGCGACGCTGTGAATTCTCCAGCTCAATGGAGGATTCATGCTGGCCGGAATGGCGTCTGACCCCCAAACTCCCCATTCGATGTGCTTCGCCGCAGTCTGAGGGCTTCAGCCAGCCCTCTCCGTCAGCCCTGTTTCAGGCCTGTAGTCTACAGGCTGTAGACCAGTCTGCACCAGTATAAGCGGCATCCCTACCGTGCCATTCTGACCCGTGTCAACTTCATGCCACAATCTGTGCCCTGAGAAGTGAATCTCAGCCGCTCACGCTGAGGACTACGGCACCAGTCCCACATGCAGGCAGAATATGTTTTACTCCATAAACAACATAAAAAATAAGGAGAATCAGCGAAGGAATATGGTCTCCACACCCTTTGTCCTTCTGACCACTTTCACTGTTTTCGAACAGAGACGTGTGCTTTAAATACGAAACCGTCACCAGAGCTACGTTCCTCCGTGAACCTGTCATAGGTAGGCCTACTTAAAATGCTTTTAAAGTTACTGAGTTGGGAAGGCAGCCATGATATATCGTGCAGATAAATTGTACAGAAATTACTTCATTTGTTTATGGCTAAATCTTATATTCATACTTGTTATACATCCTAATTCCATCACACGATGTTGCCTAACTAGCAAGCTATCGGGTTTTTGACAACTATACAATTATCCAAGCCACCCCTATACTTGTTTGCACTAAAATGGGAGAATGTACTGCTTCACAAAAATAGTGTTAATTTTCAGGAAAAAAAAAGTCACCCTGAGATAGTCATAAAAAATATTTTCAAGTCCTATTCCAAATGTTAATGGCAAAACCAACTGCACATATTAATTTACTGGCATTTTACTTTTAAAATAATAATTAAAAAAGGCAGTCCTATGCTATGATTCACAATTTGGTCTCCCTACCCATTTCATCTTTATATTACCATAAATTTAGCAGTTAACAAAATGAAATGAATAATGTATCATGACAAAAAAGCAGGCAGGATGTGATATGAATGGACAGTTATCAAAAATCCAGAAGAAGATAGATCAGACGCATTTTGTCTGGATTCCTGTTGGAGAAAAAATAAACCTCCAACAAAGATATTCATTTTTGGTGGGTGAAATTACCTCTTATCAGGCCATTGGGAGAGCTGCCAGAAAACATATTACCTAATGTAGCCTTAACCTGTAATTATGTTCTTTTTTCCATTTAGAATTTATTTACTATTACTGTTGCTGTTGTTATTATTTACTGTTGTTGTTTATTATAATAATGATAATGGAAAAACGCCTCTATGGCTGTCAGCTACTCTAATACAATTCCCACGTGGTAGTATTACAACATTAAAAGTTTCCAGCCATCTTCAGAGAAGCAGGTCAGCATTGAGTGTCCCACTGACGGGGTCCCCAGGTGAGACTAGGCGTCGCTGAAGGAGACTTTGGCCGGGAGGCGCGTCCCAGCGAGCCGCAGGGCGTCGCCGTGCTGCAGGAGCTCCTCGGCGGCCGCCAGCTCGTCCAGCTCGGTGGCGAAGTGCTCGGGGCTCTCCCCGTTGGACGTGTCGCGGACGGCGCTGTAGGTGAGCGCCACGCCGCACGCCGCCGGCTTCTCCGGCCCGGACTGGCAGCCGCACAGCTTCCGGAAGGCGGCGCGGAACTTCTGCGACATGGCGTTGTAGATGACCGGGTTGACGGCGCTGTTCAGGTAGATGCAGCAGCGGCAAAACAGCAGGAACCAGGCGTCCAGGTAGGCCTGCTCCAGCAGCGAGTTCACCACCACCAGCGTGCGGTAGGGCATCCAGAGTAGTGCGAACAGGATCACCACCACGGCAAGCATCTTGGTCACCTTCAACCAAAGAATACCACCGTCTTATAACATCACGTGTAGCCTATATTGCAACAGATAACCCAAATACACAAAGAATTAACATCTATTAAGGTACGAATTTGCAACCACCAAGGGAGTATCGAGAAATTCCAGGCCCCCTGACAAAATGTTACCTTGAACCCCCTGCCTAATTTTATGCACAATTTAACATATTTAAGAGCTCCTGATAAGTGTTGGGTCCCCTGAATCCGCCAAGGTATCCATGTCCATCTAACATCAGGTACCCATGCCCATCTAACATCCCTGGCAGGTTCCTCCATCAAATTTTCTTGCAAAATGATGACAGTATTTTTATGAGATACTTGTGAGTAGTATATAATTTCTCTAACGCCCACAAATCCCTGCGTATTTTAGGACTTTTTTGGTTTGATTATTGCATATTCACTCATAATTGTTCATCTCTTCTCAGCATTACACTAAGCATTCCATTTTAGTTGCTTCCATTTAACAGCCACACGGTGCATTACAGGTTCTATTCGCTGGATGACGATTTTTTTTTTTTTTAATAAATTGGTTTACCGAGACGCTCCAGGTGCAGGACATCGCAAATCCGGACATCAGCATTCCCCGAGTTTCCTCTACACGCGTTTATAATAATAATATTACTACTAATAATAATAACTCCCCTTCACCTATTACAATTATGTAACCGCGGGAAATGCTTACGATATGCTAAAACTCATGTAGAGAGGAAAATGTATAAGCATTCTTAAATTAAATTTGAATGCTTGATCTCCTAGTAAATCAGAGCAACGTAAATTCCGATTTAACTGGATTTCAGCGCAGGCTTGTTTTTATATGGGAGGAGAATCTAGGTGTAAATTCTGATTAGTGTGGTTGTGTAACAGTGTAAGAAGCAATTATTTAATACCCAAATCCATACAAAACTAATAAATATTGTGCATGGGTCACTTCCCGCCATGGACTCGCTTCCGAAACTAAATATCAACATTGAATTACAAACGTATACAACGCGAGAGTAGTATTATGCATCAAAGTTAACTGTAATTAAATGCAATGTATGTCTATTACGAAGCGACAAAAGCGCAGAAAGGCACTTTAAATTAAGGTGTAAGGATAAAGGGAGGAGGGGGTGTCCCTTCTTGGCGCATGCGCGGTCTCACCTGCCTCCTGGACGTCGCCGTGGTGCTGGAGGAGCGGCTGCAGTTCCTGTAACTTTGCATCTTCTTCATCTGCGGAGTGGCTGCTTTTTTCTTTTTGCTATTTTCCTTTGGGTCCGAGGGCAAAGGGTTCAGGAAGAGAATCCTAGCGATGAGGCCATACAGAACTGTGGCAAGCATCAAGGGCACAACGAAAAAGATCCCAAAATCCAAAAAGTAGATTGGCAGGTAAAGGTTTCTGGATATTTTGTAAGCGCACACCACTATAGTAACATCCTTGTAAGCGATCTGAGCAGTGTCTGACAGGTAGAACCACATGACACAGTAGAGGGAGGTGAACAGCCACACGGCCAGAATGATTTTTTTCGCCCTGGAAAGCGTACATAGAAACTGGGCTTTGATGGGGTGGCAGATTGCTATGTACCTTTCAATGGTGAAGGCAGTGATGGAACACGATGAGGCGTTAATGCCCAGATACTGGAAATAAGTGATGCATAGACATCCAGCATAGCCATACACCCAGGATCCATACAAACTCTCCGTGATGTTGGGCAAGCCGGCTGCCGTGAGCACCATCAGGTCGGCGGCCGCCAAGCTCACCAGGTAACAGTTAGTCGGTGTCCGCATGTGTTTAGTAGTGAGCACTACCAGGATTACCATCACGTTTCCAACGATGCCCACGCCGCATATCACCGCCACTAACAGCGTGCTTACCACTTTGTACTCAAGGCTGTGATCAGTCCAGCTACTCAGAGTCTGGTTATCCTGGGTAGAAGTGGCGTTTTCCATGGTAATCTTTCACCTTTCCTTTACAGTATTGCTGAACTCCAAGCGAAAAAAACAAATAATGATTCAGTATTTACAAGCCAATGAGTCAATGTTTATCAACACCACATAGCCTACGTCTAAATATACGTGTGTAAATTTACTTATGTTAGCCTAATTACATAGCATTCACCTAATCAATAAAACCCGACGCTTATTTATATAGGCTAGTCAATTGGGTCGCCTCAAAGATCATTACTTGTAAAAGTAAAATATTTATTTTTACTTACTTTGTCGTCATGCAATAGGCACAATATCCACAGGAATACTTCCATTCAAAAACGTATATCTTCCATTAAAACTCCTGCAAAGTGTAATCCATTGAATATGTCCTGGTTCCACTACGCATATTTATGGATTATGCTCCGTCTTTAAACCTCGAGAAAAAAAGCCACTCAATGATGTTCCACCCTTTTTTTCTGGCTGACAATTTAGTTAAAAGTTCGCGGTGGCGGATCGCCGCTGTTTTGCCACGTAACTGTACGTGGTTGTTTCCTCCCCCACGAAGCGTGCCGGGCTCAGTGAGCCGCGTCCAGGAGCCGCCCGCGGTAATGATGCTGAATGCCGCCCTCCGCCCTGAGGCATACTCAACGCAGAGATCACGGGGACACAAAATACATAACCAAGTTTATGGAAAACGTCAACAATTAGTGCCCCAATTACCTCCACCTAGAGGGATTAAAACACACACACACACACACACACACATATATCCACCATCATCAGTGCCAAATTCTAAAATAATTAAAGCAGTTGGCATCTTATATTTGTCAAACGTATTTATCTTTACACGTTTTGGTATTCTTTTGAGACAAAAAAGTTGGTAAAAATGAACAAATTTGTTAGCTGTATCACGCAAACATATTTACGGGTGGAATAGCATGTTCATTAATTAATGTTGAAGCGGGAGAAAATGTGAAATTCACTTGCCTGACTCACGTTAATAGTCAATATCTGGGAAAGTAACAGGTGGGTGATA
>JABFDZ020000050.1:17968431-17981777 GCA_019775955.2 Pollimyrus isidori
CCCAAGGGGCAGACGGTCGAGGAGGCTGAGTTAGCCAGCGCCTGCAGTGACTGGGGTTCAAAGCCCAAGGGGCAGACGGTCGAGGAGGCTGAGTTAGCCAGCGCCTGCAGTGACTGGGGTTCAAAGCCCAAGGGGCAGACAGTGAAATCACTCATCCAGTGACAAGATTTGAACCTGCAACCTTACTTTCACAGGAGGCCTGATCCAGCAGCCACGCTCCACCTACACAGAAACCACTGCACATATGTGTAGGATCTTCTGCACACCTGTGCTACCTGCTTTTTTTGTGGAGCGTGTTACCTGGACGTTTGGTCCACGTGTGATTGTTGGTGATTATGTTTGTGAGACTTGATGCTCTGAGGGGTGACGATGTTGTGTAAGGAACAAGATGACAGCAGGGAGGATGGACCAGCACTGGGGAAGTGGCTGGAACCCAGCCAGTACTCAAGTAATTGCCTCTCTTGCTTTTAGTTAGAGCGGCTCTTCAAACAATTGCCACCGCAGTGCTGACGTCCTAATACACACTCAACCTTGGTCTCGCTCCGTCTTATTCTGTCAGTCTGTGGCTGACAGCTTCACCTAACCCACAGGGAAGAACTTTCTAGAAGAGGAATACCACCCGGTGCCAAGAATGTGACAAAAATGTTTGGGATGATGGAAGAGCATTGTGGTCTCATACAGTCACCGTGGGGAGGAAGAGTCCATTTGTGCTTAAATGTCATAAATAAAGATGAACAGTCCAGCTATATTTTAGTACGAGCTTAGAACCTAGGTTTGGTCACAGCCTGCTGGCATAACTGTCACTCTTACTTTCAGGGAAATGTTATTGCGATTTTACTGCCATTTTGAATTGTCATAGCAAAACTAAATCAAGGGTAATCTATGAGGTACTTTCCAGTAGTGTTCACTGTGGTACAAATGCACTTATCTGTAGCCGCGACTCCTGCCATCTCTGCTGAAATTAATGGGGCTGGCTGGATGTGATTTTTTTCCCCCCCAGACATCCTCCACTTTAGATGTCTTTTCATTTGCTCGGCTTGAACCTCCCGAAACAAAATTATGCTACAGCAAAGTAGCTCCTCCGAAGCTGGTCTTGCACTGATGCATTTTTTTTTGATTGTTCGCACAAACATCTGTATCAGCCCCTTTTCTGCCAGGTTGTTTCAGATTCGTCATGAATATTTCATTATGTTCCTCTGCTGGCCGGTGGCCCGACCGTCGCCTGGCTGCCTTCCTGGAGGGGGCCGCTGATGGAAGGCCCTCCTACCGGCCTCCAGAAACCCCGGGCAGGACGCTGCCGCCGCTGTTGCTGGGCGGTGGCAGCGCGATGAAGGGATGGTGAGGTCCAGGGAGAGTGCCAGGGCACAGGGCCACTCAATGAGGGTCAGTGTGTACCAGAGAGGCAACGGGGCCTGTGAAGATCAATGCAGGAGTGCAGGAAATGGGCCTTGGTGCAATGCTCTTTGATCAGCCCCCCCCCATTATACACGGTGACTAAGCTCTGATTCTTTCCCTGTCGCGTCGGATTAGAAGGTTGAACTTTCAAAGTGCAGTGGGGAAACTGGAGGGAGCTTCAGCGAACCAGTGCGGAAGGCTTTGTTTTTCTTTCCCAATTATTTTCAATCGCACTTATTTGATTCTTATATTATGATGCAATCAAACAGCAGCTGCAACAGACTGGCAATAAGCCAATAAAACGTGTAGTTATTTGTTATCAGGTGGAGATGCCTTCTTGATTTTCACACCTTCATTTCATTTTGACGGGGTCTATGAAAGACAGGGCCTCAGGCTCTGTGAAGGACAGAGCTTCATGGTCTATGAAAGACAGGGCCTCAGGCTCTGTGAAGGACAGAGCTTCATGGTCTATGAAAGACAGGCCCTCAGGCTCTGCGAAGGACAGAGCCTCATTGTCTGTGAAGGACAGGGCCTCGTGCTCTGTGAAGGACAGAGCTTCATGGTCTATGAAAGACAGGCCCTCAGGCTCTGTGAAGGACAGAGCTTCATGGTCTATGAAAGACAGGCCCTCAGGCTCTGCGAAGGACAGAGCCTCATTGTCTGTGAAGGACAGGGCCTCGTGCTCTGTGAAGGACAGAACTTCATTGTCTGTAAAGAAAAGGGCCTCATTGTCTGTGAAGGACAGAACTTCATTGTCTGTAAAGGACAGGGCCTCATTGTCTGTGAAGGACAGGGCCTCGTGCTCTTGATTTAATTAGCAACTAGGCTGATACCTGGCAGGTGAAATATAATGTAGATAAATGTAAGATATTCCATGCAGGGAGCAGAAATATAAAGTACAGATATTTTATGGGTTCCACTGAAATAAAGGTAGCTCATTACAAGAAAGACTTGTATGTTGACGCTTCCATGTCCCACTCTCACCAGTGAGGGGAAGCAGTAAAAAAGGCTAATATAGGATGCTGGGTTACATCCATAGGTGTGTGGAGTTTAAGTCAAGGGAGGTGATGCTATGAGTATACAATTCCTTGGACGAGCCCACCATTAGTATTGTGTGCAGGTTTGGACACCATGCCTTAAAAATGCACTGGAAATAAAACCAGCAGATTAATGGATCATTTTTTTCAGACAGGTCTGTGATTTTTTGGTAATAGTTCACACTGGAGGAGCAGCAGTAAGTGTCCATTCTGTCTCACTCTTTCGCAAGACACCAAAAAGTTAGTGAGAAGAACCTTTCACATGACTTTAAAAATGGGAGTTTTTAAATATAGATGCAGTTTTCAGGCAAGGTTAGCAAAGACAAAATCCAATTTTACAGTTATTTCACTTCCACAGGGAGATTTAAGCCAGTTTTAATAACATTTTATTAGACACTATATCAAAAGGATCTGGTAGTCAAAATAATAAAGGTTCTTTATTGTTATCCATTATTTTACACATTCTGGTCTGCTGGCTTCTATGATACCAAAACCTCCAGTCAACAGTAAATAAAGCATATTAATAATAGTTATTTTAATCATACAATCAATCAAACCAATGATCCAGTCAAATTATAAACATACATATATTTTCATAATAAAGAATGCACTACTGTTTATGCTGAAAATATTAGATAACTATCAATTAAATCATGCATCAGTTTAAATGGCAATATTACCCGATGTCTGTAGTATTAGATCTGCTGGAAATAGCGCCTAGTAATCATCTAATTCTCTCGGAGTATAAACAGCATCTGCTAAAACTATGCTTCATTTTTTATGGAGCATTTTCACGGAACGACAAAATAAGAAACCTGAGCAAATTTCATTGAAGTATTCAGTCTCTTAAATTCATCATTTGGGCGGAAATGCTTTTAAAAGCAATTTCAGCTGCGTGACAATGTTTTGGTTTTTTGCAACCTCAGGCAATTTTAGTTGCAGATTTTTCTGTTTGAGAAGGCAGAGGGTTACCTAATTGAATAAGACTCGCATAACCCTGTACTGGATTAATGTTGTGCGACGTGCAGGCATGGATGGATGGATGGATGATTATTGTCCATGGATATGGTGATAAATCAGATAAGTATTTGCGAATCACAGCAGTTATATAACTCTAGGAAAGGCCCGGCAGTCCTGCCTAATAGCCTATATACACTCTCACCTTCTTCAATCAAGACATGAAAGCAACGCCAACATGCGGTAATTATAAAACCAGGAAGGTGGCACTGCCGCTCAACTACTGCCATCAGTATTGTTGGTCTGGTGTCATGACTGTGGCTTGAGGTGGGATCTGCCCGCGATGAGGCTGCTGCAAATGATATTTTGTCCTGGCGATAACCCAATAAAGCCCATTATAACTAATGGGAAAGTAACATGCGCCCTTTTCCTCGTCCGGTTGCCCCCCTTTATGATTCACAGAGCCCTGTGTTGCTGTGTATTTCACAAGTAGGTGTCAGTGTTGAGGGTCACGGCTCAGCTCTGCAGCGCATGCAATTCATCAGATCGGCCAGTGAAAGAGAGGAACAGAAAAGGTGCCGGACTCAGCTGCGCCTGATGACCTTTGACCCAGGAAGTCGTCTGAGATGACAGCACGCGCCCTTCAGCTGATGACTCATCCCCCACAGGAGCATCATTAAACTTCCTCTGTGAGAACTGTCGCTGAGGCAGTGGCGTTCAGCACTAAATAACGGCTGTATTTCCCTTGACCAAGGTCAAAAGTAGTATGTGTGTTAAGAATAAACTAAACTCAATGGAAGAGTTCAATGACATCCATACACCAAACGTAGCCAAAGCATGATGCAGCTGAAATTTCATCCGAAAAACAAACAAGGTAGACCTATTTGGTGCATTTGGTGATAAACTCAATAAGGTGGATTTCAAAGCTCCCTTCCAATCAAACAAATTGTAGGAGCCCTTTGCTTCAAGGCTTGCAGATGGCAGGAAATGAATGCCGACCAGGAAAAGAAATGTGCAGGCTTTTATGATATTGGATGGAAAAGCGGAATTAAAATGAAAGGCTCAAATGTATGCCAAAGTCATTCAGTCCATTTCAATGGGAACAGACTTGATGAATTATGGAGTCGGTGAGTTCTCAATAGGGAAGTGTTGTCAAGGTGACCTTGGGGCCTCTGTCTTCCAGGGTGGAAGGGCTCTGTTTGAAGTTATTGCTGCCCTCTGCCCACTCATTTTTGGATGGTGCTGCATGAATGAAAATTTGGAGTGATGTAGTCACTAAATCGGTGATTCATGATCCATATCCACTAAAAACTACTTCGGGAAAACATCTAGCTAGACATTCAACTACACTTGACAGACTGAAGGATGAATGTAGAATATATAAATCTGACAAAGAAAGCATGAAAACAGTAAGCGTCACCATCGTCTTTAAGGACATTCCTGTCTATATATGAGGTTAGTCTGAAAAATCCTGTGTGTGTGTATATGTGTCCGTGTGTTTGTGGCATAATCAGCTGGGAGAAGCCAGAAATGACGCAGATCATGTATCTGACTCTTCATGTCAACTTGGCCGCACGATCTTTGTAAAGACAATACTTTATACTAACAAGCTGCAGGCCCAAGGCCCCTGTTCCAAACCCGTTAAACACTAATTAACCACGGTGAGAAACTATGGCGTGAAACATGAGCTGCTGCCGCTTTGCCTGATGGGAGCTCGGTGACGTTGTAGCAGGTTCCCTGGACCTGGCAGCAAGGAGGTGCGTCCGCCACGTAGGCCGGGATGGGGCGCCGGAGCAGCTTGCAGTACCGGCAGACGCCAGGTGTGGCCGCTGTTTCCTTATAAATGGGCTGAATGGTCTGGGTGGAGCACGGCACACCCGTGCCCAGGCTCAGTGTGTAGAAGTGTGGCTGCAGCGCTACAGCAGGTCCCATCCTCCACACAGGACAGCTCTACCGTTGTCTGCCCTCCACTAATGTGTGACCGACTCCCCGTCAAGCTTCCGTCTCCAGCGATTCACCGGACTCCAGCTGCAGCAACATATCTGCGTGACCCCAGTGGCTCTTCCAGGGGCCCAGAGTAGGAGAACATCTCAGTTACTGGCTCCTCTGCTGATTCCAAAATGCCCGATACCCGTGAGGTTCCCCCCACATCAGTCTGGGCAATAGGAACTGTCATACCGTGTCCTCCCAGCAGGGGGAGCGCAGGCTGTCGATCAGCAGCTGGCAGTCCCACTGGGACCAGTCCAGTCCAAAAGGAGAACCCTCAGCGCCCCCTAGCTGCTGCTACCTCTAGAGCCACCCAAACAGTTCTGACATCTCTGTGTCGACCTCCCATGTCTTCCAAATTTCCAGCATACTGATGGTCTGAACAAAGGTGTAGATTTGGGTCTGACTGCAGGGATGTGTGTAGTACCATATATGTCTTTAGGGCGGTGAGGGGGGGTTGTGGGTGATTTTGTCCCTACAGTATTAATGTTGAAAGCAAGCCTAGTCCCTTGGGTACGAAGCACCGTCAGCCCTCAGCCCGCCAGAGTGAGAGGAGCCCCGTCTTCGCATGGCTGCCGACGTGAGGCTTTGGTTGCTGGAGAGGAAGGGCCCGGCTTTCTGAGGAGACTCAGAGCACCTTGCCACCCGCCCCGGGAGTGTCTGCGAAGCTATATATACACACAGCTGAAATGGTGGTATAGTAGCATTACAAAGGTATCAGCGTGCTCCTAATCACAGCCTCACTGCACGAACACTAATGATTCCACATAATAATGACATCAGCACATCCGCATCGATCAGCTCCGGGCTGCACATGCTCATCCAGTTTGATCACATTTGTGATTCGGCGTCTGGGGACGGGGCTGCGAATGATTAGGCTCCTGACCAAAAAGAGCTCATTAGTGGTGGTCAGGCTGTGCTTTCTGCTCTACTGACATTATACTCTCCTGATTCCTGAGAATAAGTCTCCTTTCATTTTTTTCCTTCTGCATCTGTGTAGCAAAATGTCTTCAGCTTCCAAGTTTGTTTCAGTCATACCTTTTATCTATGAGTACATTTACCTAGGAATATATATTTAATGCGTTTTTTAAGTGTTAAATGTTTTTGAGAGTTATTCAAGCTTGATATTTTACACCAGTGGTAATAGGTGTGCTATTTCCTACTCCCCTTTACGTTTTGTGCTTATTGCTGAGATTGAAGTGTTAAAACTGCTCTACACTGGCCTACAGATGGCGCTGTTGTACAGAGCTGCTAATCGGTTTCACCACCGTATAGTTATACAGATTATTTGAACTAAGGTTTTAATAAGGGAATTTACAAATAAAACACATTTTATGTGCCTAAAATGTTTGAATGTATGATTAATTAGATTAATTCTTAAAATACGCTGTTTTGCGCTCCTCAATGTGAACCTCTGGACTGTAATTTAGCAGTGCCGAAGATTTTGAAAACAAACAACCTTTTTGTGTTTCCTTCTAAAATTCAGTACTTAACTTTCTCACACGCCAGTTAAAGATTAGTTAATTATATAACAATTTATACAGCGTAATCAAAAGTGCAATTATCAAAAACTACAATAAAACAGGAGTCAAAGACAAACTGGGTTTTAATTAGACAACCCTATTCAACTGATACGTTTATTTCAATATTTAAAGATCTATTATTTAATTTTTAGTGTCTTAATGATACATCTTGAAAATTCATCTCTGCTTGAAGTTCTCGTCCCTATTGGTTACGATATTGACAGTAAAATAAAACATCGCAGTACTCCAAGGGCGACTATAGCGAGAACGAATAGGTGGGGGCGGGGGGGGGGCATGTTGCTGAGATTGTTAGTGTTCCATAGCTGGACGACTACTGACGGCGCCGAGCTTCGGTTTACATTTTTACAGAGATACAGAGAGAGGGGCTGCACACGAGCCAACGGCGTCACACAATGCGGAACGTGCACAAACACACACCCCCGGCTTCGCTTTGATCGTTTTTAATTGGTGTGTCAGCACCATGGACAGCTACATCATAGATAAACCAGCCAAGAACATCATCGTTATAACTAAATATAACATATATAGTTAATTTTCTGGTTAGTTTTTAGCATACACGGTCATTGCTGAAGACATAAATACACAGATATAGACCAATATAAATAAAAGAGCTTTCACCTGCTGTTCATATTTTTATAGTTGCCATTGAGAGAATAACAGCTATGCTGTTTTTACAAATGGTTACATTATTCTTAAATAAAAATTTGAATCGCAAATACCTTGGGATATATTTTGGGAAACTTGGCAGGAATGGATTAATAATGCAACGCAGGATTTTGTCGAGTTAAAATAAGCATGGTGGCCTAAATTCCACAAAGCACTGGTCGGGAAAAGCCCAGTGCAGCTGAGCAGCACGGATCGGCGTACTTGTACCCTCGCTCCACACTGGCGCCTCTGGGAAGCACACGCCTCTCCATCCAGGGCAGCCCAACCTGTGTGCTCAATCCGGCATGACGGAGGGGAATAAACTTATATTTATGTTGGTTATTTTTTTTCTTCCCTTACGTTCAACGTTCAACAAAAGTGACGTGAGATTTTAGCTCTGATTTGGCTGATTGCTTTAACTGGAACGACACAGGATCAGTACTTTGCCCAAGGGTTCAACAGTATAGCCTCCATGTGGATTTGAACTGGAAACCTCGAGTTCACTAAACTGTTTCCTAGACCACCCGGATCCGGTTGTCCTCTAGGAGCTTCTGCTAACCCAAAAGAGAACGAGCCTCGCTGGTCTCCACAAAAGGAGCCACGACCATAAATCCAAACCACACATTTGTGCTTCTGTAAGTAAAGATGGAAGGTCTGAAGTCATTTGAAGGCTGTGAAATTGCAGACTGCCCTGGAGAAATGTGCTTCATGGGCCACGACGCTCCAGAATGCTCTTCGAGTGGCACCTTTGGAAAAATGTGCCTTTAATCTTCTGCAGCTTTTACTAGGAGAAATGCCATTAAGGGTTAGGGGCCTCTGAGGCACGATCATCTTCACGGCGTGTGATTTACACCCGCGCCAAGCCGCACTGACAGATCCAGCAGCTTCCGAGACCACTCGACGACGGGGGAGAAGTGTGAATCATCTGCCCCGCCGGCGAAAGAGAGTCATGCGGGAACCACAACGTTCATATTGCCCTCCGCCCCACTGTCAGCAGGTCCCCGAAGCCAGCCCGCAATGGCGCTGCACGAAAGCTGTCCCCTACAGTTTTCCTGTCATGGTTGTTTTGGCGCGTGTCGATTGTTTTAGTGAAAGTCAAACGTCGTGTCGTCCGACAAGTAAAAACCACGCTGGATATAAGGATGCTCAAAGGGAACATTTGAAAAACTGAATGTCTGGAAAATGCCCATCAGACTGAAAGACATCAGGCCTGTGCATGACAGCAGAAACATCTCCTTGTTTCTCCAGGCCATCACTTAATGCTTTTCACACATATTTAAGTTAAACCAAACAGTGGAAAAGTAAAGATACATACCATACAGTACCATACCATACCATACAATACCATGATATATCATACCATACCATACCATACCATACCATACCATTCCATACCATACCATGCTAGGTCACACCATGTTGTTAAAGAAGCTGTTTCTGAACTCTGAGTCACTTTCCTGAAGTGACTGTTTGGAGAGTCAGTCACTTCCTCTACTCTTTCAGATGCCTGCCTACTATATCCTACAAGCAGAGGTTTTAATGTGTCAGCAGCTGAACAGCACCGGTGAATAACTTAGGGTCATCATCAAGCCATTAGTGAGACACACCAGGTACCAGGAAATAAGCAAAATCAAATGGGCGAAAGAATGCACTGAGTTCAGCTCCTGGGGATGCTCAGCTCCCTTACTGAGCAGGTCTTATTTTGGAATGAAACCACAGTAAAATCGGAACGCCGTGAGCATGGAACCTCAGTGCGACGGAAACAAAGCACAGCTTATCTCACAGCTAGAAGCACCTCTCTCTGCTCTGACCATGCACATCACCGGCCACTGTATGTCAATGACGACCAGCTGAGCGAGGTCAGCCAATCCTGTCGCCTGCAGCTTTGCTCTACAGATCGCTAGGCTACAGCCTGCATGAACGATGTTCTACTTATCCACTTTGGTAGTTATTTATTTTTTTTCTTGCAAATCCTCTGTGAAAAGGGCAAAATGCTGAAACCGGTTTTTGAGATGACATTTGCAGGTTAAGCAGAAGAGGACATCAGATATGAAAAATGACAGGCAGAGATGAGCACGAATACATCAATAAGTATCCTGTTACAAACGATAAATACTTGCCCATCAAATGTAACAAAATAAAATGCAAAACATCGTTGTGACAAAATGTATTTCATTAAAACACAATTTGTGATTTATAATACAAAAATACATGTATAATCGTAATGGTACATGACAGATACACACACCTTACAACCCCTAGTAATGTTTAATATTTTGCAAAATATACAGATTACCCTGATTTTAAATGGAATAATAATTTTGTGTTATTGTGTTAATTGTGAAATGAGAAAAAACATCAGTAATGTAATGAGTTTCACTGGCTGCATCTGCAGTGGGGTACTGAACATGCACAAACTCCAGGAAGACACTGTTTTTTTAGATATATGCGCTATATATATACTGTATATATATATATATATAAAATAGTAATGGTACATGACGAATACATGTACCTTACAACCCTAGCAATGTTTAATATTTGCAGAATATACAGAATATACAGGTTGCCCTGATTTTAAATGGAACGATAATATATACATACATACATAGGGAGGCCTAGGTATCTTTCTTGAAGCTGCTACCCCCAAGAGGGGGTAATGGAGGAAGGTAATGGATGGATATATATATATATATATATATATATATACACAGAACCATGCGTATAATATGCAATTTCAAGTTCACTACTCAGTTCTCCCTTTTAGACAAATGGCTATGTTTAAAGCAGCTAGCCTAATTTATCTCTGTTGCAGTCAATGAAGCCTTATATGACAAACCACAAGACGCCCACTGCCTGACCATGCCTGTTGAAATTAGAATGCCACTAGCAGGCTAGCAAGTCAATTCACAAGTTCAAGAGCACGGCACTGCTGTTTGCCCATTGCTCTGTTTTTCTGTCCTATATAATGACATTCAGTGAGAGTATCTGATAGTATATTTCACTACATGTCTGCAGCAAAGCACCTCCTTCCCTAAGATTACCGGTCATAAGAGAACGAGGTTCACAAAGTGCAAGCTGGGAACAACAGGATGTGTCATGTGATTTACTTACAACTGGAATTCAATAGGTTGGTGACGGTAATGAAGGGTCTTAAAATGACAGAAAATAAATACAATGACATTTTATTTATTTTAAATACATGAAATACAATCTCTCAAAGTATTTTGTAACAAATTGCAGCAGAATTTTTTTCTGACCTGACTGACCTGAAAAATACAAATTACAAAACATTCAAAAGCAATGAAATTTTAAACGCATTTAATTCAACTGCCCAGACTATTGCTGGTCCGACATTGTCCACCCGGACATCTCTCCTGGCGCCATCCCGTTCCTGCTCTGTTGTTCCCCCAGCCTCTCTGACCCCTCTGAGCCCACACTAGCCCTCCAACGCCATTAGGTTCTGTGGTCCAGATGGAGCCCCACCTCACTGGCGAACAGGCCCAGAAGAGTCCGCGGCCCTCCATCACCGCCTGGTTCCCCAGCATTTCGGTGCCTTCCTGGACGTTCCTGTTCCCTCCAGTCCTGCCTTGGGCCCTCTGCGTGTCCCCATTCGCAGCTCTGCCTTTGTTTAGCTCTGGCCTGCATCTCTTACTCCCCCCTTGTGCCTGTGTCTGTTGTTCCCCCTCTTGCCTGCCCTGTTCTGGTGTGGCATGTTCTTTCTGTCGACGTCCCTGTCGCTCCTGGTCCTCATCGATGTCAGCTGCTTGTCCTTCTTCTCGCGAGCCTGACGTCCTTGTTGCTCTTTCATCGGTGTTGTTGTTTTGGCTCCATCCCTCTGCTCTTTATTCCATGTGTCCTGTCAGCCCTGTCTTGTCTGGTACCCCATCTGTCCCCAGCCCTGTGTCTCCACTCTGTCACTACGGCCCCCACCCCGTTTGTCCTTCCTGCCCGTAGGGTACACTTCGGTGTGGGGGGGGGCTTACTGTTACATCCTGTCCACCATGTCCTGAAAAATGCAAATTACAAAACATTCAAAAGTAATTAAATATATTTTAAAAATAGGTTTTAGTTTGTGAGGACATGTACTCACATTCACATTCAGTTATTTCAGTTACAAAGAATAAATAAACTTAAAATGCATAAATGAGAGGAAATTCAGTCACAAGATCCTAATTTTGAAATATTTTGAAATATCATGACCAAGCTGCTTTTGAGCACCAATATCTGCCTGTCATGTGCTCCTCACCCTCTGGTCTCCTCCCCAGCAGGTCCCTGTTGAGTCACACCTGTAGCTTGTTACCCCTCATTAGTCTTGATATTTAAGTACCTGTTTGTCTCATCGCCAACAGTCCAGTCATTAAAGTTGCTCCTCCAGTCTGCCCTCGTCCCTCTCTGTAGCGGGTCCCCTGTGTTTCACCCCTCGTGGCTCCATTGGTTTTCCAGCCCCTGCTCACTTCTGTTCAGTTTTGGTTTTAATAAAACCTTTTCGTTCACCCAAACACCTGCCCTTTTTGCCCTTCGTCCTGCATATCACGACAAATATAGTGACTGGAGCAGCATAGATATAGGGAACACAGTGGTGCTCCCATCTCTCAACTGTCTGCTTTTTATGCAATTTCTTAATATTATACAACACAGTACATTTATAGAATTGTCTTTGAAGAATTTGTAAGATAATAAGCTTCGTATTAAAGGTGTGTTATGTCTAAGATACAGTATATAAATAAAATCCTGTGGTGAATTACGTATTTGCTTGAATTGTTTTATTTTGTATATACAGTACTTTATGTGTGCAGTCTTAGCATAAACGCAGCAATGAGTAAATCTTTATAATCTGGCAGCATAAAGTTACATTGTCATCTATGAAAGGGGAAATTCAATTAATAGTAAGGGTAAGTGAACGTGAGTGTAATATCTGTACTTTGAAGATACTTTCTTAGGCTAAATCAATCCTGAAGAGGATTTATACTATAGTTATAAAACTTTAAAGTTGAGGGGATAAAAACTGTCACCTCAAGATCACTCCTCCCATATCTGCTTTTTCCAAAAAAAAGACTTTAAAATGAGGCGCAGAGAGAAGGTCCCCCTAGGCTGCAGCGATGTGCAGACCTCCCAGTAGTTATCTGAGTCACTCCAGGCAGGGAGAGACTTTGAAAAACAGGCAGAGTAAAAGTGATTTGTAGTGGAACCTGAGGTTATACATATATAATGCTGTGGCAAGGTAAAGAAATGTGCCGCATTGCAGGGAAAGCGTGGGCAGTGTTTATCTGTCACTCTGGGACGAATCCGTCCATCACAGCCAGATTGTTTATCACATTCATTTATTTCTTTTCATCAGATTGCAAGACTCCTCATTTTTGTTCCAAAATCTCTTCCGCTGTGCATCACCACTAGGGTGACCTTGACTTTTATATACCTGAGGATGCTGAAGACGTTAAGAGGGAAGGTAACCCATGAGTGATGCTGAAGACGTTAACAGGGAAGGTAACCCTTGATTGATGCTGAAGACGTTAACAGGGAAGGTAACCGATGAGTGATGCTGAAGACGTTAACAGGGAAGGTGATCCATGAGTGACGCTGAAGACGTTAAGAGGGAAAGTAACCCATGAATGATGCTGAAGACGTCAAGAGGGATGGTAACCCATGAATGATGCTGAAGACGTCAAGAGGGATGGTAACCCATGAGTGACGCTGAAGACGTTAAGAGGGAAGGTATGCCATGAGTGATGCTGAAGACGTCAAGAGGGAAGGTAACCCATGAGTGACGCTGAAGACGTTA
>JABFDZ020000050.1:18019533-18031155 GCA_019775955.2 Pollimyrus isidori
CCCCCCCCCCCCCCCCCCCCCCCCCCCCCCCCCCCCCCCCCCGCCCCCCCCCCCGCCCCCCCCCCCCCCCCCCCCCCGGGGGGCCGTCGAGACGGGACTGGAGGAGCGAACCGGCTGAGGACGGGGCTTCCGAGAAAGTGGGACGGGTCAGAGCCCAGAGCCGGTCCTTCTAAACACGCCGTAGCAAACGTGTCGGACTGTGGTTGTAAAATCTCTGATTTACATGTAACTTTATGCTTCTTTTTTTTTGTTGTGAAATCCAAGTGGCGAGCGGGTCCTGCTGATTTCACCAAGGGGATCGGTCTTCTTCTGAAGGTGAAATCAGCCCGAAACAAACATCTAAAATTTTACAACGGGAATTCAGTCCAAGATTTATTTAGTCTGGCTATCCAGAAGCTGTAGTCTATAAATGGTGTCTTCAGTGTCCTAGTATTAGTAATCAAAGGTAAGGAAACCGCAGGATGAATCATAGGGTCAGTTACATGAAGTAGTGATCTGTACACACACACACACACACACACACACACACACACTGTTAATTAAAACGGAACCTGAGTTGATGCTATTTTCCTTAAATTTGTCACAATAGTGCCATCATAGCACCTTCATGTTAATGTGTCATCACACTGAGTGATGACAGGTATTGGCAGCTGGTGACATGTTGTACCGTCACCTATGGCCATAATGGATTCTGACGATGCCAGTGCTGTTTCTGTCTCAATTTGTCATCCTTAGGAGTTACGGCAAAAGGGATTAGCCAGCCTATATTACTGGAAAGGTATTTAAATGGCTTTGCGCTCTCCTAGCACGCTGACAGGCTTCCTGTCTGTGCTCCCCGGGGGGGCTATCTCCCCCTTTCATTCTCTGCTTAATGATGCCACCTGCTGACAACTCAAAAGCAGGACACGAGTGCAAGTGCTTCCCAGGAAGGAGTGAGCTGTGACGCGTGTCGTCGTTCTTCCTGGTGACGAAGCGCTTTTCTCAGCCGCGACGTTCCGTGACTCGGCAGATCCCTTCCGTGATTCGGCAGATCCATTCCGTGAGCGTATACACGCTGGCCGGCCCTTCCGGTCCGTCGCCGCGGTGGAGCAGGAGCGGATCCAATTAATCCATGACAGGATTTTGTTAATAACGTTTCATTTAAAACTTCTTTCAACATACGAGCACATGTGGGGTAATGAATGCCTGTCGAATCTCACTTGAACCTAAGGCGTCTCATTACTTAAAGCAGAATTTTCACTCTGTTCGTTTAAAAAAGATAAAATAATCAAAATTAACAATATTCAGTTTGTTGGAAATTTATTGTAGCCAACGGTACAATGAAAAATATGTCTGTACATCACCAGTATAAAGTATATTTCATTGTATTAATCTGACTATTTCACATAGAGCTTTGATAACAGGTGAATCCAGTTTTTAAGGCCTTGCAATCATTTGGTTTCTAGTCCAGTTTCTTAACATCTCTTAAGACCATCTCTTGGAAACTGGCTGTATATTTACTATATCCATCTTCCCTCTGCTTATCTGCTATAGTGTTAGCCTGAGGTCTGTACTGGGGCACAGGGTACATGTCTATTGCAGTGCAATGAAATGCTACAGGAAGCTGATAAATGCCAGAGCTTTTCGTTGCATGTTTTTGGCTGCACAGGGAAGCAGAATTCCCAGAACACTTCATTTGAAGCTGTCATCTATAATGGATTTGCATTATAATAGTCAGTATAAGAATAAATAAAGCATTACGGCATCTTACATTGACAGTCATAAGGCATTATTGTGTTGATTATAAAACTTCATAAGCTCCAATGAAGCTCTCAGCTATAATGCACTATAGATACCTTCATAATGCATTATAATGGTCAGCATGAGACTTTGTACTGCAATATGTACATAAGGGCTTCATAAAGCATTAATAATGAAAAACATGGCTATTATGTGTTATGCCTTTTAATAATGATTTCTAGTCATATTTGTAATAGTTTATGAATGCATTATAACGTGTTATGAATGTCTTAATTGAAATTGTCTCCAAGTATTTTATTCAGCAGTGATTAGTATGGATATCTCACTTTTGGACATCTAGCCAGGGGATTAATGTGCTGAGTATAAGAGTCATTTGGCCAGTGGCCTGGGAAAGGGGAAAGCCAGCCAAGGCCTTTCAGGTGAGGCTGCACTATGATGGTATCTTCTAGACTAGAGGTGCAGGATGGTGATTGTTAGGACCGTGGTGGGAATGGGATCTCAACAGGGCTGTGCAGCACTGCATCATTAGTGACCTTCAGTATAATATCAGATCATGAGCTGGAAGCTTCTAGTCTGGACACTAAAAGGCAAAACAGGACACGCTTGGTGCAGACTTATCTTTGGCTGGGGGACCTCAAGAGCGAGTCACACTGGGCAGGTCGATGATCCCCTGTCTGCACATATAAATTGGCAAGGTTCCAAGGGACAGGAAGCTATAAACGTCTGTGAGACTATAAAGCAGCAGGTGTCCCTTAGATATGTCCTGGTCTAGCAGATCCTCTCTCGGATTTTGATTGGTCACCTCGTTAGTGCATAGGGTGTTCGGAGATCCTTCGGAATTTGCCCCGGAACGCCGTAGAGGACGATGGAACGCCAGTTCTTGGATACGGTCTGGTCTTGCACATCTCAGGGTCAAAGTTCACAGTCCACGGTGAGAGGGACACGGGTGCGGGAGAAGGTGCCGCACTGACGTAGAGCAGAGTCATTCCGCTTGCTCCTCGCGGGCTTGGCGTGCATCTCTCAGGAACGTAGCGCGCGGCGAGGCTCTCGCTTGCCTGAACCCCCGCCATTAATTCCAGATGTTCGGATTTGAAGTTTTCACAGATGACTTTCCAGCCCGTTCTCCGAATCACCACGCAGGGGATGTGTTGTGGTTGAACTTGTGGGTGAAGAGCTTGAAGCCCCCAGGAGGTGCTGCTGCAGGACCTTTGTGTCGTTTGACCTAAATTGCATCTGTAAATATAAAATTTTCCGTAATATTACACATTGCTGGGGATAAGAGGTTATTGCTGAGAATTTGACTAATTGATTTCATTGTGTAAATCTGTGTTCTACCAGGCTAGGAAGGTACCCTCTGAACGCTGAGCATAAGTTCTTGCTCGTCGCTCGGAGGCTCACGTTTTTGAGAGGCCCTCTTCCCTCGGGTTTAGTAGTTAACGCTGGTCTTCACACCAATGCTGTGCCGGCAAATGGGGAAGGCACCACAGCTTCTGCAGCCCAACTTTCTCCGTTCCGGAAGAAATGTGGGGTGGGGTAGAGTAGGCTGGTGTTGACGGCCTCAGAGACGATTTTCCCGTCAGCGCCAGACTGGACTGCTCCTCAGTCTGGGTTCTCCTGCTGTGGATTCATTAAGCCCATGTGAAGCTTCCTGCTGGGTGAGCCGATTGAAGTGATGTACGAGAGTGTAATATGAAGCTTGGTGAGTGGAATAACATTAGTCTAGTGCCATTTTAAACAGCTCTTCCTGAAAGGACCTGGACATGAGAGGCCATTTGAGGTCACCTAAGTAGCTGTGGACTATTATCACTGTCTGATGAGCTTAATTGAAGCTGATTGGATGAGATTTAGGATGGTGAGGATGTTACCTGTTTTTCTAATGAATGCTTTTTGCTTAGTTAGAATAATGAAAATCCTCTTTGGCTAAATGGTGTAAAACGTAGTTTTTATCTTTTTACTGCATATTGTAAAAAGTGCATGTGTTGTAGATTTTCATGCTCTAAAAGTTATGTATTTTAGGTATTTTGTTTTCAAAATCTATGTCTTTAAAGTACCTGAATGTTTAAACGGAAAGGGGTAGTGATACGCAGAGATTTGTGGAATGAGCTAACAATTGTCTCTAGTTGGGGTGGATGGAAATTTCTCGAAACATCAATGCAGCATAAGGGACCCAGGTGGTAAGAAGCTTGAGAAATCTGTAAATTGTAAAATAGACTAATGTGATGCCTTGAAATTGCTTAAAATAGTCAAAAGAGCAGGAGAGTTGCTCAGGATTCTTCAGTTCCGATCTGTGAGCTTTGGACATGCTTAATTAAGCCCTTGTCATCATTTTTCAAGAGAATTTTTTTTTTTACTCGGCTATGGAGTAAAGATCTGAAAGACATACAGTACTGTGCAAAGGTCTTAGGCAGTCCAGAGAAATGTTTAAAGCTGTTTGTCTGGGTAGCAGGTGTACTTTGGCTTAGAACAAAAAACACAGTTTAACATTAGAACGTGTGCAAATTAATAGTAACATTAATAGTAACACAATAAAAAACTAGTAATAATTTCTTCTGTTTTCTTAAAAGTTACTATCTAGTTGGGTGGCTAGATGAACATCGCTTCAGTTCTCAAACCTCTCCTCAGGGGCACCTCAGCAGTTCCATGATTTTGTTAATTAAATAAATTGTTTTAAAAAGTGATTGACAGATTGACTGGCTGTATGGGGTGTCCAAATCAAAAAATGCATGGCTGCACTGGACGGCCGCTGCAAAGATTGGGATGATTTTAGCGGAAGTTCTGGCTACGCTGACACAGTTTGACAGGCATAATATAGTTTTACACCAACGCGAGGATAGTCTACACATCGTTTTCTTTGCCTGGCTAAGACTTTTGCGCAGTACTACACTCTCTCCTCTGCCGCTCCTGTGATAGCAATACTGCCTTACTTAAAGCTAGGAGCTACATCAGCATGCATTTTTATATTAAACTATCAAAGTGAGAACCACCGTTGCCTGATTTGCTGCTAAAATGAATGAGGCAAGTATCTCATCCGTCGCCTTATGTACCTACTGGCAGCAGCTTGTGAATGTATTAACTCGCGGTGCCGGATCCGGAGTTGGGTAATCCCGGTACAGAGAGTAAAAGTCCAGACCAGGATTTAGTTTCAACCAACCAGCTGAGCATAAAGAATCACAGACAAAGAGTTTCTCAACGGGTTTGGTGAAGCAAAACGCTGGTCTGCACTTTTACTTTCCGGACCCGAGTTACCCAACTCTGGCTGGAACCCTCCTCAAAGGACCAGGATAGACCGGTGTTCTGAGGAAAGGAAGGGCGTCTGCTGCTGGGACGCTGGGCGTCTGTCTATATCATGTGACAGGGCCGTCAATCGCTAGCTGTAGTTAATTACCATAGGCTCCACATATAACGTGACGTCATAATATATCGGCAGACTGTGATTTTATTTGTTGACTCGGCTATGGTGTGGTGCTTGTTGACTTACACCCCCTCAAAGGAGGGTTTGGATCCTGCCTCACTCTGTGCATTGCGGATTCTGCACGTCCTACCCTTGCCTGGTCTCACCCCCATTACGTACCGGCACTCAGGTGGATGATCTGGCGCCTCTAAATGCGCTGGAGTGCGAGGCCGGCTAAGCACTGGCATCCCATGCGGGCCGTTTCCCCGCTCCGTGCCTCGCGCCCCCTGGCATGGGCTGCGGCTGACGCCCCCGCAGCCCTGTGCTGGATAAATGGTCAGGGGATGGATAGATGGGTGGGCTCAGTGGAAAACGCTTCACTTATCATCCCCGGGGATCTTGCTGCGGGTTGGACAGAAATGCGAGGGAGAGAACGCGTAGTTCTGCAGAACTTCCGTCGTTTCTCTGCAGTCCGTCCGTGCGCTGGGCTGCATCCTTGTAGTGGCACGTTGACAACTTTTTATTGTTTACAATGAACTTTAATTTCAAGGATTACACACCCATGTTAGGGCTCACGAGTCTTGTAATGTTCAAGAATTTCGTTCTTCTTCTGGTCCATGAAACGCAGTGTATTGTCCTTTGGAAGAGAATCCCTTGTCTGCCTAGACGGATCAGCAGAAACGATGGGTAGGATGTGTGTTCCAGTGCCTTGGGGCAGCAGGGTCACGTTCTGCCCACACGGCTGTAAGAGGATGTTCATGTGAGTAGCGTGTGTCATGTCTGATGAACAAGTGAGAGACAACAGAAGCAACTGAGTAACTCTAAAGCAGAAGGACAGAGAGGGGGATGAATGTCACCTGTTTGTGTTAGAGGGAACGGGGGGGGCTCGCTGTGGCTGTTCAGTTGGGGGCCAGAAGAGCCATTCACGTGGAAACAACAAAGGCTTGATACTGATCCTTTGTCCCCAAATTCATGAAAACCTGGTGCCCCACTGAGGAAACCTACTGCCCCACCTGCCGGGTTCAGGGGGCGGGGGCCATAACATGCTTTGTGTTTCACACCAGCGCTGAATAAATAAACAGGACCCGCTTCTTTCTCAGAAGAATAGGTCTGCAGGTTCATTAAAAGCTGGAGGATTAGCCTTAAATGTAAACATGTGCGTTTCTGCTTCAGTAATCAGAGGGTAGAAACACAACCTGACCCTGACTGCTTCCAGCTGTGATGGGGAGAAGGTGAGGTCCGGCCCCATTTTCTGCCAAATTAGACGCCAGGCGCACTCATCTCTCGCGCCTGTGAGAGGCGTGATCGCCAGGGCAGCCCGGCTGCGCCGAGTTGACTGGGTTCGCGGCCCAGATTTGCCGAGCCCCATTCACTAGCTATGGGATGTGGAGGAGCCTACTTCCGTGGAAGCTCGAGTTACCTGCTTTCAGACTGGCCTCCCAGTCAGTTATGTACCGAGTCTGTGTGTGTGAGTGTGTGTGCGGTGCGTGTGTGTGTCTGTGTGTGTGTGTGTGCGTGTGTGTGTGTGCGTGTGTCTGTGTGTGCGTGTGTGCGTGTGTGTCTGTGTGTGCATGTGCGTGAGTGCGTGCGTGCGTGTGTGTCTGTGTGTGTGTTCACGCGCCTTTCAATGTTTTCTTTATATGATCCTCCTCTTGTTTTGATCGCCCGTCCCCCACGTACGGCCACGAGCACCAGCCACTTCACGCTCCGGAGCGGAGGAGACTTTGCAAGCGGGAAGCAGCGCTTTCCTGAAACGGACCGCGGTGCAGCTGCGATCGGCCCCCCGGTTCCTGCTCTGCGGGGGTGACCGATTTGAGGCTCCCTGCGGCCCTTCCCCGGCGCGGCGGACGGGACCGGCGTGCGTTCTGACGTCTCATCAACGGCCCCCCGAGGGACCACAAGCAGACCCAGAGAAACTCTACCAAACATATTTTTCCCATTTTCATTTGATGTGGCGAATGGATTGGAAAATGCAGCGATGTCAGGGCAGCGCTGCACCGACACCGACCACATCTGTACAGCAGGAGCTCGTTACACAATTTTCATATTTTAACTGAATGTTTCCCAGCATTCCTGTTGTATTAACACTCCTGCAAATTTGACCGATCTTACTGCCTTTTTTCCTTAGACAACAAATGCGGGATGTTTACAAAGAGTGCATGCCTAATGTGTCTGTACTAATAAAACAGATCTTTCCTGATTGCAATCCTGGCCTAACTTGAGAAGTGCAAGTAAAGAAAATAATCATATAAAATCATGACATTTCTTTTTTTATTTCTGCCAATTTGAAATGTGAACTATCAAATGCAGGCTTATCAAGTACTGTGCACTCCGAGTCAATTTTGTCTTCAACTGTGGAGTTGATATTGACAGCACAGTAAAAGGATTTATTTTCTGTGATTGTCAAGATTTTATTTTTGTGCTGATGTGATGTCCTGAATGAATCCATAATACTAAATAAACACATCCTCCTTACCATCTTAATGTCATTGTGATGTGGTCTATGTAGTCTGTATTAGCTGTTCTGTTTTTCCACTATTGTCATCGTTCAGTCAGGTGCCATCGTATCTTTATATAAAGCGAGGGTCTTTTTTGGGGTGGATGGTCGTTATTGCCTGGGTTGTACGTACAATCGATGTGACTTGGTAGAATTTGAACGTACCTGAATACGGCGACGATTGTCACCTGCCGCGAGACGTGGCCTAATGCGCTTTGTCACCCCTAAGCGGATGATGACTCCGCTACAGGCAACACTGCTTCCACAATGACGGGTCAAGACATGAGACAAGCTTCTCGCCTGCACTCTGTCCGTGCCGCGTTGGCAATCCTGAAGGGGGCTGCGCGTTGATCCACACGTCTAATCAAGCCACCCTAATCCCCCTAGTCACCGTAGATGCCCTACAATTCCCTCGCCGAGTCGATTCACCAAATATGTCACGGGCTGGAGCGTTTCTGTGATTGTAAACAATGGAGCATGTTTATGAAAATAAGGTAAATGAGTCTGCATGAGCAACTCATGGTAAACAGGGATCATTTCGGGGCTCGGTGCTCTGTCATCTTTCCACTGTCTGCCTCACGGCCCCATGCATGTCTCACAGAGTTTAAACAAACACGCCTCCATCCAGCCATCGGAGTGGATGTTGTGTTTCTCGTACAGCCATGGGGTAAAAAAGTCATACTGAGACATCAGATAGTCTTATTTTGTTGTGGTTCACTTTTAGGTTCAATTTAACGGTCAGGGATCGGTTGGTGACTCATGGGAGAACGTCCTGAAACAGCCCATAATGAGCCTGAGGCATTAACAGTGACCCGGGGCCGCTCTGCTGTAGACTTCCACCGCATAGCTAGCGGAGTCGGTCCTGCGTGCCCAGCCAGCTCCCCCGCTGCTGGTCGCCCTGTTGCTGTCTCGCTCCCCTCGCCCAGCGCATGGAAAAGGTGCCCCCAGCAGTGCCTGAGGAAAAAAAGAACTCTCTTACTGGGATTACTGGGATAGGGGGTTACACATCAGGAGTCGACATGGCGAGATGTGCGACCAGCCAGCATGAAAAACAAGCCGTAAAATCACACCTCCACGCCGTTACACTGTTAGGAAATTGCTAATTGCGTTTTCTTTTCTGAGGGAAACAGGGGAAATAACATGAGCCTTATTTAAAATAAACTCAAAATACTGCGTAAGGGATTGGCATCTTCAGATGCGGTGCATATGAGGATTTTTAGACGGAGGATACTTGTCCGGTCAATGCTGTGAAGTGCTGATAGCTGCCTGATCATCTGGTAGCTGATCTCCAATGACAGACAACGCCGTCTAATGGCTTTGAAATATGGAAGGTGCTGTGATTTTTTAGCGAGGGGGGGAAAAAACCCACACCTTGCGATGGAACGACTGCAATCGTCGACTTTCTTGTTACACACTGGCGTTGATGTTAATTAGCAAATAATGCAGTTGGGTCAAACTAAGCAAAGCGACTCAGAAAGTAACCATATGGTCCAGATGTCTTGTTTTAATTGGCGGCATAACATTGTTTGTGTGCGAATGACAGTTTATGTAATCTGGAGGCCGGCTGCCATCAGTCACAACACAGCGACACTTCGTTAACTTCGACGAGCTCGCACGTCAACGCAGGCCCAAACGTCCGGGCCAAATTGGGGTTTTCGGCCTTGAGCTGCAGAGGAAACTAAGTCCCTCTAAGCGGGATCCTTTGATTCGGATTCTTGATTTGCTCTCCGGTTGTTATTTGGGGAAAAAATAAAGATTTTATACGATGTTTGTTTACTTTTTACGGCACGGCGGTTTTACAGTTTTTTTTTTACGCGAACCCTATAGCATGAAGCGAGAGTGTAGCCATTTAGCGCCTGACGTTAGACGCGATTAAATCGATACGCGGTGCTCATAATAGTTTTTTTTTTGCACAATCTCTCAAACACGACGCAGCCTTGTATCTGCGGGGTCAGGCTAGCTGAAACGAATTACGAGTGTCACTCGCCGCTTTGCCCTCTCGCAGTCGCTCTGCTTTTGCGGAGTGTTTGTCTTGCATGATGGTCGTTTCGAGCAGTCGGCCTGCGTCGATGCTTAAGATGGATTCTTCCGTGAATCTTTTTGGCCAGTGCAGATGGTGTTTTCTGTTCCAGTGTGTCCCAGTGGCTCCCAGCATTCTGCCTGGGTGGGTTAGCGGAGAGCCTGTAGTAAGGCCGGTGAATTGTCAAATTGGTGCCCCTTGCTTGCTTAGCCTGTGGCTTTGCTGAGAATTCCTTCCCTAGACATGACCCCGACACTAAATCTTATAATAGCAGCTGCGTAAAAAGGCCTTACTAGTCCCTTTGTAGATCCTCTCTGTTTTTCCACAGATCATTACAGGATGTGGGATTCGTGCGATCCAGACATTGTACATTGTAGTGCTTTGCATTGCTGCTGCAGATTTGCCGGAGGCATCTGTGACAAGATGAAGCCGGGGCGGCGCGGAGACGAGCATAACAAATGGGCGCGAGGCGGAGTCGCGATACGGCGGCTATGGGGAAATGCAGTGTGAGCGTTACGCCTTAATGCTGGCCGACTCCCCAGCGTTTATATTCGGGCGTGTCTGGCGGCCCTCAAGAAGGTGTCTGGGCCAGCGGAATAGACGCTTAGCTGTTTTTTAGCATCTTCTTTAAACCATCTTTTGGTGGGTGTCTTGGAGTGATGTCCTCTTAGAACTCAGAGGGGGTGGGTCTGACATGGGTGGCTATCCGGGGTGGTCAGGTGACCTATTTCTGCCTTATTAATATCTATGGCCAGTTAGAATTTCATAATCTAGTTTCTTGTTAGTCCCATTATTGGGTTTTAATATGTAGTGTGGCTCAGTTGATAAGGCTGCTGCACCTATGGTCAGCAGATCACTGGTTCGAATCCCTGGCTCAGCAGAATCGGTCCTCGACACAACTTTCACAAATAAATGCCACTTTGTATAGAAATGTCTGCTAAAATTGACGTAATTTTCAAGATGCTCAATTCAGTATTTTCTTCATACTATACAGTATTCTCTTCATTTACTTTTGCTGACAGTGATTCTTTCTGAGACTTAATCCAACATCTCTCTGGTTCAATTAAAGCCGGGTGACTCGGTGAGTCATCACAAGCCGAGGGTGGGTGACGCGGCTTCATGGAATCCCGCGCGTGATTCACACCTCTGTGCGCGAGCGGTCAGGGAGAGGCGGCGGTGGCCACGCGTGGAGAGAGCCAGCCAGGCGTCACTGAGCCTGAACAGAGACCCACTGTCCTGCTGATGAAAGGAGGATGGGCGAGGAGCTGAGCCCACACACGCCGAATATCCCTCTTTTTCTCAACTGAAAATTGTTTCCATAAAAAACAATTACTCTTCTGATCATTCCACGTCTGTTTTTTTTTCTTTGCACAGGGCGGGGTGAAATTGACTGTGAATTATGCTAAATGAAATTTCCCGGAAAGGAGGGTGAACGAATTTGGATTTAATCACTGAGGTGTCATTATTACCCGGGTCTCTGGAGACAAGAGCAGCACAACTATCTCATCAACTGATTGTATGTGTCTATATAACCTCAGTGTGGTGGGGTTCAGCTTTACCACTCAAGGGTGCAGCTCTGCTATTGTCAGTGCTGAAGTTCATTAAATAACGACACTGCAACAAACGCATGAAATTATCTGCAATGGTGACTCTTAAATGATTGTGTGCCCTGTGATAGACTGGCATCCCATCCGGGCTGTACCCCAGCCGTGTGCCCTGTGATAGACTGGCATCCCATCCGGGCTGTACCCCAGCCGTGCGCCCTGTGATAGACTGGTATCCCATCCGGGCTGTACCCCAGCCGTGCGCCCTGTGATAGACTGGCATCCCATCCGGGCTGTACCCCAGCCGTGTGCCCTGTGATAGACTGGTATCCCATCCGGGCTGTACCCCAGCCGTGTGCCCTGTGATAGACTGGCATCCCATCCGGGCTGTACCCCAGCCGTGTGCCCTGTGATAGACTGGCATCCCATC
>JABFDZ020000050.1:18037460-18049804 GCA_019775955.2 Pollimyrus isidori
CGCCCTGCTGCCTCTGAGCCCCTGTGCAGTAACCCTGGCACCCTGCTTACTCTGAGCCTTTGTGCAGTAACCCTGGCGCCCTGCTGCCTCTGAGCCCCTGTGCAGTAACCCTGGCGCCCTGCTGCCTCTGAGCCCCTGTGCAGTAACCCTGGCACCCTGCTTACTCTGCCACAGACGGCTGTGAGGTTGGCCCGTGGAGCGACTGGGGCACTTGCACCCGGAGGAACAGAACCTGTGGATTCAAATGGGGCCTGGAGACTCGTACCCGGCCCATCGTCAAAAAGCCCCCCAGGGACTCGATACCCTGCCCCACCATAGCCGAGTCCCGGAGGTGCAGAATGCCCAAGCGACACTGCAGAAAAGGTAAGTGTGATGCAGGGTGGGCCAGACCTCCAGCATGGAGGAAAGCTACCTGACAGAAGGAAAAGCTTCATTTGGCTGCCATGCTCAGTAACGAGCCTGCTTCATTATTTAAACATTAGCTAAGTTGAAAGGCACGTTTTCTTTTTTGTGTTTTGAATTTGTCGGATCCGTCAGAATATAAAAGGAAATCTCAGTCTATTTAGTTTTGTATGTTGGAATTTGGCTAATAAAGTTTAATTTAGGTTTAATAATGATTTGCTTTTAATTAATACACTTCTGTGTTTGACATGTATGGCCGCGTGTGTTTATTTGTGCGTGCAGATTGAGTGCAGTGCTCCTCTTCTCTGAGTAGTCCTTTAATAGGGCACGTTTCTCACAGCCCGTTTTTAATTTCTTCGTGCTTCCAGTTTTTTTTTTTTTTTTTTGCACGTGCGTAAGGAATTTCACTAGTGCCCTGTTATGATTATGGCCTTACCGTATGTGCGCGGCGCTGATTTCAGTACGGTGCGCGGAAGAGCTGGGTTACATCCCAAGTGACACATCACATAACAGTATTAATGCCCCAAAACATTTAAGACCTTCTTAATCTCTGGAAATATGGCTACGTCTAGAAGTTTGACAAGTGAAAGTATTTTAAAACGCTGTACTAAAACTCACTATTCGGCTCCCACCGTTTAGCTTAACCCTTAACACCTAACTTCAGCTTATACTAGGGGTACGTTATCGGAAACAGCATGAAATAGTGTGATTTTTGTATATTTGGATGTACATAACCAGTTATCAACAGGCGGAAATACATGGCTAATTTGTTTAGCCTGTTTTGCTAATGTATTAGCCCAATAGTGTTGTCCTCTTCCACTCCTTGTGGTGGTTCCTGTTTGCAGATTTGTGGTAGCACACAATTATTCCCATGTAACGGAGCAGACAGGTCTGTGTTGTCTCCTGAGTAGCCCTTCGATGAACAGGCACATTTCCCAAGGACCTCAAAGCGTCGAGTACCGTCATGGGGATACCCTGTTCCCCAGGGGAGTCTTTTTTCCCACAATGCAGCTGAATCGTTTCCTCCCAGTGCCCTGTTTGGCGTCTTCACTGGGAACGGGGATTCAATAAAAAACCCAGACATATCATCCCTGGTCTACATTACATCTTGAGGCCTCCGCTCTGCCGATTATGCGGTGCGTCACGGATTCTCCGCACTCATGTTTAAATGGTTAAACGGTTTCTGGTTTTAGCAAAGTTCAGCTCTCACCCCGTCCACGCTCAGCATGCCGACGCTGAGCCGACCTCGTTTGCAAAACCATCGCCCATAAATTGTTTGTGTCGGACGTACCTTTCGGACGTCGCCAACCTTGCGAGATGTTTACACGCGTGTCTGCTTCGGCAGACGCCTCGGCGAAAATGTGGGACACAATGAACAGCGATGGTCCAGCGTGGAGTCCGTAGGTGTGGTAATCTCACTCACCGAGTGCTAATGACATCATAGTTGACGGCTAATCAACATGGTGTTTTATTTGGCTTGCGCTTTTGTCTAAAGCGACGTAAAGGGAAGACAAGGGGCCACGTTACAAACATACGGCTGTCAAGCAGTCAGACAGGCAGCAGGGCTGAACTTCCAATGAATGACCAGTTAGAAGTGTAAGTAGCATGAGGGCACGAGCGACGCAAAGAGAGCAAGACCCAATGAGCAGGAACCTAGACAGACTATTGTGTAGCCTAAACAAATTTCACGCAGTCCTGGAGCGGCGACCTTCTCTAACTGATGGGTCTCTGCCTGGGTGAGCACTGGACATCCACCCCTGACGCTCCAGTTGTCTGTGAAATCGAGTTCACGCTGACCGGGGCCCGAGCAGGGCGCGCGGCTCACTGGAAAAGTCCACCGGAAGCAGCATTCGCATGGTACCCCAGGGTAGCAGGCTAATCAGCGCTGCTTTCTGAAGACCGTGTTAGCTGGAGCTGCCACATTCACATTTTTTTTGCGTGGTTGAATTCCTCTCGTTCATTATAAGGAAATCAACATAATATTTAATGTAAATCGTGAAGGAAGGAGGATGTGGGCAAAGCCACATCTTGCCTATATTATTAAAATGTTTTATTTATGTGTTTTAACATTTCTGCGAGAGACACATGTACGGCAGGTTCTTTTTCCAAACACAGCTGCTCAGGTCCCACAATCCCAGATCCCATTTAATTGCAGTCATATTTTAGGGCCTTATCTGTCAGTGATTTTAACTGCAGTCGCATACCAGAGTCACACTCTCTGTGTTGGTCAAATAGTAAAACTGGATGTGTTTTTTTACGGCCTACAACACCTCGGTGCTTTAGGGGCGTCGAGGGAAAGGAGGGGCTGATATATCGCATTAGCTCTGCAGCAGGTGAAACACGTATCCCATTCAGGCCTGAGGACAGCTAGAAGGCATCATCTCCACGGGGCCAGGCCCTTTGTATTGTTGTACTGATCAGCTGTCTTTTTGAAAACTGTTTGAATTTGCCAGAGTATTTGTGCATATGATGGTGCCCTGTCTTATGTCTCCATAAGAAATCATTGAAATCGTTCTGCCTGCTTTTGAAGTATTGCAGGATCATCTGTAGGCGATACGGTCATTACTGGGAGCTCCTTTGGAACAGACCACCATTGTTTCCTGCTGGGGGGGGTTGAGTGAACAACTCCAGACATCTCTGGTCTAGTCATGTAGTCATGTTACCTTTCTGCTTGTTGGCCGTCCGACTGACATCATGGCTCCGTAGCACAGCAGAACACACAGGGTCTCCGAGGGCTGCGTGAAAGGGCCGACTATGCCGGAAAAGGTGTTTTAAAATCATATTACTTGTCTATATCAAGAGGTATTTTAGTGTCTTCTAGTCGCTGCTGTTCCCTAAACCACAGTTCTTCACTGGTGCCTGTAACGACTTGTAATTGTTTATTGAAGGAATAATTCAAACCACACCACTGTCTTGTAATTGTTCCGGTGGTCCGCCGTTACCCTCTGTCGTCAACATCTTCCAGGACGCCGGGGGCATCCGTGCCAAGCTTGCGGTGAGCGGATTCCCCCCGCGAGTCGGAGTGTACCATTATGCGCTCCGCAACGTGACGCTTCGGCATCTGGAGTCGGAAGGGGTTCGAAGGCTGCTGCACATCCCGTGAGACCGTGGGACTGAGTGACAGCAGGCCGGTGGAGGATATCGCCTGGAGGGCTTCGGGACAGGAACAGCATGTGGGGTTCAGCAAAGCGGGGAGTATAGCAGCCCACAGTGGAAGCTTCCTCTGACATCTGGTGAAGATAAAAGCGGACACGCTCTAAGCAGCAAAAACAACACAAGAAAAGCTGCTAAAACAAGAAGGCAGCGATTGGCTAGATGTCCTCGCTGGCTCTTATTAAATCTGTCAACCACCCAGACACATTCCCCGCTGGCTGTGGCACGTTTCATAGTCATGGCTTGTGACCATCACTGCAGCTCCCAGGGTCTCTGGGGCCTGCATTCTGTCCCAAACTATGTAGACAGGACCCCAGTCCCTGCTTTTTTCTGCTACAGAATACATTTTTTTGGTTGCTCAGGCCTACGTCTGCTCCGAACTCCCTTTTTTTTTTTTTGTTTGCGAAGACTACAACCCGTCATACCTGCAAGACAAGTACAGTGGTACCTCGGTTCTCGAACTCACTAGAACTCGAATTTCTTGAAAGTCGACCAAACCAGTTTGCCCTGGAACTCGATCTTAATATCAGAAGTCGAACCATGAATGCTGACCTAATATAAATTGTATGCACCAGGAAATGAGTCATACTACAATGCGATTCTTACTCGAATGCCTTCTTCACAGACTGGACGATTAATAAAATAAAGCAGCACAACATTACAGTAACCAATAACTTGCATGTACTATTAGAGCATTTATGTCATTTATTTAAACTTTATTTTACTAGGTAGATTAACTGAAAACCAGTTATCACTGCTTTACGTGATATTCAGGAGAAATTGCATATCGCAACTGCCTGGGATACAAACGTCATGCGTGTAACTAAACTCTTCAGTCAATAAGGGCAAAGGTGTGTCGTCACGGAGGCAGTTACAGTTTGTGCAGCCGGGTGAGAGGTCGCAATGCATCGTAATGCATTGCATCAGGATCAGAATGTGTTGCTTTAAGCCAGCGCTGTAAGCAAGTTGAACACACCCAATGGCCGGACTGGGGAAACAAACTGAAACATGGACTTAATACAGAGGACTAATGACAACGACCAGAAACAGCTGATCACATGGGGATCCCACACCAGGTTAACGAGGGGGCGTGGCACACGGAAGGAGCAGACGATCGGGGCAGGATAGGGGTAATGTTGGGATAAGATCTTTATCGTTTCGGAAGCCATTAAGAAAAAAATGCTCTTCCTGTTTTATCCTGTTCGTTTTGTCTTTAAATGCCAAAAAACATATTTAGGTGCAATTTTTGGGGGGCGGGAACTAATTAATTGGTTTTCCATTATTTCATATGGGAAAAATTTGATCAGAACTCAAACTTTTTAGGATTCGATCCAGAGTCTGGAACGATTAAGTTCGAGAACCGAGGTACCACTGTACTGTTTCCTGGACTGTGTGGCTGCAGCAGCACCTGCAAACTGCATAAGGGATTCAGTGCAACAGTATTCAATGTGGCCTTTCGTTTGCTTGCCTGCATTTGCCTGTGGCCTGCGCTGGTGTCAGAGAAATTTTCCCAAATTGTACGATTCTGATGTTTATCGCTTGAAGCATACTCGATGTATAATTTAATTGCAGAGGCTCACATTTCAAAATGTTTCATACTGCAGTTTCCAAAACATGCAAGATGCTTTGTAGATATAACAATGGACTGGCACCCCAGACACAGTGTCCCCAGCCACAAGCGACCACGCTTCTTCAGATAGGGTCCAGACTCACCGCGACCCTGAGGTCTGGGTGATGTATGTATGGGTATAAAAAATATTCGTCATTGAGAATGACACAGTACTTTTTATTCTGCCCTTGATTGTTGTTCGAAGAACACAAAGCAGTAAACATGATGACGTTTATTCCAGCGCTGAGGAAGATAACAGGCCAGCAGGCCATTCATCCAGACCAGTGTCTCCTAACCCGGTCTTCATAAACCCACAGACGGTCCACGTTTTTGCTCCTTCCCACCTCCGTAAGCAAAAACCTGGACGGTCTATGGGTTCCCAAGGACCGGACTGGGGAACACTGATCCAGACACATCCGAGCAGGACATCTGTAGGTCACGGTCCAGTAACGTGCCAACGCAGGTTCCAAAAAGGGAAGGGAAAGAGCATGACGCCTCCCGGCGCTCTCCTGATAGCGCTGTCTGGTGGAGAGGCAGCTTGGAGAGAGATGATGCTGGTGTCTGGCACAGTGCCACAGTGCTAATACCCGACTGGCTGTGAGAACAAGCCTGAGGATTTAGTGGAGACGGGAAAATCACAGGCTCAAGCCTAGACGAGTAATGGCCGTGTCAGCAGTGGCTCTTAACCCAATATGGTTGTTGGTTGTTTTGTTGTTGTAATACTTTAAAAAAAAAAAAAAATGAGCCATTCAGTCGGCAACACTCCCTAAAATCTCGCCTCCCTCCCTGCTTGAGCAGCATTTCTGGGAGCGGCCCTTTGATGCTGCGGAATCCCAAGCTGACGTGGAAGACGAATGGGGCCCGGACACGGCCATTAGGGTCCACCGCGGGCCCCGCGGGCCCCGCGGGCTGAGGGGTCTGGGGGTATTGTACCCTTCAGTAGGAGCCACATGGCCTGCACTGCTTGGCTCGGCATGTTTGTGGCAGCATTTGGGCTGTGAAAACATGCGTAACGTCTTTATAAGCATTTCTTGGAATGTCTTGCTCTTATGAAAAGTTTCACTGAAAGCAAATTGACTTGAGGGACTCGATCAGCTACCCCCCCCCTCCCCCCCCTCCAATAGAGCGTTTATTTTTCTCTATAAAATGTCTACATGAAATGATATGCTCTAATTCTTTCAGCAGAGATCTGCACTGAGAACCTTACAAAGGTCACACCAGTGAATCAATGTCACACCAGTGAGCTCCCATGATAAGTTTGCAGGGTGGCAATGTTTCCATCTGTTATCCTACACAGCTACTCCAGGGCTGTGGCCCTCGATACTCAGAGCGCCGCGTGCCAGCCGATGGCCTCGTCTTGGTGGGGGGGTGCGTATGATGAACATCGATCATTTTCTCTTCTGAGCAATGTCTGTATTTTAATTTGTATTTTTTTTTTGTCCTACTGCATTTTGGGAACAGAATGCAGTTAAGTTCTACTTTCCACTCTGGCCACTTATAAATGGTTTTTAGTTCTAATAATAAAATGATCCATTGAAAATGAAGAATTGCCTTGTAGTTCAATGTTAATTCAATAAATAGGACCGTGGCGTGTTTGTATTTACAGAGCATCGTTTTGTTCGGTTTTCTTTCAAAAGATGTGTGTTTATATGGTGGTGATGTGGAGTGAGGAATCGCACGTCTTTAGCTATGTTTCTTATCGCTAGTTTTCCTAGTAGCTGCAGCCCTCTTAATCAGCCCCTCACCGACAGACCTGGATGAGACGTCAACATCTTATAGGCTGACGGCGCGGCAGAATGACGACGAGCTGTTTTTACGGAGGAAAGGCATGTATGGGCTCCTTTACAGGCCCAAGCCACAAATAGCATCTGCCCAGCTGCTGCACTGTTCGATTTTTAGGATCTAAAGACACTTTAGATCCGGGGTCACCAACGCGGTGCCCGCTGGCACCAGGATGCCCTCAAGGACCACATGTGTTGCCCGTGGGCCTATTCTACATCACGTGTAGCCAGTTCAGTTCTTAGAAATGATCGAACCTTGTCGTGAGTTGTGCTGTGCACACATTTCTGTGCATACATCGATGCCGTCTTTGGCAGAAAGTGCCTGGATAGCAGCCAGCTGTCATGGTCAAACGAGTAGAAGACTCGCAGCTAGTGATGCTGTCTGCACCTCTGTGATGTGATGGTGTCATTTAAGGGCATAGATTTGAGGGGACCTTTGAAATTGCCCCCTTCAAACCTTCTTTTCTTTTAAGTATCTAAACAAAAAGTTGACAGCGGTTGCCTGCCGAGGTGGAAAGTTCAAGTCCAGAGAGTGAAAATCCAGACCAGGCTTTTGTTTCAACTAGTCAGTTGAGCGTAAAGAGTCACAGTCACAATCCGTCGGTTGGTCGAACCAAAAGCTCGGTCTGCATTTGTTATTTTCTGGACCTGGACTTTCCACCTTGAGTTGACCCTCTGGAATTTTGAGAGGGCCTCGGACTAATGTGGAACTTCACTTACTCGTTAATGCCCATCGATATCTCCATGACTACGTTAATAAACATGGAAAGAGAAGCTGGGAATAGGAGGTGCAGTGCTGTGTCCCAAGGTCTCCCCACTTCATCTTCTGTGAAGCATCAACAGGGCCTCAGATTATTGAGCTCAGCAAGTCAGTGATGGTTTGAACAGTTACTAGGCAAATAAGTGATATTTACCGTAAACCATTAACAAAGCGACCTCGCCTTTATATGGTTAGTTTTGTTTTATTTTTGGTACTCATGGTTGCTAATGGTATTTATCAAATGAGCATTAACTAGTTATGTGAAACAGTTAAGAAAAGCCATATGTTTACTAAGAATACAGTATTAGTAAGTGGTAAGCAAGAATACTTTATACTGCTCAATGTTGAAACTATTATTATTTATTTTAAAGCTGGAACATTAATTAACTCTTCATTTCAGTCCAGCTATGAAGAGATCTTTTAAATGAGGTTAAATTAGATTAGTTCACATATCTCGCTACAGTATTACATTTCTACAAAAATATATTTTCAGGCTCTGCTTCCTCTGCCATGTTGGGGGTGGGGGGGCTGACTTAATGGAGCTCTGCGAGGACGAAGGTCTATTTTTAGAGCATTTCCTAATGAAATGACAGCACAAGACGCCCATTCTTCTCTAATTCGTTAATTTCTAAACTTTGCTTCCTAAGCGTGATGCATCTACTGTCATTACCAACTTTGGTTTATAATTTTACATTTTTTTTGTTGGTGAGCAGTTCAGGGGAGTTGATGCCTTCCTCAACCCTGTGTATTTGTAGGATGGAAACAGTGATTTTTATGGAAAATTAATGGATATTTGTAGGTCGTCCCTTGTACCGATTTTGCCCGGATCCGTTTCTGCAGCAGTCTGTCTTACGGTTACGTCTTGTTTTTTAAAGCTGTCAGAAAATTAGGCTTCAAAGCCAAAAACAAATCCTGCTTAACATCTGAGGACCTGCGCATGAGAAAATAATGACCCCTGCTAATCCTAATATTAGCACTTCACTGCATAATCAGCACGGTGTCTTTTTAAATCCCTTCCCTTAAGCCTCTTCCTGCCGGGAAAGGCAGCGCTCTCTGGATTAATGCCGCTATGCCGTCAGGAGCCGCGGGGAGACGCCGACCGGCTGAGACTCTCCACGTTCAAACTGTGTTAATGAAGTGTTTGCTATGCCAGGGTAACGCGATATACATAAAGAGATCACTTATCTCGAGCCCCCAGACATTTAGCAGCATAGCTTTAGCGCCATTTGGCACGACCTTGCTCTTTTTTTAATCATGTTAATATAATTAGTGCCAGTGCCCCAGCAAAATGCTGCACTCCAGGCAGAGTGACAGGCCTAGACAGAGCTTCTGTGAATAAGTATGATGCCGATGTGTGAGGCCCCCCCAGTGAAGACTAACCCAGTCTCTGGAAGTCAGATTCTGCTAGCACCGGCGATCTTCAGCTTTGTTCAGGAAAACGCTCCTCAATCTACAAACCCAACTGAGATATACACACGCACACACACATCCGTATATACAGTTTGTTGGGTAAACATATCGTTATGGGGACCACATTAATTTCTATGGGAAAAATGCAAATGCTAACTATGACAACCTTAACCCCTAACCATAAGTAACCAAGCAAAATACAAGAGTTTTTTTTTTTTAGTTTTTTCATTGCAGTCACAGATTTTTATTAAATTGAGTTTTCCCTTATGGAGACCAGGAAACTGAGGGAAAAAATGGGTATTCATCATGTTGTGGGGACATTGTGTCCCCATAAGGTTAAGGTATACCCACTCACACACATAGGTTTGTAATTATATCTTTGTGGAGACTCATTCATATGGCAAATGAATGCCAACATGACGACCTTAACCCCTACCCAGCCCTAACCTTAAGTAACCAAATAAAATATGAGACTTTTTTTGCTTTTTGATTGCATTGACATTAACATCATAATAACAGGTTTTTATTACACTATGGAGGACATTTGGTCATGACAATGTAACATAAACTAACCCACATGCACACATACATACATGTGTATAGGTTGTGTCATGGTAACATGTAATATACATAACCCATATATATACTATATATATATATAATCTATATCTAAAAACTAAGGTAATATCAATTGCTCAACACAAAAAAGTACTGTATTTTATTGTAACATAGCTTTGTTTAATTTAATATTTGTTTAATGGATTAACTTAAACTTCTGATTAGCAGATTATTCATTTCCAACAAAAATGCAAGTACAAGCAAGTAATTTCAGCGTTTTCAGAAAGGCATTGAAAGGCATTTACCACAATCATGCACATATAACCACAGGTACTCAGCTGGCGGATGGACACACTGCTTAATTCCAACCGCGTGATAGAATCTAAAACTATTTGGCAAATGGCTCTAAAAACAAAAGCCTGACAACCACTGAAAGTACACTTAATAACATGAAAGATTTTAAGGCTTTAAGGTATTAGCCATCAATAAAATAAAACAAATACTTCACATTAGATTTTTCTGTGCGCCTTTGTCTGGCAATTTTTTAAGACAAATAAACCATTGAGGCATTAACTGAATGTTTTCATTTTAGCTTTGAATTCTGGGATTCTGTGCGTTTCCTTAATCTAACCTCTTGCGTTGTTTAGAATCATGGAGAAATATTATAGATCCCTATTATCTCAAAAATGTTTGCTCATAGTAAAGGGAATCATTTGGGTAACAAAGTACTGCATGCAGTCAAATCAAAAGAAATAATAGTGCATTAACACAATAAGTTTCCTAGCCCTGCATATATAAAAATATATATCAAAAAGATCTACTTTTATCAAAGAAGAATTTTAACCATTCATACATTTAAGGGACATCAGCCTAAAGTAACGTTCTGTCAGACAGATCTTCACCACAGAGACAGGTTACAGAGCCCTAAAATATCCATCCCGCTCCTCTGAGAAAGGGAATCGGACCAATCAGGCTCTCTGTGTTTCATTAGGCGAATGTAAGCACTCGGATGGTGATCAATCGCCAAAGCAATGTAGAAGAAGATGCCAAAGTCCCGCCCCCTGCCGACCCGCTACATCTGACAGGCTCACGCTAATTTATTCATCGCTTTCTGCTTTAATAATTTCCCGACGTTTCTTTCCTGAACCGCAAACCACAGACGTGGGATGCTGTCTTTGCCCTGAGTGCCCAGTATGATTAAGCTGCTCTCCAGGACCTCCTGGACATGTAACTTCCAACAAGATAGTATGTTTGCAGTTATGATTTGTAGATGTAATACTTTCTCTATTTACAGAACGCCGCCTTTTCTTCCACGCTACAGCTGTCGTCTGATGAATTTTAAGGCCATCAGTCAAACGGCTAATCTTGTAGAGTACTGCTTGTGATTACATTTATTCTATAGCATCGAGAGTTGAAATTGATACGGCAATATATCATAGAGCCCTGAGCCAAATGGAGTAATACAAAGCTACTGACTCATATTGTCCATCATTGCCAACGAACAGCAGAACCCATGTGATACATGACTTGCTTTACAAGCGGCCTTACTGGAAGAGAGGTACCACTCCCTGGATGGTAAACACCAGACACTCAATACTGGTATCTATCATGGAATAACTGAGAGTATATTGATTGGCACACTGCCCGCTCTTCTTAAAGCACCACATGCCAGTCAATCCTCCAGTTTTCTTCGAATGTTGGGAAGGTCACTGGATGAAATCCTAGGGTTGGCTTCACCATTGGATCCTTGAACAAGGCCCTTAACCCCCAGTTGCTCCAAAGTCTGTCCTTGCTTTCTAAAAAATACTGTATGTCGCTTTGAAAAAAAGCATGTGCTAAATGAATGAAATATAAACATACAAATGAACTTTTGCGTTTGTTTACATAAACCATAAATGTAAGCGCCTCGTCTCGTTGTGAGTCCAAATCCACTCCCGTCTCTATGTGTGTGTTTGGTCTGTCTCCATCGCCCAAAGCCTTTTGCTCACATGACATTTTTGACTTTAAATGGATCTAAGCTTGGGCTGTGCGTGTCCTAGGTGATGGACTGATATCTCGGTGAGAAGGTTGGATTGCGATCGACGTGACCATATATTAATAGGCAGTGGAGGCGAAAACGAGGTAGACGCTAGAATAAAAATAACTGAAGACTTTTTTTACAGTGTGAAGGACACGCTGGAATGCAGAGCTTACTCAAAACACTAGGGCAGCTGTTTTGTATAATAAATTATTTATAGATGGCAGTAAGTCCTGCCTTTGCTTTGAACTTGCCGATGACCCTACTATGTTCCAGCTTATGTAACATGGACTTATCTAATGATTTGTGGGTAGAATGAGAAAATACTTTGTAATAATTTGAAATGCCTGCACAATGAGCAGTGGACAGAGGAGGGGACAGTGCTCTGCCCCAGTGGGCACAGGCTTTGTAGAGGCTCCCCATGAAGCCGGTTACGTTTTAGCAGCGGCGATGATCAAGTGTCGGTGAGGAATGCCGTCCAGCTGTAAAATTCCAAACAAAGCTGAAAACTGCTACTCAGCCAGGGCACGGTTATGTGTAACACCCCTGAGTGGGGGGGGGGGGGGGGGCGGTGGACACAGCCGGAGAGGGTTTGACGTGGGGGGCACCGGTCCAACTTATGAAGTGAGCGGAGACCGAATGAGAGTGGTGAGT
>JABFDZ020000050.1:18146079-18164927 GCA_019775955.2 Pollimyrus isidori
GCCCTATAGGATCCGATTTGACTAGTAAATGTCAGGCCATGTGTTCAGAAGTGGGAGAGATGGTGACATAGGAGCACTTTTCTACTTTGATATTTCTGTGGCTTGGCCTCAGGACTATGATGAACTTTATTACAATGCATCAGACATTTCTCTGTTGGAAATAATTAGTAACAATTTGAGAAATCAAGATTAGTGCATATAGTAGTGTGACCTCATAGAATTTGTGGGCCGGTGTGTAAGTAAGATAACTCTTAACTGTATTTATTCAGAATATGTTTTTGTCCAAATTAACGTACAGGCAAGACAGACAGGCTATGTTTTAGGGTAGTGGGTTTAAGCTCAGGAGTATCAGAAAGCTTGACGAGTAACGTGTAACCATTAAGCTGCGTTTCCCATGTAACCTCTGAGTATGAGGCCTGGGAAGTTTGTTTCATGTATTTTGTGTTTTGAAGCCCATAATAGTTGAGCTCGTGAACTTCTTTCCAAGCCCAGTGTGGAGCTGCATCTCTCTGCTCAGCAGGTTGATCTTTTATGGTGGACGCTTCTGAATAGCGCGTGACAGCTTCACGCGATGGATGATGGAGTCCGCTGCCACACCCTAAAAGCAGATGCTTAATGAAGGAAAAACAAAACAGAAGAACTTCTTTGTTAAAAAATGATTGCCATAGCTAGACTTCCGGGCCGCTTCACCTTTAAATATCTGACATTCTTTCAAACTTTGCCTGGAGGCCAGATGTTTAGCAAGTATCTGGCAGGCTTTACTCCAAGTGTGCTTGGTGGGAGATCTCTTCATATTGCTATATTTTGTTTGGTGATTCAGTGTTTCTGAAACACTGCTAGTTCCTCTTATTTATAATCCAGAATGTTCTTTTTTCCTGCCATTGGAAGTGATTTCATTTTGTATTATACGCAGGAGCATAATGCAGTTCCAATCCCTTTGACTTTTCTCGAGGAGTGAGTCTTGAGTCCATTGTCGTCGTCGTCCTCCCCCCCTCCCAACCCCCGCCCCCCCATTCCATATAGTCAAACATTTTGTTCACGAATGTTTCTCTTTAGCAGTTTTGATGATGTTCAAAACTTGGCTGTTAAGGCAGAAAAAATCTAGTAATTACGAAAAAAGTAAAATACAGTATATTGATATGTATTCTATCGATTGGACCTCCCATTCAAAAATAAGATCCAATGAAATTAAATGGCGAATGTGCAAAAACTGTAACGGCACTAATACGATTAATGGATGGTAGTTTTTAGTCCATGCTCCGTCCCCTAGCAATACAAACGCCTGTTACGTGTGTCGGCAAAGGCAGCACACTGACTTTATGGAAATATATATATTCTCTGTTTATGTCCGTGGGGACAAGGAACTCCTGGCAAAGAGACTTAAACGCGGGATTCTTTCCCCTTAAATATTACAAACACGTATAATGAAGGAAGTTAAACCTGAATGTCAATATAAGAAACATGCAGGATTACGATAACAAAAGCTGGTCGGACGAGGTTCGTGAATGCTTTTTATTGTCATGCATTATGCGTGAATAATTAATAAATGCTGCATCTTTAATATGCAGACAAGGTTCACAGGTACTCTAATAGTCACAAGTTAACTCTGTACTGTATCGCTTGTATCATATGCTTAAGTAAATGTTTATGATTCAATAAAAGGTGTTTGAGGTTTGCATCGTAGTAATGAGCATATTATGTAAATATAGGAAACACTCAGGACAGAGCAGGGCGGCGTGTCTCATAAAATACTTGAAATATCTTGGTTGCAACATGGAATCCAGGTGTGGCAGGATACATGTGAAATTTCATCTGGAAAAACTAGATTTTTAAACTACAGACTATAGACACTGAAATTCAACATACTCGAAGAACTCGCATCTCTGTGATATGTTTAAAGCATTCAAAATTCACGAAAAACCTTTTACATAATATAAATGTGTGTGTATGTGTGTGATGTGCATACAATTTATATACAAAAACTATTTAGACATTCCATATAATTATTGCTATGTGCTACAGTTACGTTTAAATTAATGTGCCCATTACGTTAGGTGGATTAAGTGTCTATTGGAGTAACATGATGAAGGTGGCCTTTGATCACAGGGGAAACCTCGCCCGTGGTGGCTGCTCAGACACAAAGATCAAACCCTGAGGTTAAGTCAGGCTGGTCGAAGAGCTCGCGTTTCAGCGCAAATAAAAATAGCGTTCGGCGCGATCGGCTGCGACGGGAGAGGGAGGGCACGCTCTGTGTGTGCGCCCAAAGCAGAAAAGGCAGGGCATTCAAATGCGAAGAAATTACAACATCTGAAACCGGATCCAGCTCCGTGTTTTTTCCCCTCTCTAGTAATAACGAACAGATTCTGGAAAAACAAAACGCTGCCGCGAAACCGGCTGCCCTCCCATATGCACGCCGCCCCACGAAGGAATCGGCGAGCAAGCCTGAAGTTTTCTTGCGCTACTGTATCTTTAGGGGATGGCGGGCAATTCTGCTGCGCCTCCCGGAGGGAAGCGTCGGTATGACATCTTTAATCAGGACCTTCTTTATGAACGGGCTAGTTATGTGATCGAGATGAGCTTGCAAGAAAGAAGCGCACTTTTGGTGGGTAAAATGTGTTGCGCAGGTGAGTATGGACGTGGAAGGTGGAGTCTGGGAAAGGCGGGTGTCAGACTTTTGCTGCTTTAACCCTTTAGATGTCAGCAGCTGGAATCGTCCAGGAAACTACTTCCGAAGTATTGCGATGACCTTCTCGGCTGCGAAGTTTGTGCTTTCCATAGCAAACGATACTGCTTTACTTTACATTTAAATAAATGCTGAGATATACTGTGCGCATAGCAATGTTTTGCACCTACTCTGTATTTATAAAAAGAAATAAAGTTTCTACCGATTCTTTTTAGCAGGAATCTTCCACTTATTAAAAGTTTTTGTCGAATTATTCTAAGGCAGCAATTTTATAAAGATATTTCTTAAAACGCCCCTAATTCTGCCTGTTCTTCTTGCTTCGTACATGGTCTTTGCGTGCAGCCCTTGTGAGGTAGATTGCGATGCTTGATCTTTTCATTACCTACTGATGTCTTGCTTCCAGTTTGGCACTTTGTAATAAGCTGTAGTATATCAGCGTGTACACCTGGAGTGCCTCCGGTGACATTAGAGACATGTGAACTTCCTCCCAAGGCTGAAAAAACGGCTGTATTTTCTTGGGGGTGGGATTTCTGTGTTTAGGCACCACGTGAATACAAACTGACTACCAAAAACCAGACGCTATTTTGTTCACATCTGGAAGATGTAATAAAGGGATATATCTGCCCACGATGGGAGCTGCAGGACTTCTTCCGCAGGGCATATTTACTTGGTGTGGGTCCCGCTGTGTGTGCATCTATGATTGTAACATTCACATAAAAAAGAAATCGTAAAATATTTTGGAGGCTGCATATTTTCTGTATATCTTCACTTTCGTGACCGTGTTCTCATTGTGAGCACAGTAATAGTGTATATGTCAGCTACTTTGTACTAATTGTGTAAGTAATTGATATTAATTCTCAGTTAATAAAATGCAGGGGACTTAGTTAGTAACAAGCTTTGAGACTTTTTTGAGTCAAATTTTATGGGACTACACCTTTGTCACAGAAAGGAAATAGCTGGCAGTTCATTCCTCCTGTGGGTTTTACTCGCGGTCTAAAAATACAGTGTCATTCTGCTTGGTCTGCCAGCTTCTGTCTGTGTTTGGGTCGTTGTCATGGAAACCTTCTCACGTTTCAGTTTTACTCATACTCAGGTATTTAAATGGCACGCCATATGTTTATATCTTGATTTACGACTTGGTGGGTACTATGAGTGTAGAATCGAAATCCAACTGACCATCAGACAAGACGTCCAGATGATTTAAAGCAAAATTGGCAAAATGAATGGTGTCGCTGCCTTCTAATTGCACAAAGTATGAAAATTACATATTTATTTAGATATTACATAGTAATAATGGTTGTGACTCATCTGCATTTTGGGGAGCTACTGAAATTATTGTTACATCACATATGTTCATTCTGGAAAACTGTGCTCAGTGTTCTCTGGATGACATTACTCAAATTGGGGGGGGCGGGGTATACATTGGAGGCCAATCCGATTGGGGGATTGATGAAAGCTGATGACACCCCTCTCAAGGGCTCTACCACTGCCACTAGAGTTATCTCAGTCCTACTCTATTGCGATACAGTGGACTAGCTGGAGTGTGTCACTGTGACCAGCAGGGGGAGGTAGTTTATCAAACTGATTCCATGCATGTGTATTTATTCTGAAACGCGTTCCGATTAAATGAAAAGAGTAGCACGGCTGTCTGAGAGAACTGAGCATTGTGCTTAGTCTGAAAACGATGTGTCTGCGAACAGCCATCGATGAGCCGCCTGAATACCATGCATGTCTGCTTGGGTGGTGCCAGTAACCCGGACCGGATCTGGATGCTCCGCCCAAGGTGCCATTGTTCTCCCTTCACCAGGATAGGTGTGCAGTTCCTCTTTTTTATGAGCTGTACAATGTGTTGATTTACTAAAACAGGTCCCAGGGCACGGTACTGGGCACACACGTGTCTATGCGTCCTGCCCGCGCTCACGCGTACCACGCATGCTCCCTTGTACGGCCCATCTAGAGGGGGGCATTAGGGTCGCCCCCGTCTCCGCCCCAGATCAGCGCGTTGTACTCGCGGGAGTGCGTGTCCGCTACCACTAGGAGGCCGTGAAAGTCAAACTGATGGCGGTTTAATCTCTTTTTCTGTTGGCATCCTCTCTGAGAAAAGCGACACGGGATAGCGGGGGTTGGAGAGTCCAGCAGGCCCATTTGGACACGCCGGAGGCCCAGGCGGAGCGTCGGCCAGTGAGGGTTTTCACCTTTCCCAGCGCAAATAGCCGACGTGGCGTGATAAATAGCAGGCCTATTCCCAAGTTAGGATGTTAATAGCTGCTTGATGAGGGATCCTTAGTCCAAATGCTGGCCGGTCTCAGTGTGTCATTAACTTTAACAGCTCCGCTGGGCTTATTTACGCCACTCTAAGATCGCTCTCAGTTTAGAAAGAGTAACTGGTTTAAAGAAAGAGGGAAAACCGTGAACTGTCTATGTCTAGGCTAGATCAGGACTTAGAATAACTGCTCTATATTTATTCTGAAAGGTGTATGATATGTCCTCCAGCTCGGCTTCTTAGCTAAGCCACGCCGGCCAGTGTTCTGGGGATTTACCACAGTAAAGGAGCACTTCAAAAAGTCAAACCGTTGTTGTCCTTAAACTCTCCACCAGAGAAAGTTTGCTGTCCGCACGCCGTGTGCTTAACACCTGGGGAACATTTCAGATTCCTCATTCCTGTGAATGCATTTAGGTCAGCATACAAATAGGCCCCCATGGCAAGTGGAGATGTGAGGAGCCACTCAGCTCTTAACTGGAACACTCTGGGGGAACATCTAATTGTCACATTTTCCATTTGGCTATTTTTATGCGATGTTTATATATATATATATATATATATATATATATTCTAATAACAGCATGAGTCACTGTCATGGGGGGGGGGGTGTAGTGGGGGTAAACGATTAAACAAATACAGCCGTCGCTCCAGGATACGTAAGATTATTACTGTTCGTAAGAAAGCAACAGGTATGTTGCACTTCAAGTTTGGAAATGAATATTAAAGCAGGAGGAAGGTGACAGACGCCATATGCCAGGCAGGTACATGCTATTAAACTCGGGAGCGTGTGACTGGGTTGGGCGGCGCGCTTAGAGCTGGCTGGAAGAGTGTGAAAGCGGTGAGAGGGACAGCGCTTTGGGCCCCGTTCTCCTGACTGCGATGGGGCGTCTCCAGCTGCGAGGGGCGTCTCCAGCTGCGATGGGGCGTCTCCAGCTGCGATGGGGCGTCTCCAGCTGCGATGGGGCTCCGTGTCTGCGCATGCGTGTCTGCTCACGCGCATGTGCAGCGCACGTCACAGGACCCGGCCGTCCTAGATGCCACTTTATTCGGTGAAGTGGAGGAGAAGATTGAACAGGGCTGTCCATTTTCAGAATTCTGCATTTTTAATAAATGCTGACGAACCTCCGTAAACCTTTGCCACGCTGGTAGCCCCCCGACCGGGGACTAACACATGCTGAGCCTGTCGTAAAACATCGTTACTGCTGCGGCTTGCAGCTTTACCGTGGTACTAAGAAAAGGGACATTTGTTCTTAAATCTTCAGAACGGCAGTTTAGCCGTAACACGCGCTTCAGATAAATTTTAAAAGCGAATGAATTGCAGATGTTCATTAGACAGGGATTCTTTGCAGGGGTCCTTGTTAAAATCCTTGCTCCAGAAGTGCATGTGACCTCCAGCCTCCTGTAGCCAGTAACTGCAGGGCTTCCGTGAGCAGCTTTAATGGTGGCTGTGGCTCGCTGGCGTCTTTCAGCTCGCAGGCAGATATGCAGCTCTGCCGGGCTCCTAGTCGTCTGCTTGTGGACCCTCGGGAGTGCCTGTCCGAGAATGCAGAATTGGCACCGTGAAGCGCAGCGGGTCCTGCTCCTCGGACCCTGGCATAGACTCCTGGTCCCCCGGCACGGGCTCCTGGTCCCCCGGCGTGGGCTCCTGGTCTCCCGGCGTAGGCTCCTGGTCCCTCAGGCACAGGCTCCTGGTCCCCCGGCGTAGGCTCCTAGTCCCCCGGCACAGGCTCCTGGTCCCCCGGCGTAGGCTCCTGGTCCCTCAGGCACAGGCTCCTGGTCCCATGTGGAATGCTAGAGATCCAGCTGAGTTTGAATGAATCCTGTTCAAATGTTTATTCTGTTTATCTGTGTTTCTGTCCATCTGTCCTTTTTCATATCTGGCTTTTTAGTGGCGGTTTTCTAGCTGCCCAAAGGCAGTTTTGTCACGTTGTTCCCATTGCGGCCCCTGGAACGTCCATCCCAGGCTCACCACAGCATCCACCTTGCGCTTCTGCCTTTCGGCTGAAACATAGTTTCTTTTTTTCTTACTTAAGATTTACTTGTGTCCATACTCGCCTCAACTGAGAGGCAGGAAATCGCTCCTAAGGAAATGTGACGGTTCGAGGTGAAATGACTGTATAACTTCTATTCCTGTTAGTACCCCACTCGGCCCAAACTAGAGACTCTTCTGCTTTCAGTCCATTTTATGAATGAATGTGAGGCACCGGGAGACAAAACCCATGTTGTATCTGAGTTCTGGGGGTTCTGCATGTGGCCCCGTTTGAAGCGTATTCTTCCCATTAGAGGGGCTGCAGAACGCCATGGTGAGCAGATACAGGTTCCATGTACACGTGTTTTCCCAAATATCACCATGTGTTCTGCTTTTTTTGCGGTGTGTTTAGGAACCGATGTGTGCAGTATAATGGGAATATCATTTATGCTCCGTTGAAGTTAGATGTTATCTGCTGAGTGGCCCAAAGTGAAGGAAGTCACAGCAACAGCCGACAGGAGACCCTAAGCTTTGTGGTGATGCCTCCGCCTGCTTTCGTACGGCCGCCCTCAGCCAATCGCTCTCTACATCCCCTTCGGTCCGTCGGCTGCTGCGGCCATCGTGGCTCGACGGGTTTCGCCGATCCCCATTTCTCAGTTCCATCAGCCAGATGTGCTTCTCAAGTAAGACAAAGACAGACCCCTGGCTACCATCGCTGCCCCCTGGATGGTGACGCACGTCCGGCTGCGAGGACGTTCTGAGCCCCGGGGCCTTTAACAAAGGGGCTTATTGAAATCTTGTCGCCTTGCGGAACAGACGACGATAGACTTCCACGATTCCCGAGTTTAACGACCTGTCTTTCCCGTAATAATTGAGCCATTATTTTTAGCTTCTGGATTTTGTGAATTTCCAACTATGTTAGGTCCTCGGGCTCTTTGTCCTAAGATCTACCTAAGAGGTAGTGCACAACAAATGATAATATAAATGAATATAAAGTTAGTGTCATATAAGGAAAAAGGAAACTGAGTTGCATAGAGAAGCTATACTGTTTTTTTATGGATCTTCATTGGTGCTCTATTGTGGGAGCCGGAGGGGTGTTGATGTCCATTAGAAAACTCATCTATGACTGCATAAAAACACAGGAGTCTTGCTCTTTTTTAGGAACTGTTTATTGGCTGGTGAGGACACACTTCCTCCGGCTGCCCTGTTTGCATTTGTTACATCCCCCTCTGGCTACGATGCCACCTTAGGCTACCTTATAGTGTGTCCACCGCTGGCACGACAAGCCGCAGCGAGGGACGTCTAGCCAGAAAAGGGGGCGTCGGTCACAGCCCAGAGCCGGCCTGACTGGGGCCTGGGGGGGCAGGCTCAGATCGAACCGTAGCTTTTAGGCGCTATTTGGCAGCAAAAGGGGCAAAAATAGTGGGCAGAAGAGGGAGACGCAAAGCAGAAGAGAGAGAGAGAGAGAGCAGGAGGGGAGAGCGAGACAGAGAGAGAGAGAGAAATTATAGGGTGAGCAGGACCAGAAACTGCGTCCTCAGTACACCACATGACTTCATGGTTGTGCTGTTTCACAAGCAGCGACGACTTAGATGCTAAACAAGCAGGACGCCGAGCAGAGAGAAATAAGCACTTTTCGGAAGTGAACGTGTGACTGCATGCGGGGGAGAGGATGTCTTCACCGCAGAGATACAGGAGCCCTTCCGCCAACAGTCTGGGGCGAGACAGGGGTCCGTTGGATGAAGGATATTATCAGATGATGCTGAAGGCGACAGATGAGAGGAAAGGTACCCTTGCAATATAATTGAATGGTTCATTAAAGCTAGGAACGTGGCTAACTTTGACTTTACAGCTGTGATTATAGTGATTTTATGTGATTAAGTTTTATCCGGAACAGTGACCATCTATGCGTATGTTGTTACTTCTTAATGTTTTTTTTTTTAACCTAGCTTTCGTGTGAGAAGACGTTTTTTTTCTCTATGTTCAAATTTCTTATGCAATCATTCTGTTACCTCGCACAGCTATTCATTGAGGCTAATAGAGGGGGAAGCCCTTAAACGTGACTCTAATGTTCCCTATTGGCTACCTGCTGTGCTGATGGAACACAGCACAGCCAATCACAACTTTGCATCATCAATGCAGTAACGTATGGATGAATTTGATGCTGAATTGTACTGGTTTATTTGTATACATGCACACAACGAGAAAGTATTTCGGTATATGCCTAAAACTGTGTCTAACGTTTAACCCTTTAAAAATAAATTTTAAAAAAAGAAATGAAAAAATGTAATTTTTTCTTTTCTCTGTAAAAATGTCCTTATTTTCTGAATATAAATTATTGCAAAAGGAAAACATAGTGCAGGAATCAGGGATTCTCAACAGTAAATGGTTGGATATTGAAGGACATGTAATGAAACCCAATATGTGTGGCCACTTTTGGTGTTATCTGCAGATAGTCACTCTGGGAGACTGTGGCCTTCTGTTTTAAATTAGACTGGTACAGTAGTTAAAAAAGATCAGCAGCTCAGTTTTTACCATTGATTTATGTTGCTGGCTGGTGTTTCAAGTAGAGATGTTTGGTTTTTTGGTTTAAGTGGTCATTACTGTATGCTGTGTAAATCAGATTTCTTTAGAGTGAAATTTAAATTTAAGCCAATGGAACTTTGCTTTATTATTGTTTTATTGCTCAGCTATTTTTCTCACAAAGAATTCTATCTATTTATACAGCTGGATCTTTCTGGTTAAACACCATTGCTGAGTCTGGGGTGGGGGGATGGGCATTGCCCTCTCAGATTTTCCTTGCGGCCACTCGAGAAGTATTCAGCCAATCACAAAAACCTTTTTCTATTGACATTCTGAGTGGTCAGTTTGGGCATGTAAGGCTTTATACTGTAAACTTATGCTTTTCCATGAATGAGAACGCTGACCAATCAAAATCTCAGATTGCTTCCCTTCCACCAATCATGCGAGCCCTAGTACCACACGCAAAGCCGCTCTCCCGGGCTGACGAGCGGTATGTCCCTTCTGTGCTGCTGATGGCGTATTAACTCTCCTGCATATATTGGCCCGGCTGCTTCCATATTTGAGTCCTTCCGCATGCCTGTGATGTCCTCCATGGTTATGAGTTTGTCTGTAATTGTGATTGATGTGAGAAACTCATGCTAAGGTTTCTCTCTAAGGCTGGTTAGTCCTATAGGTGATATAGGCGGGTACTAACTTCTGTGGGGGCGCAGCCTTGCCAGTCAATTCATTTTGCCTCAGCCAGGGGGCACCAGTGTTGATGCCCACCTGGGAGCCCCGTTGGCCAGTGCTAGTATTGTTTGTGGGTCTCCTGTGGATCGTGTGAGTGCCCCGTTTCGATGCTGGCGCACCCCGTAAAAGCTGTTTCAGTTAAGTTACATACATTTTCTTCAATTTTGAGGATGTGTAGCTGCTAAATTGTCTAGGAGCATAAATATACTTAATGGCTCCTTTACTCTCTTTGCTCACCCTTGATATATTTCCTGTTGGAAAAAAAACTGCATAATTCCAATATCATGTGGTTCTCGAAAGCAAAATCACGCCTTGTGTCTAATGGGACGATTTATCCAGTTTAGCTGTATCCTGGAAAATCTTTGCTCTGTTGCTTCATGTGTGTCCTATTTACCCGGTTTGTCTGTCTTCATATAGATAATGTCCTTCTTCTTGGCTGTCACAGAGGAGAACGGTGTATCTCATGCTGACCATGTCGTTCTTCATTGTGCTTCCCACAGATGAACGGGACAGGGTGCAGAAGAAGACCTTCACAAAATGGGTCAACAAGCACCTGATGAAGGTAGAGTCACATCGCCCCTCCTCAGCTGACACCAGCCACTTCAACATGTCAATGATCAGTCTCTCGGTTACCTGCACTATCCAACGGAGTTTGTGTCGTCACATGTCCCTCTACCCCCCGGTGGACAGTCTCCTGGTGACGCCAAAGACGCTCAGCTGTGTGTGTGTGTGTGTGTGTGTGTGTGTGTGTGTGTGTGTGTGTGTGTGTGTGTGTGGCCCCAGCCGCACACCTGTTGCTGATTACTCGTTACATACGCTTGCCTTCCTCTGCAGTGTGTCACGCAGCCTCGGAAAATGACCTCACGGGGACCTTCATATTTAAAAGAGAAGGTTTAAGTACGTGGAAAAATAGAGATTAAGGATAAAGTGGGGCTGACATACCTGAAAGTGTTTTTGATATATCAACAGGATTGTGTTATTGGATAAAACATGGTTTTATATTACAGCATTATGCTGACCGAATCAGTCTGGTCACGCGCCTCTTGTTTTCTAAAGGGATCTGAAGGTCCCTTTCAGTGTTGCTTGGCAGCTTTCCTGTCATAAAGTTTCTGAAGCCTCCTAGGTGTAACGAAATGCCATTTTCACTTTGCATTTTGCATTGTAAACCACACTTTTAGGACCTCCCGTCCTCAGTCATTTGGCAGCAGGCCTCGTGTTTCCTGAGCATAGTGTTCTCTGTAATCGATGAGGGTTACCCCGTACTTATGGGGGGTTCCCTGAGACTTGTCATTCTACTATGTTACTGGTCAGACATTTGAAAAGCATAGTCAATTCACTTAACCCAATTCACTTATTATTGCTGTTATAGTTTTGCCTGGCTGGGAATATATATAAAATAAACTTAATTTAACAGTCATGTTTGCACCGATAGACGTGTTACTTTGTGTTTCTGTCTGATAATTTTAAAGTTATGCATATTAATATGGAAAAACAAAATGTAAGACATTAAATTGGGGATGAAATTACACTAGGCATGTTTAGGTTTGCAATAAACCAAACGTTTGCGCAAGCAGTTTTTTTTTCCCCCCCAAATCTGTTTTTTTTTTCTCAAAGCATGTTGCCAGTGTTTTGCTGGTGAAAAATATGGACGGATAGATTTTTTCCTGGCATGCAGCACGAACATCCAGCAGGCAGGCTGTGGAACACAGTGGCGAGCGCTAAGCCACTTTCACCGACAGAGGGGCACTTTCCCATGACAATTATGGGTTTCATTTGGACTTTCAAAGAGACTAACAATTCCAAAAACCTTTGACAGGGGAAAAATATATTTGCGGAGCCATAAATATATACAGATCTAAGACTGACGCTTAAGATTGAATGTTTTCAGATTTTTAGACTCGACGGTATGGTGTAGGAGCCGTGTCTCAAAATAAACGAGCTCAAAGGCAGCATAGAGTTTATGAAAGCTCACAGGATCCATGCAAGCCCATGGCAGGCCGTCTTCTTCAGACATTTGGCTTTAAGTGTTGCATTTAGAGTGATAATGTCCAATCCGACCCACGATCCAGCACATCACCCGAGCAACACCATCCCTGCAGCCAAGCGCGGCTTCAAAGGGAAAGCACAGGCGAAGAAGCCTGTTGGGTTTGCTGAGGGCTTACAGCTGGGGGAAGAAGCGTACCTTTCCGCAGCAGGACAGTAACAGAAGATCAAAGAGGTCTTTCTTTTTTTTTTTTTTTTTTACATTGCCTACATACTGCCCCCTACTGGCCTGAATGTTGTCTGTTCACTGACTGTCCATAAACTACCCCAAGCAGCTTGAATTTGGGCAAATATATAAAGAAGCTTTGAAAAGGTCAGACTTACATAGTCTGTACTTTCCTCAGGCAGTGATTTCAGATTTTATTTATTTATTTATTTGTTTGTATGTTTGTTTATTTACTTACTTATTTGCGAATGAGAGGAGGGTTTTAGCTTGCGCTACACTAGCAGGAAGACTATTCCACACTCTAACCGCACGCTGTGTAAAGAAGTGCTTCCTCAAATTCACTTAAAATGTTTTCCTGCTAATTTCCACTTATGGCCACGAGTTCTAGCATTTAAACCGTTCACTTTATGTGCAGCAAACATTTCCCCACTGTGGTTTGCAAAATACTTCACAAAGTATCTTAATTAATATTAAAATATAGCCGTTTAATTGTAATTGATTTTTATAGATTACCTGAAATTTCCGGCAGCGTCCCTGTGTGGTATTTTGCCTTAGTTAGCAGTGTTTCCAGCCGTGTCCCGGTACTGCATGTGTTCCAGTTCCCCCTTGACTGAGCGCAAACCACTGAATGGCCACTCTGTGAGTCATGAGCTTAATTAGCCTCTGGTGCCGTGTACCGTAGCCCCTCCTTGGTGGTTTATTCTACTTTTAATTAAAAATGTTTTTAAAATTATGTTTAGGTTGTTTGAGAGGATGTTTGAGAGGATGTTCCACAGCAAACTGTTGCAAAACATGGTATCTGCATTTGGTGCTGTAGGATTGTAAGGCGTGTCTGCTTTTACACAATATCAGGCAGCGCCGCCATATTCTCCTCAGTCCTGCCCGCCCTCATTTTTATATCCAATCAGGAAGCAAAGTATTTCAGATCAAAAGTAAATGCCCATGTTCTACTATGAAGTGCTTCCGTCTTGCAGAGGGGCTAACCCAATCAGCAGAGGGCTCTGGGCCACAGTCCATGACAGGCCAGACAGCGCTGCTCCATTACATTTGACCTCCTTTATATATCACCTTCTTGTTTTTGTTGTTTTTTTTTTTCTAGGCAAGAAGCCAGGAAGCCACTTTTGTCACTGTGCTGCCAAATTAGAATGAAAGAAATGCTTTGTCTTATTTATAGTGTTAAGTTACTCTTATTGAGTATTATATTTTGGATCCAAAGTCTTTAGAATCCAAGTGTGTAATTTTTGGGTTATGGGTTATACTCATAGCTATTTATAGTCTAGTTAACCTCTTGCTTCACTGAGATGCATTTTGAAACTGTTTTGCATGCAAACTACATCGGTATGATTTCTAAAAAGCAAACCCTTAATATATGTTACTCAGGGGAAAGGTATACAGTATGTGTTCCGTAGTATTAATTTTCCAATGAATGCAACTTTTCAGATATGTGGGCTTTGTAGTTAAACTCGTTGGTTTTCTTTTATTCGTCTCTGTATTGTGGCATATTTAAGGACCGTTAGAGGTGAAGAGTCGAGGCAGGGTGGCCTCCTCCAGGGCAGATGGTAGAGGGCCAGTACAGAGGCAGCCAACGCCATTCAGTGAGAGCATAAACACTTACTCCGGTAACTGCAGCTTTAGTGTAAACAGGACTTGATGAGGACTTGTGTTCACTGCCAGCTTTACCTTCAGCTCAGTCAGAAGGTCATTTCATCCTGCCTGCACAAGTGTCATCCTTCAGCGGTTTACGTTCATTACTAAGCCACCCCTAAGATGATTTGCCGCAGCTTGTTTTCATGAGAAAGTCAGGTTCCCACATCTGGGCCTGGTCTTTCTGCCCCAGATTCCTGGGCCCCACAGCCAGACCCGACGGTAGCACATCTGGGCTACAGACGCCACGGCTCTTCAGTTCTGGAGGAATGAGCAGGAATTTCTAACTAGCTGAATTCCTTTATCGCATAAATCTTAGGCTTATGACCAAGCCAGACAAATATGTGTTCTTAACCTCCCCCTTGGACAATATCAGACCCAGCTCTATTTGACAGATGAGTTTTTGTTGCATTTGAGTAAATATATGTCATAAGCCCAATTGTCCAATCAGCCAGTAAACACTAGTTATGGTATAAAATCATCATAATGAGCAAAATAGAAGTATTGAGTCTCTGGGATACAAGCTGAAAAATCAATGAGGTGATTTTTCATGGTTTTTTTGGTCATGGACATGGCTGGTGCAAATCCAGGAAATACTGAACTGCTCCAGTAAAAATGTACAGCTGTAGAAATAGGAAAGAACTTGCCGGTGACTTTGGATTGAGGTATCAGCTAATAAACTGGATTGTAATAGCGTCCCCTTGTTATAGCGTGCTTGGGGAGTTTGGAGCTTTAAAACAAGCTCTTGTCTGCTGGAAGCAACATAATCTCCCCTAAATCTGCCCGAGTGCTGCTGGCAGTGGGTAACACGCAGTGACGGATTTATCTTCCCATTGGAGTCCTTAGGGAGGCAGAACTTTTTTTCATTCCTTTTCAGTCCCGCTTCATTCCCGCCCAGTGCAGTCCCTTGTAGCACAGTCCCCTGTGGGACTCTCACGATGGGCACATGCCCAAAAAGTGGAGGAGAAAGTGTTTTACAAGAGTAAGGGTCTGCTCCTTTCATCCAGTCATCCGTCATCCTTTGGAGTCAACAGCCACACTGCTGTCCAGGGAGAAGCTCTTGACTCATCAAAGTGCTTTTTTGACAATGCTGACCGGCTGCCCATTATGTTCGACTCGGCTTCTAAACCCAGTTGAAGTGCAGCCTTTAAATTAGGCACTAAGCTGCATACAGAATCCCTCACGGTACTTAAGCGCTCTACGTCTGAAGTGTCATCTCCTTTATGTTCTCGCGCTCTCTGTCTTTATCTTGCATACTGCATATTGTGTGTGTTCAGTAAGGTTATCTGGAGCATTCATTCAGCACACAGAGACCAGTGAGTCTACTCACCATTTCCTTTGAGTATTTTGCACTGGATTAAAAAACAACGTAATTCCAATATCATGCGGTTCTTGAAAGCAAAATCATGCTTTCTGTCTAATGGGACGATTTATTCAGTTTAGCCTTATGCTGGAAAATACTAATTAAATCACTGTAAATATTTAGGAAATGTATCCCCATTATCTGTCATTGCGCTATGGTGGCCTTGAGCGGACACACAGTCTTCTGACTGGGTGCCAGGTAACCAGTAGACTGATGTTGATTAAGTGACCAAAGGTACCTCAGTTTAACAAACTTTCATTAAGAAACATCCATTGGTCTTTCAGCCACCTTTTTTGTTCAGGGATTTGGGGGGTGGGGCACAATCACACACTACAGGCAATTTAAAGTCACCAGTTAAATGTGTTATTAAAGCCAGTTAAGCCAGTAAAATCAGCCCTTTGGCATACGAGTTACCTCTGAACCTAAACCTGGTACATGTGTCTGTAGGGAAGGACAAATTACTTCTATGGATTATAAAGCTCTGTCTACAATGGGGACCAGTAAAAAGGAATATAAGGATGGAAAATAATGCAGTGTCATGCATTTTAAGTGTATAAATAGTGTATTTATTACATCATAAGAGCATTTATTATCCATATATCCATTCATCCAACTTCCATGATTCATGGGTAAGTCTGGGCCTCTTCTTGGAAAAACAAGGCATGGGACACTTTGATTGGATGCCTGTCCATTGCAGGCCATAAGGCATGGGACACTTTGATTGGATGCATGTCCCTTGCAGGCCAGAAGGCATGAGACAATCTGATTGGATGCATGTCCCTTGCAGTCCAGAAGGCATGGGACACCCTAATTTGATGCTTGTCCCTTGCAGGGCACAAACTCGCATACCAATGTGCATTAAGCACAATTTAAGACAATTTAAGACACACAACTGCTGTTTTCAGACTGTGGGCGGAATGGGGGGGATCCAAAGCCCCAGTCCTGGAGGTGGGAGGTTCTCATGCTGACCAACCCATGCTGCTCCGTTCATATTTGTCTGATTTGTGTGATGTATTTATTTTGCATCTGCTATCTTGTTGATTTTCTCATTCTTTTGTTTCAGTCCCACTCCACGTGTAACATCCATTTTCTGTTTTTGTCTTTGCATATACCCCTATCTCTTCATCTTTCTTCCATTCTCTCATTCATTTCTTCTCCCTGCAGCACTGGAGAGCTGAGGTAGGTGCCCTCTGTGTGCAGGACTGCACAGAGCGCTGAATAGTTTGCATTCTCATCCGCATGCCCCCCGCTGTCCTCTGTCAGCCCCTCCAGTGCCTCGTCTCTGCCTCTCTTTGCCTGCTTCCTCAGGTGCTCAAATGCCCCTTTAACTGAGTTCCGTTTGACCTGCTAAGAAAAACATACCACTATACAAATATGCTATGTTTCAGTGCTTTAATTCATAAGAAGCATTGAGGCATTGTGGGAAAGAACAAGCCACTCGGTGTCCAGCAGGACTGTGTGATTTTCCAGTCTTGATGTAACACTGTTGTATCCTCAATGCTACAGAATAGAATTCCAGGCTTTGTGCATCTTGTTCTTTTCTGCTCACCTTCATCACTAATTGAATGTTTCACTTCTCATTAGAGGAGAGAGAGAGAGAGAGTTTTGTATATTTCAGATCACAGTACAATGAACTTCTTTTAAGTCCTCTGAGTGGCACATGTGCTTCCATGAAGTGAAAACGGATCCTCCGCTGTGTTATGGCGCCCCTTCCGTCTACCCTGCTGATGATTTTCAGGCAGAAACCACTCTTTCTCTCTACAGTAACACAACCGTTTGCTTTGTGTGCAGCACCGGTATCGTCTTTAACGGAGGAATTTGCAGTGGACCCAAAAGTCTGTGTTAAGCGCGGATGACGCCCCACTGGTTATAAATCTGTCCGTAAGAAGCAGAGGTTACAGGGGCTGCCTTCAGCTCGTATGTCTTTGTCAGCCCTGAATTCCGATTTTAGCCGTTATGCTCAAAACTGCTTTTAAGTCCCTTAACTTCCTTAGCGATCCTTTGCTCCCTGTTCTAATAGCCGCAGTTCAGTAACCGCATACTTTGCAAGTATAGCCATGTACAGCCATTCCAAGAGCGTTTGGCTTGACTGAGGACAGCCTGCGCCTGCCATTGGCCCCCAGCAGCAGCGTCTAAGCCGTCCCTGTCCCTGTCCCCGTCCCCTGCCATCCACTCTACATGATCACATCGATAAACTGTTTTTGTTTTTCTGCTTATTAGTCTTTCGTATTAATACGTGCAAAACAAGCGTAGGTGGCTGCAGTTTACGCATTAATTTGCAGTGTGCACCCGTAACACGCTGTTTAAGTCTGCCTCAGTGGTGCCACACGCCCCCTGACCTTCTCTTTCCCTTATAGGCTCAGCGACACATTTCTGACCTGTACGAAGACCTCCGAGATGGACACAACCTCATCTCCCTGCTGGAGGTGCTGTCTGGGGAGACGCTGGTGAGTGGACCCCAGGGGGCTGCGGCAGCATGAGCCTCAGCTCCCACCCTGACCTTCCCTCCCCACCTCTGCACCAGGCTGCTGCTTATACTCCTTAGGAATGAGCAACACTGCCTGCAACACTGAAGCACTGGGTTTATAGTGCATGGGTTGTTCTCAGGGATTGTTAAAAACCTATGAGTAGTAGGCAAATATGCAGGACATGTGCTTGATTATTTTTTATTACGGTACCTTTGAGTACCTGGCTTTGTTTCATTAACACATTAACTTTTTTCCCTTCATTCTCTGTGTTGTGTTACTTTTAACTCCTTATTTTCCCTTTCTGCCTCTTGTTTGCTGGCCTTTTCACTGACCCGTTGCCCTTCCGCCATGTTGTCCCTCCCACCCTGTTGTCCCTGTTGCCCCCTCCACTCTGTTACCCCCTCCGCCATGCTGCCCCTCCCCCTGTTGCCCCCTTCACCATGTTGTCCCTCCCGCCCTGTTGCCCTCTCCTGCCCTATTGTCCCTCCTGCCCTGTTGCCCCCTCCGCCATGTTGCCCCCTCCACTCTGTTGCCCCTCCCCCCTGTTGCCCCCTCCACCATGTTGCCCCTCCCCCCTGTTGCCCCCTCCGCTATGTTGTCCCTCCCACCTTGTTGCCCCTCTCATCCTTGCCCCTCTCTTGCACTGCTCTTACTGGGCTAGCCGCGGGAGCGTGACGTTATCAGGAACTTGCGGTTGGTGAGTGGGTCTGAATCTTGAGCTCATTGGCATGGCATGGGTCACTTCCATTGGCTGAGCTGAGCATGATGTCACTCCTCACCATCACATGTACATTTTCTTATTTTAATTTCTGAACAACATGAAGTTATAAGAACGCAATAAAAATATCTATAATGAGTCTTTATTACTCGTTCTGGCAAAGAGGGTCACCTAGAACAGTGGTTCCCAACCTTTTTTTGCCTGAGACCCCCTTTTCCCCCGGAAAATATTGTAAGCCCCCCCTCTACATTTAATGATATTATCGCTCATATAAGTTTG
>JABFDZ020000050.1:18184667-18203709 GCA_019775955.2 Pollimyrus isidori
ACAAAAGACCAAGTTGAGGGAGGCGTAAAAACAATTTCCCCACGGGGACAATAAAGGATTGATTATTATTATTATTATTCGTCTCTTTATATTGCCATTGACGTCTGATTTTATTTTTTTTCCTTAGAAAGTTCAGACCGAACTGCAGGCCATCAAGCAGAGTCTGGACTCCATGGTGCCAAAGGCGGAGACAGTGCTGGCTTCCGCTGCGCAGCCCTGCTCCGCCCCAGTTCTGCGCTCCGAGCTGGACATCACCTTAAAGAAGATGGAGCATGTCTACAGCCTGTCCTCTGTTTACCTGGACAAGTGAGTCTCATCCAGGGCTTTTTTACTGCCTGGTCTCCATGAGGAAATTTGGCCTGTTTTTTTCCCCTCTTGCCTCATCAGAAATACCCATGTTAAAAACGACATAAAGTGTTCCGCGGTAAAAACGACGGCATATCGCGGCATGGCGTGAAGCGGTAACACCCCTCTCTCCACCCCCGTCCTCTCCTTGTTTTCCTCTTGGCAGACTGAAGACCATAAAGGTGGTGATCCGCAGCACGCTTGGCACCGATGAGGTGCTGAGAAGGTACGAGGGCCGTCTGCGTGAGGTGAAGAAGGTCCCCGTGGATGAGAAGGAGCTGGAATCCGACCACAGTGAGCTGAAGGTACGTGTGTGGCCTCCACATCACAACATAGCTATTTATTGCGATGTCTGACCGTTGCTGTGGGGTTACACTATGCTGTTTTGTTTTACTCTAGCAGATTTAAAAGGTCTCTGATTCATTAAAAAATGGTTCTTTGAAGAGCAGGATTAAGTTCAGAAAACAGGATAGAGTTATGGTCTTTCCATGCTTGGTCCCTTTCAACAATCAAAACAAACTCAGAACAATTATTATTTATATTATATATTATTTATATGTATGTATAAATGAATGGTAATAGCAATGACAAAAGTGGTTATAAATCAGTCGGTAATATTCATGGTGGGAGGCATGTGGCCTTGGTCCTCCAGGTTTTTTGATAATAACGACAGATTCTTCACGCCCCTGGCCCCGCCCCCTCCATGTCCGTGCAGAAAATGCAGGCGGAGGCGCGCGGACAGCAGCCGCTGTTCGAGCAGCTGGATGCGGAGCTGCGTGAGGCAGCGCTGGTAAGCGAGCGCATGTCGCGGGTGCGCGGCGAGCACGACGCCGAGCTGGAGCGCTACCGCCAGCGGGCCGGCGGCCTGCAGGAGCGCTGGCAGGCCGTCTTCGCCCAGATCGACCTCCGGCTCGGCGAGCTGGAGCACCTCCGCCGCCAGATGCGCTCCTACCGCGGCAGCTACGACGCGCTGATGCTCTGGGCCGCCGATGCCAAACGGCGCCAGGAGGCCATTCAGGCCGTGCCCATCGGGAACGGCGGGGCACTCCGGGAGCAGCTCTGTCAGGAGCAGGTGAGACGCCCTCTGTGATCTCTGCTCCTCGATGAATAGGAGGACCGGATGTTTAAGCGGTAGACATTATTCAGCCTGGCTGGCGCAGTGACGCAGTGGTGCAGTGGTCTGCACTGTTGCCTCACATCTCTAGGATCAGGATTTTTGTGCATGTACATGGAGTTCGACATGATTAATGTTGTCCTGGGGTTTTCTCCAAGTGCACCAGGTTCCCCTCCACAGTCCCAAAACATGCTGTGGTTAATTGGAGTTGCCAAATTGTCCATAGGTGTGCGTGTGTGAGTGACTGGTGAGTGGGTGAATGGTGAGTGAGTAACTGGTGAGTGGGTGAATGGTGAGTGGGTGAATGGTGAGTTAGTGAATAGTGAGTGAGTGACTGGTGAGTGAGTTAATGGTGAGTGAGTGAATGGTGTGTGAGTGACTGGTGAGTGGGTGAATGGTGAGTGAGTAACTGGTGAGTGGGTGAATGGTGAGTGAGTTAATGGTGAGTGAGTGACTGGTGAGTGAGTGAATAGTGAGTGAGTGAATGGTGAGTGAGTTAATGGTGAGTGAGTGAATAGTGAGTGAGTGAATAGTGAGTGAGTGAATGGTGAGTGGGTGAATGGTGAGTGAGTGAATGGTGTGTGGATGCCCCTGCGATGGGTTGGTGCCCCATCTTGGGTTATTCCCTGCCTTTCGCCCATAGCTCACTGGTTACAGAAAATGAATGAATAGATAATCTTTACCCAACACTGTTGCTTAAAGTTAAGTCTTCATTGTATCCATGACATCCCACGTAGAAACTCTTGGAAGAAATCGAGAAAAACAAAGAAAAGGTGGAGGAGTGTCAGAAACATGCCAAGGCCTACATTGATGCTATCAAGGTAACCATGCCGACTGTGCATTCGATATTTTCACCTTACAACACTGAGTACCGGTTCCCAGGCACTTTTATATAATAAAAATGAAATGTGCTGCACCATTAAGTATGACAGAGAAAGCCGTTCAATGATATTTTGAGTTGATTTGAATTCTCAATCCAAAAATCTTTCTGATTCAGGATTATGAGCTTCAGCTGATAGCTTACAAAGCCTTGATTGAGCCCTTGGCTTCTCCCCTGAAGAAAACCAAAATGGAGTCTATTTCAGACAACATCATTCAGGAAGTAAGTGTTACGTTTCATTGGAATCAGAGGTTAAACAGGTACCTCTTAGGATTTGATGTTATGATGATGCTCGTTATTTAGATACTTGTGATGTGCTGCAAAGTCTAATTAATGCTTTTATCCTCAGTATGTTACACTGCGGACTCGCTATAGTGAGCTTATGACTCTGACCGGCCAGTACATCAAGTTCATTATTGGCTCACAGCGCCACCTGGAGGATGAGGAGGTAAGTTACACACACTCCCGGAGGATAGGGTAGCATTAACCTTGTAAAACAAATTACATACCTATGGTTTAATGTAAGGATAGCAATATATATTATCATGTATACTGTACATATTACAGAATGCTGGTGGACAGACTGGGAAAAATCATCACTGTATGTATAGTAAATAATTAGATGACAGATAAGCAGTTAAAATAAGGGATTAAAAATAGAATATAAAATGTATTTTTTTTAGAGGTTCTGAACTGACAGAGAGGATACATTTGCCTAGATATGAGTATTTGATTCGTTTTGATCGAACCGAGTTACAGTACAAAGCCTGTCCAAACCCTAATCCCGTCTCTTCACGGTTAGCACAGCGCTAACCTGTAGCGAACGAGACATGTACCGTTACCCTGGCACCACTCTGCTTTATTCAGTGGTATCTGCCTGCCATTCACTGCATACGTTAGTGTAGAGATGCCGGGCCGGGCCGTCGCCGGGCCCGCGGCCTTTGCAGATGCACGAGCGGCAGCATCCTTTCAGCCTGAAGCAAACTCACCGTCCTGATTTCCCAGTGTCCACACGTTCATTCATGACAGATTTTAACTTAGATATGGAATATCTAAGCGGTGGACCATGTTCTCCCCGAGTAACACCATTACCTGCCTGCTTAATGGTGTTCTCTGTGAATTCTCATTAGCCTTCTCCACAGCCTTCCATTTGGTTTCTACAAATTGAAAACGACATGTATGATTTGTTTGGCCCACTGACATAGGAGTCTGCTTCAGAACTGAGTGTCATGTCTTCCTGAATTACTTTTTCCAGCCAGCACTATTTTTTATTAGTATATTTTCCCGTTTCTTTTCTAACCGTTTTTTCTGTTTGCTTTCCTAAAATGCTTGCCAGTGCTTTTTCATGATGAATTTTAATCTTGTTTGGGCGCTAAAGAGGTAAATTACCCACAGAACACCAGTTTCTTATTGAATCAACCTCCATTCCTCATCACCAGGCTTCAATCCCCGCTTTGGGTCCTCAGCATGATTTGCTCCCTCCACGAACAGCCTCAGGGTGCTATATTGCTGTATGCAGCACAGCATCTCATGAGGCTACAGTATGTGGTTTTTCTGTCAGGTTCAGACATTGTTGTTACATCCATTATTGTAGCCAGTCTGGTTGTCGATTTCAAACCAGGAAAACAAATATTTGAAAAAAATACGGTGACGAGATACGCCCATGTCAGAGAGGACACTTTGAGCTACTTCAGGTTTTACAAAACTTACTTAAAAACTAAAAGGCTCCTCTGTTTGGCTAAATAGTTCAGCTCTTCTTGACTGGTTAGTTTCCTTGATTGAAAGACCATTTCAGCTGCTTCACATTAATATTAGTGACACGTGCATGTTTACACGAGACTGACCAATCAGCACACAGCAAGAACGTAAATAAAATCCAGGTGGTACAGTAGTTTACAAATTATGTTCTCAACTCAAAGTGTCCTCCCTGGCATTGAGTACCTGGCCACCCTGATATAAGCATAAACCATAGAGGTATAAATGTCATTAGGGTGAATATTTGACAATATCGCACAATGAATCCAAGTTTACAGCCTATACTGATAAATGGCTGCCACCTTTGGTTCATAAGAAGGACACATGGCCATGGGATTGTGAAGCTGGGTTGTCCTTCACCACTTGTTCTTTTCGTTGCTGCATCACTAAGCTGTGTCTTCTAAGGCAGAGGATTGGGGGTTGGCTAGGTGATCACGTCTTAGCTCAGAACCTCAAATGCCTGTCATTCTATTCGGCATTTTCTTTAAAAGCAAAGATTAAAGAAAAAACTCAATTTCAACACTTTATAATGTATTCTAATTTGACATTTTTGTCTTCAAAATCATCGCCGTAGGATTTTTATTAGTGTATTTTATTAGCGTCTTCATATATGCCGTTTGTCCTTGACAACAGGTCAAATTGAGGACAGTACCTTAGAGGAGATTTTTCTCAGAAAAGTAGAATGGACTTCACACTGTAAACCCTAATGTGTTGTGGAACGTGTTGTGTAATAAGTAATGTTTCATTCTGTTTTCCATGCATTAATTGAATGTCACATGGCATCTTCGATAATAATCCAGTGCAGGATATCTTATACTTTACGTTTCCTGTAGCTACATGTACCTGTAATTTATTGAGCTTATAATTAACCCATTTTAGTAACATTTTTATTTGCTGTTTGCTTCTGCTAATACAGAAAGCTACCGAGAAACTTAAAGAGGAAGAGAGAAGGAAACTGGCAAAGATGCAAGCCGAGTTAGAGAAACAGAGGCAGTTAGCGGAGGCTCACGCAGAAGCCATTGCCAAAGCAGAACGAGAAGCTGAAGAGCTGAAGCTCAAAATGAAAGAAGAGGTCACCAAAAGGGAGATGGTGGCCGTGGATGCAGAGAAGCAAAAGCACAACATCCAGCAGGAGCTACATGAGCTGAAGAACCTCTCGGAGCAGCAGATCAAATCTAAGAGCCACCAGGTGGACGAGGCTCTGCAGAGCCGAACCAAAGTGGAGGAGGAGATTCACCTCATCAGGATCCAGCTGGAGACGACGACCAAACAGAAATCCACGGCCGAGGCAGAACTCGGCGAGCTGAGGGAGCGGGCGACTGAAGCTGAGCGCCTGAGGAAGAGCGCTCAGGAGGAGGCGGAGAAGCTGCGGAAGCAGGTCAACGAGGAGTCCCAGATGAAGCGTAAAGCGGAAGAGGAGCTGAAGCGCAAAGCAGAGGCTGAGAAGGAAGCTGCCAAGCAGAAGCAGAAGGCCCTGGAGGACCTGGAGAGGTTCAAGCTGCAGGCTGAAGAAGCAGAGAGGAGGATGAAGCAGGCCGAAGTAGAGAAGGAGAGACAAATCCAAGTGGCCCATGATGTAGCTCAGAAAAGCGCAGCCACGGTGTTGGAGAGCAAGCGTATATCCCTGGCAGAGAAGACGACGGAACTGGAAGAGTCACTGAAGCAGCAGCACAGCACTGTTTTGCAGCTCCAAGAAGAAGCCGAGCAGCTTAAGAAACAGCAGGCAGATGCAGACAAAGCCAGAGAAATGGCAGAGAAGGAGCTGGAGAAGTGGAGGCAGAAGGCTAATGAAGCCCTGCGACTGAGACTCCAGGCGGAGGAGGAGGCCCTCAAGAAGAGCCAAGCTCAAGAGGAGGCCGAGAGGCAGAAAGAGGCTGCAGAGCGGGAGGCGAGGAAGAGGGCCAAAGCTGAAGAGTTTGCCCTGAAGCAGAAGGAGATGGCAGAACAAGAGCTGGAGAAGCAAAGGGCAATAGCAGAGGAAACAGCCCAGCAGAAGCTCTCTGCAGAGCAGGAGCTAATCCGTCTTAAGGCTGACTACGAGCATGCGGAGCAGCAGAGGTCACTTCTAGATGATGAGCTCAACCGCCTGAAAAATGAGGTTAATGCAGCTGTGCAGCAGAGGAGACAGCTGGAAGACGAACTGGCAAAAGTGCGATGTGAGATGGACAGTCTTCTTGAGCATAAAGCCAAAGCAGAGCAGGAGACCTTGTCTAACACTGAAAAAAGCAAGCAACTTATCGAGACCGAGGCAGCAAAAATGAAGAAGCTCGCAGAGGAAGCTTCAAAGCTTCGGTCGATCGCAGAAGAAGCGAAGAAGCAGAGGCAAGTGGCTGAGGAAGAAGCAGCGCGGCAGAGATCCGAAGCTGAGAGGATCCTCAAAGAAAAGCTGGCTGCCATTAATGAGGCAACTCGGTTGAAGGCTGAAGCTGAGATCGCTCTCAAGGAAAAGGAGTCTGAAAATGAAAGGCTCAGAAGACAGGCTGAAGATGAAGCGTACCAGAGAAAGATGCTGGAAGACCAAGCAGCGCAACATAAGAAAGACATCGAGGACCAGGTTTCCCAACTCAAAAAGTCCTCAGATACTGAACTAGAAAGGCAGAGGGTAATTGTGGAAGAAACCTTGAACCAGAAGAGAATAGTTGAGGAGGAAATACACATTCTCAAGATCAACTTTGAAAAGGCTTCAGCTGGCAAGACAGACCTTGAGCAGGAGTTGAGCAAACTGAAAAGCATTGCAGAAGAAAGTCAGCGGAGTAAACTACAGGCAGAAGGAGAAGCAGAGAAGCTTCGCAAGCTAGCCCTGGAGGAGGAGAAACTGAGAAAGGAGGCAGAGGAAAAGGTAAAGAAGATTGCCGCTGCAGAAGAAGAGGCTGCTAATCAGCAGAAGGCTGCACAGATGGAAGTCGAACGCCTTAAGAAGAAAGCTTCTGAAGCTAACCAACAGAAAGAGGATGCTGACAAGGAGGCAGAGAAACAGATTGCACTCGCCAAAGAAGCTGCAGAAAAATGCTTTGCAGCAGAACAGAAAGTACAGGATGTCCTTGTGCAGCAAAAAGAGGATAAACTCATTCAGGAGAAGCTGAAGGAAGAGTTTGAGAAAGCCAGGAAGCTGGCAGAAGAGGCAGAGAAGGCCAAAGAGAAGGCAGAAAAAGAGGCCGCCCTACTTCGGCAAAAAGCAGAGGATGCGGAACGCCAGAAGCAGGCTGCCGAGGAGGAAGCTCTCAATAAAGCCAAAGCCCAGGAAGGTGCGGAAAAGCTGAGAAAGGAGGCAGAAACAGAGGCTTCAAAGCGAGCAGAGGCTGAAGCTGCAGCTCTGCAGCAGAAGCAGCAAGCTGATGCTGAGATGGCAAAGCACAAAAAGCTTGCTGAAAAGATACTGAAGCAGAAGGGTAAAGTTGAAGAGGAATTATCAAAGGTGAAGATGCAGCTGGACGAGACGGATAAACAGAAAACTCTTCTGGATGAGGAACTAAAGCGCCTCAAGGATGAGGTGGGTGATGCCATCAAGCAGAAGGCCCAAGTAGAGCATGAGCTTCAGAATGTCAAGCTGCAGATGGAACAACTCTTCCAAAAAAAGCTTGAGATTGAAGAACAGAACAAGCAGCTAATTAAAAAAGACAAGGACGGCACTCAGAAGTTTTTGGAGGAGGAAGCAGAGAAGATGAAGAATCTGGCTGAAGAAGCAGCCCGTCTCAGCTTAGAGGCCGAGGAGGCTGCTCAAATGAGGCAGCTTGCAGAGTCTGACCTTACACAACAGAGAGCATTTGCTGATAAAATACTCAAGGAGAAAATGCAAGCTATCCAGGAGGCAACTAAACTGAGAGAAGAGGCAGATATGCTCCAAAAGCAGAAAGATCTGGCTCAGGAGCAAGCTAAGAAGTTGCTTGAGGACAAGCAGCAGATGCAACAGCGCCTGGAAGAAGAGACGGAAGGTTTTCAGAAGTCCTTGGAAGCAGAGCGTCTGAGACAGCAGGAGATCATCGCTGAGGCAGAGAAATTGAAGTTGAGAGTGTCTCAGCTTAGCGACGCCCAGTCTAAAGCTGAAGAGGAGGCCAGGAAGTTCAAGGAGCAAGCTGATAGCATCAGCGCTCGTCTCCATGAAACAGAGAGTGCAACAGCTGAAAAACTTGCAGCCATGCAGAAACTGGAGGTTCAGAGGTTACAGAGCAATAAAGAGGCAGACGACCTTCGCAAAGCAATTGCTGATCTTGAAAAAGAGAAGGAGAAATTAAAAAAGGAGGCAGCAGAATTACAAAATAAGTCAAAAGAGGTATCATGTCAGAATGTTATTATTGAAATCTACATTGAATTAATAAACTGTAACCCTCTAAGGGAGCTAACTTATTAGGCATACATTTATGTATTTATTTGTATTACACTGCTAATATTATATGGGCACCAATTTCTACATTAATAATAATCACACACTGTATATACATATTTAAATATATTCTAAATACCTAAACATGCCTATTCCACTGAAAATGTAATTTTCATGTAAATGTTAATGTAAATATTAAATGTAAATATGTGACAGCTTCATGTAAATTATCAAATGCTGGTCATTTTATGTGTGACATTATCTTTGTAGTTGAGTCTGAATTGTCTTTTTATTTTCTTGTCTTTTTACAATAGATGGCTAATGCTCAACAGGAACAAATTAAGCAGGAAAAGAGCATTCTCCAACAGACTTTCATAACAGAGAAGGAAACGCTGCTTGAAAAAGAGAAACTCATCGAGGAGGAGAAGAAGAAGCTGGAGAAACAGTTTGAGGATGAGGTCAAGAAGGCCAGCGCTCTGAAAGATGAACAAGAGCGTCAAAGGAAGCAAATGGAGGAAGAGAGGAAACAGCTGCAGGCCACCATGGACGCTGCACTGAAGAAGCAGAAGGACGCAGAGAAGGAGATGCGCAAGAAGCAGAAAGAGATGCAGGAACTTGAAAAGAAAATGCAGGAGCAGGAGAAGCTTCTAGCAGAGGAGAACAAAAAGTTGCGTGAGAAACTGCAGGAGCTGCAGGTGGTTGAAAAAACATCAGCATCTAATACAAAAGAAATTGAGATTCAAACTGATGTGGTTCCCCATGAACAGCTGATTGCAAAAACACAGCTGGAAACTAAGAAGGTCTTCAATGGTTCTGGGGAAGTTCCAGGCCATCCGGCGAGAAATGAGGAGCCACATTTGGCATTTCAGGGTATTCGGGAGAAAGTCCCTGCAAGTCGGCTATATGAAATTGGACTGCTGTCCAAAAAAGAGTATGACAAGTTGAAGAAAGGCAAAACAACTGTGCAAGACCTCAGTAAAACTGACAAACTGAGAATTTGTCTGAAAGGAGAACACGGCATTGGCGGTGTCTTAATTCAGCCTAACCAAAAACTGAGCATCTATCAGGCCATGAAGGAAAACAAGATGGCACCTGGTACAGCTTTGTTGCTTCTTGAAGCTCAAGCGGCCACTGGATACATGATAGATCCAATAAGAAACCAGAAGTTTTCTGTTAATGAGTCTGTAAAAGAGGGTTTAATTGGTCCTGAACTGCATAATAAAATGTTATCTGCAGAAAGGGCAGCCACAGGTTACAAAGATCCTTACACTGGCTCTAAAATATCACTTTTTGAAGCAATGCAAAAAGATTTAATTGCACGAGATCAAGGTATCAGACTTCTTGAAGCTCAAATAGCTACAGGTGGAATCGTAGATCCAGTCAATAGTCACAGAGTGTCTGTGGAGACAGCTTATAAGCAAGGTCTGTTTGATGCAGAGATTAACAAAATTCTGTCAGATCCTACTGATGACACAAAGGGCTTCTTCGATCCAAACACTCAAGAGAACCTCACATACTTGCAGCTAATGCAAAGGTGCACACCAGATCCCGAAACTGGCTTGCTCTTCCTACCCATTACAGAAAAGGCAGCAAAAAATGAAAGAACTTACACCGACGAAGAAACCAAGGATGTGTTCAGCAAAGCCACAGTCTCTGTTCCATTTGGAAGGTTCAAGGGGAAGACGGTGACCATCTGGGAAATCATCAACTCTGAATACTTTACAGAGGAGCAAAGAAGGGACCTAATTCGGCAATACAAGACTGGAAAAATAACCGTGGAAAAAATTATAAAAATTGTTATCACTGTAGTTGAGAACAAAGAGAAAAAGAGTGAAATTACCTTTGAAGGTCTTAGAACTCCTGTTCCTATCTCTGAACTTCTGGACTCTAAACTTATCAGCAAAGATTTATACAACAAGCTGCACGACGGTGAGACGTCTGTTAAAGAAGTCTCTGAGCTTGAACATATTAAAAAAGCATTAAAAGGCACAACCCCTATTGCTGGAATAATTATTGAATCAACCAATGAGAAAATCCCAATCTATCAGGCCTTGAAGAAAAGCCTCCTGGGGTTTGGGCCTGCATTGAATCTGCTGGAAGCCCAAGCTGGATCTGGATTTATGATAGACCCAATCTCAAATCAGAAATTCACTGTTGATGAGGCTGTTAAATCAGGTCTTGTTGGCCCTGAGTTTCATGAAAAGCTGCTGTCTGCTGAGAGAGCTGTTACTGGGTTCAAAGACCCTTATACTGGAAAGACTGTGTCCTTGTTTGAGGCGATGAAAAAGGACCTTATAATCAAAGACCAGGGTGTACGTCTGCTTGAGGCACAATTAGCTACTGGTGGAATAATTGATCCAGTCAAAGGTTATCACATCCCCCTTGACGTGGCTTTTAAACGTGGCTGTTTTGATGATGAAATGAACAAGTATTTGAGCACACCAACTGAGGACACTAAAGTTTTCTATGATCCTAACAAACAAGCAAATGTCACTTACTTCGAGCTTCAAAACTCATGCATTACAGACAACCAGACCGGTGTTCTTTTGCTACCACTGTCAGAAGCAGCCATGAAGTCAAAAGAAGAACATGCTTATTCTGAAGTGCAGACACAAGACGCTTTGAATCAGACATTAGTGGAGCTACAGTCTGGACGGTTCAAAGGAAGAAAGGTAACCATCTGGGAGATCATAAACTCAGAATATATAACAGAAGAGCAGAGGCTAGAGCTCATCAGGCAATACAGAGCTGGTAAAGTGACTATCGAAAAAATAGTTAAGATTGTCATTACTATTATTGATGAAAGAGAAACTAATAAAGAATCAGAGGCTTTGTTTGATGGCCTAAGGTCACCTGTCTCTGCCATCTCCTTATTAGAGTCCAAAATTATTGATAAAGACACTTTTGACCAGCTGCAAGATGGTAAAATGAACCCCAAAGAAATCAGTGAAGTTGATGCTGTAAAGAAGTATTTGAAGGAAACTGATAGCATCGCTGGTGTGTATGTCGAGCCTTCTAAAGAAAAAGTCAGCATTTACCAAGCCATGAAGGAGAACCAGCTGAAACAAAGCATAGGCCTTGCACTTCTGGAGGCTCAAGCAGCTACTGGATTCATTATTGATCCGATCAAAAATCAGAAACTAACCGTTGATGATGCCGTTAAGTCCGCAGTTGTTGGTCCTGAGCTTCATGAAAAGCTTTTGTCAGCCGAAAAGGCAGTAACTGGTTATAAAGACCCATACACAGGTAACAAAATCTCCCTATTCCAAGCAATGCAGAAGGATCTTGTTCTGAAGGAATACGCCATTCCACTCTTAGAAGCTCAGATAGCCACAGGAGGAATAATTGACCCTATTAACAGCCACCGTGTGCCCATTGATGTTGCATGTCAGCATGGCTTCATAAGCAAAAAACTGGCCAAAAGTCTCTCTCAACCATCTGGTGACACGAAAGCTTTCATTGATCCCAACACTAATGAGAGTGCCACTTACCAGCAGTTAAAAGAAAAGACAGTAAGGGATCCTGAAACTGGCATGTGCTTTTTATCTCTTTCAAAGGCTGAGAGTTCCACTGCTGCAAAAAAGACATTCCAGTTTAGCAAAGAACAAGCCCAGAAGGACTTAGGGAACACTGTTGTTGACATACCACATAGTGGAAAGCCAATGTCCCTTTGGGAAGTCATGAATTCGGATTTGGTTCCTGAACAGGAAAGGTCCAGGATGCTCGAAGAATACCGCTCAGGAAAAATTACAAAAGAAAGACTGACCATCATAATTATCGAAATAATCGAACAACGAATAATTACAAGAAGTGAGGCAAATATTTCATGTGACGTTATTAGGAGAAGAGTCACCATCGAAGAACTGTACAGTGCTCGCATCATTGACTCGGACACATACATTATGCTGAAAGAGGGAAAGATGACTATCCGTGAGATCATGGAAATGCAAACGGTAAAACGGTACTTATTTGGCACAGGTTGTATTGCTGGTGTTGCATGTGATTCCTCTGCTAAGATCAGCATTTACCAAGCCATGAAAAGGGGCTTAATGAAACCTGATGTTGCTATTGGGCTTTTGGAAGCCCAAGCTGCAACGGGATTCATCATTGATCCAGTGAAAGATGAGATGCTCACGGTTGATGAGGCCGTCCGTAAGGGAGTTGTGGGCCCAGAGATACATGATAAACTACTTTCAGCCGAGAGAGCTGTCACTGGCTACCGGGATCCTTACAGTGGGAAAATAATTTCACTCTTCCAGGCCATGAAAAAAGACCTTATTCCAGAGGAGTATGCTCTCAGACTTCTGGAGGCTCAGGCTGCCACTGGTGGTCTTATGGATCCTGAGTATAACTTTCACCTACCAGCTGACATTGCGCTGCAGCGTGGATACATCAACAAGGAAACAAATGAAAGGATTTCTGATCCCAATGGTGATGTAAAAGGATACATCGATCCACTCACTGAAGAGAGTGTGTCCTATGCACAACTGCTTAAGAAATGTAAAGTGCATAGAGAGAGTGGTCTGCATTTGCTGTCGTTAGCAGACAGAAAATTGTTGTTCAAGGGCCTGAGAAAGCAAATCACATTGGATGAGCTATTGCGTTCTCAAATCATAGACCAGGAGACTGTCAGTCAACTCAATGAAGGTGCCATCACTGTAGAAGAAGTTAGCAAACGACTCCATAAGTATCTTGAGGGTACAAGTTGTATTGCTGGGGTATTTGTAGAGTCCAGCAAAGAGTGTCTCTCAATTTACCAAGCCATGAAGAAGAACATGATCAGACCAGGGACTGCTTTTGAATTGCTCGAGGCTCAAGCTGCGACCGGATATGTAATTGATCCAATAAAGAACCAGAAGCTGACAGTAAATGATGCTGTTAAATTAGGAATTGTGGGCCCAGAGTTCAAAGACAAGCTCCTTTCGGCTGAACGCGCCGTGACTGGGTACAGAGATCCATATTCAGGCAAAACCATTTCACTGTTCCAAGCCATGAAAAAGAATCTCATTTTGAAAGACCATGGTGTTCGTTTGCTGGAAGCCCAGATTGCCACAGGGGGAATCATTGACCCGGAGGAAAGTCATCGGTTACCAGTAGAAATGGCCTACAAAAGAGGCCTCTTTGATGAAGAGATGAATAGCATTCTTACAGACCCATCTGATGACACTAAAGGTTTTTTCGATCCAAACACAGAAGAGAATTTGACTTATCTGCAGTTGATGGAGAGGTGTATGACAGACCCAGAAACTGGCCTTGCTCTACTGCCTCTGAAGGAGAAGAAGCGCGAAAGAAAAACTTCTTCCAAGTCCTCTGTCCGCAAACGCAGAGTAGTTATCGTGGATCCAGAGACAGGCAAAGAAATGTCAGTGTATGAGGCATATCGCAAAGGGCTCATTGACAATCAAACCTACATGGAATTAGCAGAGCAAGAATGTGAATGGGAAGAAATTACTATCTCATCCTCTGATGGTGTTGTAAAATCTATGATTATTGACCGTCGGTCTGGACGGCAGTATGACATAGATGATGCAATTTCACGAGGCCTTATTGATCAGTCATCGTTGGATCAGTACCGGACTGGGTCTTTATCAATCACAGAATTTGCTGACATGTTATCTGGAAACATGAGTGGCTTCCGTTCCCGCTCCTCATCTTTTGGATCAACTTCATCTTACTCCATGAGCCCTGTCCCACCTGTCAGATCTCCGGCACCTACTTGGAATGACCCTACTGAAGAATCTGGGCCAGTTGCTGGAATCTTGGATACAGAGACTTTGGAAAAGGTTTCTGTCACTGAGGCTATGCATCGAAACCTTGTGGACAACATCACTGGTCAAAGGCTACTTGAAGCCCAGGCTTGCACAGGTGGCATCATTGACCCCAACACTGGGCAGAAGTTCTCAGTCATTGACGCTGTGAACAAAGGACTTGTTGACAAAATTATGGTTGACCGTATCAACCTGGCCCAAAAAGCCTTCAATGGTTTCGAAGATCCCAGAACCAAAACAAAAATGTCTGCTGCTCAAGCTTTGAAGAAGGGCTGGCTTTACTACGAAGCAGGTCAGCGATTCTTGGAAGTACAGTACCTTACTGGTGGATTGATTGAGCCGGATGAAGCTGGCAGAGTCCCATTGGATGATGCTATTAAGAAGGGTACCCTGGACCCACGTACCGCACAGAAACTAAGAGATGTCAGTGCTTACTCCAAATATCTGACCTGTCCCAAAACAAAATTGAAAATATCCTACAAAGATGCAATGGATCGAAGCATGATTGAGGAAGGTACTGGCCTGCGTCTGCTTGAGGCCTCTTCACAGTCAAGCAAAGGCTTATATAGTCCATACAGCATTAGTGCGTCAGGGTCAGCCTCTGGCTCCCGCTCCGGATCCAGGACTGGTTCTAGGTCCGGCTCTAGGCGAGGTAGTTTTGATGCAACAGGTTCTGGTTTCTCAATGAATTTCTCTTCCCCTTATAGCTCCACTAGCTATGGTCGCCGGTATGATAACGGGCCTCACAGTGAGCTAAACCTGGATGATCTAACAAATGCCATTTCGTTACTTGCACTGAATAGGAACTGCAGCTCAGAGCAAAAAGGAACACTGATTCCAGTATTACCGATGCACTCCTCAGTTGCATAATTTTTTTAGGCAAATACATATATATTCTGCTCTGCATATTGTTATATTGGGAAATTGCAGTGTTGAGTAAATATTATATCATTCTTGGCTTTAAAATGACATAGTCCCTGGTTCATTTTGTACAAATATTCAAAGTTTAAAGCCTTCTCATTTTGCTTTCCTATTTTTGCATTGTGGGATAAATTTGAATAATTCTTTTTAGATACAATTTTATCAATTATGTAAGCACATTCAGTGAAACCACCATACTGCTTATTGCATTTAATTTTTATTTTGACATTTTATTTCTTATTGCAGCTAACTTTGGTTGGATTTTAAACACTGGTTAATACTATTTTCTAAATTGTAGTAATTGTACTGAGTTTATTGTCTGCATTTCATTATTTTATTTGTATTTGAAAATTCGGTCTTCTGTTTTTTGAGTTATGTAATGGAAGTAGTCTATATACTTAACCAAATTAGATGCAGGAGCAGTAGTGGGATACAGATCCATAATATATTGCTTTATGTTTCTGAATTTGTACATCTGCTCTTTTTGCTTTATTCAGTAAAGTTATGATGGATCAAAGTTAACAAAAAAAAATCTGCAAAGCAGTTCAGACTTAAAGCTTAGCACAGTTGGGAAAATGCTGCAAGATGCAACCTCCTGAAGACCTACACTGACATGCAACATTGCCATGAGTATTTAGAGTTTCCCTTTTTTGTGCCTGTTTGAACTACAGTATATTGTCACCCTTTGAATCAACACTTAATTAATTCAACATATAATTCAACTCTCTCTCTCTCTCTCTCTCTCTCTATATATATATATAGAGAGAGAGAGAGAGAGAGAGAGAATCCAGCATTTTCTGGAAGCAGTTTTCACACCTCTTCACTACAGCTTATATAGTAAGTCAGTAAGTACAGCAGGAATTCTCTGAACTGAAGTGTGGAGGTTGAAGTACTTTGTTATTATTCCTGTTGGTGTCCAAAATGTAGAGTGTAGCTGGATTACACCCTAATTAGCTCTAGTGGTATGTGCTAACCCCCATCCAGCTAGAGGGGACTCATAAATAAATACACAAACATTTATTTGAGGCTTAACATTTATCTCTTTCAGCTCATGTGTCTTACTGCTTGGGGCCCATAAATATATATGTTTTACCTATTTGTAAAAAAATACAGAATAAAAACTCTTTAGTAATAATAAATGTGCATGCAATTCATTTATTGATAAGATAATTAAGGTCCCTGTGTCACTTATTTCTCTTGAGTCCCTATAGATTTTCTTCTGCTGAATTACACTGATGAATTACACTGATGAATAACACTGATGAAGAACACTGCTGAATAGTGGTCCATTGGAATGGAATATTACTTTGCCATAGCTGACATGTTTCCTCAGTGGTTTACACTAAAGCCTGACAACAATTAACCGTTACTTAATAGAGTTTTGCAAGTATTCGACCATCTGTTTACTTGCTTGATATTTATACTATCGGGTTAAGTAACAACTCTGTAAATGGAAACATGCTTTACACATATTTAGAGGCCGAACATATTTGGCCATGAACTAACATAGTATTTGACATGCATGAAAAGCTTCGGCTACAGAGGGAGTGTGATGTTGCGATGCCTGATGAAGAACCGCCACAAAACAATACTGGGCTTATTATCCAGCTTGTAATGTTCGTGTTATGAGTAGATATCCCCAATGCATTGTGGGCTGTCACAAATCTCAGTCTGCTCCGCAGACCTGACGCATCAAAGCACTTCTAGTCAAGGTCCCTTGTCAACCACCATTACTCAGTTTACTGCATTTTTTTATGATTTGCTTCTAGAAATACCAATTTTTTGGTCACCCAGAAAAATCATTTTATCATGAGGGCAGTGACTGTAATGGCTGAAGACTCTAACAAATGTGACCAGATGTTTTCTCCAGTTGTCTTTGCCCAGAAGTGCCAAGAATAGCCCTGCTGTGCTGTCTTTGGTCAAGATACTCCACCTAAAATGTGATTTGGTTCCACCTTATTCAGCTCCATAGGAGGGTATAGTGTTAATGAACTTTTGAAGGCGTCTGTTAAATATTTTAGTATCAAAATCTGTCTTGATTTAAACACGATTAGTTGTGCATTTTTATTAACTTTTTCCCAAAAATAAATAACCCAGTGACTAAAATGGAAATGTTGGGTTTTATTTTGCAAATGTAGTTCACCTACTTGAGTATTTCAGTCCACAAAGGTCTTATGGCTTTGCCATTTTGCCCAGTGTTAGCTGGTCTTTATTTTCTCAATGTTTTTTTTTTCTATTGATTTTCTCTTTTTCTTCGAACTTGACTTTTGTAAATCATCATGTTCTATTTAAATAGTCATAATATTTTGATAAAATATTAAATATATATTTTTGCTTGGCATGTTTTACTAATATGGTCATATTTTTAAACAGGATGCAAGAGGAAACTGTTTTCAATATTATCCTTTCAACGAAGCGATTTCTGCTTTACCTAGTTAAATGTATTTAGGGCAATAAATGTAATCAAAGTTGCAGGTGTACCTACTCATCAAGAGATATGACAAAGCATGTTAAAAAATATTGTGTATTTTTGATTATGATAATAATGTAAATAAACTAAGGTGCTTTAAAGATTAAACATATATTTGTCGCGTTGTGATTGACACAAATATATAAGATATTGATATTTACGTCTTCAACAATCTCTGTGTTGCTTATTCATTAACAAAACGTGAATTTCTATCTGTGAGGTAAATGTTGCTATATGTTTAAATGCACTTAAAAAGCAGGTATAGTTGTATTACAACAAGCCTTATATGAACCAGCGACTTGTTTGTTATCTAAACAGCAAACATCCGGCTACGTCTCCATACAAGGAACATGAAATGCCACATCTGATGGGTACCAAAGAGAAGTACCTGCATTGCCCACTAGAGGTCACTGGAGTAGCTTTAAATTTAATTTAATGTTTTTGCTGGCTTACGGTGGCTGACCTGTTAGCACTGTAGTCCCTCCATGTTTAGGGATTTGATTCCCAGCTCCTTTGTTTATACTCCACTTATCTCCCATGGTCCAACAACATGTACCTAGGTGACTCCGTGCCTCAGATGGTGTGCTCTGCAATGGACTGGCATCGTGTCCTGGGTGTCCTCTGCCTTATCCTATGATTTCTGGGATAAGCTCTAGGTTCACCATGACCCTGTACTGGAATAGGAATGGGATTTTAGACCGTCACTATGTAACCAAATCTAGGTGGAAAGCATAAATACACCACATATATATATATGTACACCCTCAAAAATAGATGGGTTCATTTTGCTTATTCTTCTAGCTCTGCTGCTATTTCTATGCGCTTCACAGTTACAGCTTTGTCAGATTAATGTGTTTGTGTGGATTCCTTCCAGATTCTGTGCTTTCATCTCAGCCCGAAAGCAGGCTGTGTAAATATATTGATGGGTGTAAAATTATGGGAAGCATTTTCTGCAAAAAATATAACGTGAAAATCATAAAACTACCTTTTAGTTTTCAGAGTCTATCTGAAAATTCCTGCCAAAATGAAAGTTAAAATGAAATGGCACCATCTGCATTTCCACTCGTGCGGAAAACCTTTTTGTCTTTTCATTTTCTGGGCCCGGCTAATTTCAGTGTTTCCTTACAATGACATACCTGCATAAATATGCATGCTACAGCTTCAACATTCTATTCATATTATTTATTTTGTATTTTCAGAATGTCCTGTGCACCATGTGCCACTGTGAACATTCCCCTCTAAGGAAACTGGGAATAATTTAAGCCATGAAACAAGACACTATGAATAAGAAGCTAAATGAGAATCAGACGCTACAAATAAGTACAGTAGCTTAGGCCATGTGTGACTTTGCCATTAATCTGAGCAAGAATGATCACTCTTAATTTCCTGTATTGTTAGCATGCCCAAGGGGGTTGTTAGCATGCCCAAGGGGGTTGTTAGCATGCCCAAGGGGGTTGGGCAACCAGTT
>JABFDZ020000050.1:18258044-18276419 GCA_019775955.2 Pollimyrus isidori
CAGCTATTAGTTAAGTTCTCCCCAAGCGAGCTTGATGGGTCGAATGGCCTCCTCTCGTTTGTATAGTTCTTATGTTATGTTCTTATGCTATTAAAGCAGGACTACATCATGTTAAAATACTATTTATATAGATCTGTATTGTTATAGATCTGATTTGGTAATACATTTGAAAAGTCATGATCGGTCAGGCCCTACGATATAATTGACCTGGTTAGGATACGCTTGGCTGCAGTTCCGTAAACCCTCCGTGAGGCTGTGTCGACGTTTGGCGCCACTGAGTAATTTGTGCCCTGTGATGTTTCCCCACCCAATCAGGTGACCTCCTGGATTATTTTCACGGGGACGTTTTCATACCTGAAGGTGGCCATTGGTTCCCTGCTTCACGAGGTGGGACACGCCGCCTTGCTCTGGTGCGGCATCTTCATCCAGGCAGGCTCACTCATGGGGGCGCTCTCGATCTTTCCGCTGGTCAGCGTCTACCACGTCTTCCAGAAGGGGAGGGACTGTGTGGACAATTGTGCTTGATGGTCAGCTGGCCAGGCAGAGGGCAGTGCCTGGGGCCGCAGCTGTAAGGTTTTTATTTAAAGCAAAGCTCTTTTGTCTGGTTTTCAGCAGTTTTTTTTTTATTGGCTGGTTCACTTTGTAAATGTATACCTCTCTCAGGGATATTTTAAGTATATTTTGTTCACAGCACAAAAACGGACCTATAGAATTATGGCGTTATATGCACTGCTTCATGTTCATTTCCATTTCCTTTATGGATATATAAACGGTTAGCTCACAACTAGCCACCAATCTGTTTGGTGTTATGTTGTTGCGTTATTGACCTTAAAACTTCAACATGCAGTCTGTGTAACTCAGTTGGTCCAGGGTTTCATTGACTGCTATTAAACTTCCATGGAATATGTAAGTGATTTGGATCTAACTCTGCTGTTTGCAGAAAATATGTTCAGGCACGCCTGAGATTATCATATCACATTTCTGTTCAGGTTCATAAATAATGATTTCTTGATGACTACTATTTAGATGAAGCTATTAAGATATAATCCTCTATAAAAATGAAGGACCTTTTATCAAAGTCAAGTTACTTTATATAGTCTTTAAAAAACACTTTATCCTGTATGAAGAATGACATGCTAAATTAATACTGAATAATGAATGAATGATTGCCTCTAGCACTGTTTAGCTGAAGCTTTTATCCAAAGCACTTATAGCTCAGCGGGGCTGCTTAAGTGATTAAGTTGATAATATTGCATGGAATAATTGCAAATAATTTCTAAATCATACAGATATCAGCTTCGTTTCCCAGAGCATAATCTGTAAATGTTTCTAGAATCAGAATGGGCAACAGTTCAGAAATGTGTTTGTTGTAGGCAGAAATCTGAATTTAGTGTTGCTTCTTACACTTTCGTAAGGGAAAAAAAAACACTTTCCTAAAATTTAAAGACTGACATTTGAACTGTTTGATGTTGCCCTTTAATTGGGGTCTGTAGCTACAAGCCTGTGAAAGTGCCGAAGTTGGCGATGTGGAACGTGCATTTTTCTGTACACGTCTGCCAGGTCCTTCTCATTCTGCACCTTTGCAGCTCTTCCCAAAGTAAACAGAAAATATTAAGATCACACCCTCGGTTTTCTGACCTGCTATTATTTGCTATCAGTAGTGGGCAGGGATGCCTTAATGCCAAGTTTTAATAGTTAATGTTTGTTATCTGTGGCTCATTGCTTCGTGGAATATGGAAAATATCTGTCCTACAAAGATATGGGTAACCAGCACTTAAAGGTTAACAAGACAGTTGACTCCCTGCCAAAATGATGATGATTTCCAGTCTTCTGACTTCTTAGGAAAATGAAAGCTATTTACAGTATAGTATAATTACGGTAAAATAATGCATCAAGTGTTATGAAATACCTATCTGTTGGAACATGCTGGGTAACCAGAACTATGAATCGGTGGGAAAGGGAATGTGATTTTATGTGATGGGGGAAAGGAATTGTTTTCGTTGAAATTTCGTCAGAGCAGACATAGTTGTAAATATAGACTGATTCCTGCTACATTAAGCAGATGAGCTCTGGATGGAGTCTGTTTAATTCAGTTTTATCATACCCTTAAGGTATGATTAACATTCCCAGGACCACACCTGATAAATTTGACTTCAGCCAAAATCTGTCGTCTGCCAACACCTTTTATATAACATCAATAATTTTTGTTCAAAAGAAGGAATTGTCTTGCATATTCAAGTACAAAACAAAACGCTTCTTCAGTTCTGTTTAATGATTGCAGAATGTACATTTTCCAAGGTAATTTGTTGTTCTCCCCACGGTGTCTTTATTCCTTCGCCCTGACCATATTAATGCCCTGACCCTCACACTCCGTACCACGAAGTGTGTGCTTGTCAGCTTTTGTTATTTTGCTTTAAAAAATAAAAGAATAGTCATATAATGAGAATTATATTAACTACCAGCAGTGACTGAGGGGTCTAAAGGGTTGGCATGTCATCCATTGCATAGAAGTAGCACATCAGTACTAATGGAAATCGGAGTACTGATTCTCACTGGTGGCCAATGTATGAAAAATCACACGGCAGTAAATTCTGCTGTAACAGGATGGAAACCTGACATTACAGTAGAAATGCTCATCAAATTAGTACAATGGTAAGAAGGGTAGATGAGAACCATAAGCAAGAGGGTGTGCTGAATTTCCCTTGGGTTTGCCAAGGAGATCATGAAATGAAGTTTTTTTGTTGTTGTTGTTGTTGCAGCTACCTTATTAACGATTTACGGCCAGTCGTTTCTTCTCTCCCCAGAATGCTCCTGGGATGTAGGATTTCAAATATGGAGAAGCAGATTGTAAAGGTTTTATCTTCTTTTTTTTTGCATGAAAAAATATACTCCAGATTCCCTCCCCATTAAGAGGCATTCCACTCCTAATGTTGAATTACTTTATTTGACCTTGAGATGGCATCAGTGCACCATCCTTGTCAGTTCATCACTCCCCATAGAAACATAAATGCAAAAAAAAAACAGTGGAAGAACATTTTGAAATGAATTTGAGGAAGCACTTCTTTACACAGCGAGTAGTTAGAGTATGGAATAGATAAAACCCTGGGTTCCTTTAAATCAGAGCTAGATACGTTTTTAACAACTCTGAGCTATTAAGTTCTTTCCAAACAAATTTGATGGGCAGATTGGTCTCCTCTCTTTTGTAAATTTCTTATGTTCTTATTATTGAGAAGTCAATCTTCATTCTCTTTTCAAGCAATTCATTATAGGGTCATCATTTATCATTTGCATTTGGGTAGGAATAAAGAAGTTCATCACTCCCCACAGAAACACTGGGAACAGATGAAAATGGAAAAAGAATTAGCAGTTTTCAGGGTAAAAATCCATAATAAACAAACTAATATAGGCAAAAAAAATCTCATTCATATGAATGATGGCGTTCAATTTGCGGTATGCATGTTTGGTGAGGACTGGCTGAAGCATCCATGAGATATAGCTATGTGATAGATACAGATATGGCGCTGGCCTTAATGGCTTGTGGTTGTACCATACAGGAAGCTAAAGCATTTTTTAATTAATCATATATAAGGGCAATGTGCTGATTTGAGTGCTACAAGATTTGTCTAGGTCATGTGGAGAATGTAGGATTAATTGAAAGATACCGTTTTTGAATGTATAGAAATCACTGGGAAATGGGAATGGCTGTCTTTTAACAGTAGCCTAAATGTATTTTGATGGCATGAGTCACGGAACTGAATGTGAATAGGATTTTGACCATCAATATGATATTCAAAAAGAAATTAGGAAAATGTCAGTTGTGGTTCAAAGATATATGTTCAATTGTCATAGTACCCCTATATTGACCAATTGGCGGCAAATTTGGAGGGTCCTTCCACAGTTCCCACAGCCTTTAAGTTTGGTAACGATTAGCTGAAGCATGCATGAGATATAACTTTCTGATATGAATGGGTGTGGCACGGTATGGTTTGGGTGTGGATGTTACAAAATTTGGTTGGTCTAGGTCAGCGGTCACTAACAAGTAGACCGCGGTCCGGACCTGAACCTAGAAGCTGTACCATACAGACACGGACCGACAGCCAAAACATTTAATTTAGTTATTATTTAAAACTTGACGGGACGCTTTTATTTTAACCGGCGCAGCGTTTGTGGTCTTTATGGTAGTGGTTTAGCAGTAGAACCGCCGTTTCCCACGCCAATGAACGTCAAACACCTTTAATCGCCAAGCAAGACATATAGTTCGGCGTATTCAGCCCTTTGTCTGCGCTAATGTGACTTTCGTGTTAATAGCAGCAGCGAAGCTAACACCCGTAACCAAAAGCGTAATGTTCCTAACGGAGTGGCTGCGCTCTCCTGAAATAGTAAAGCTGAAAGGTTTTTAAATACAATATGTATTATATAACACGTTGGATAAATAGACGTAGTTTATTGTTGATTTCATGTTCGTTGTAGTTTCTGCATTTTAACATATGTATAAAGTATCTGTGAAGCAAAAATGTACGTGTTCAGGGTTGCCAAATCTCAAGCATTTGACGTGACACTCAAGCTTTCAGATTCATACTGGAAATTTTACTGCAAATCTTCATTATTCCATTATAAAACCTAAAATTAGCTACGTCAAGCCATTTGGCTGACTGGGATGCATGTCATTGATTACACTGCAGAGATGTGTTGCAGTAGCACCATGATCCTGCCAGCAGGATCTTTGAATTGTCTCACTGCGTTTTTTTCTCTTACAACACTTACCATATGCTAGCCAATTGACTCCCTACCCCTCCATTTTTTTTTTTTGGCAGTTTTCTTGCCTATTGTTATTTTAATTCCAACTGTCTGTCTTTATAATAACGTTTAAATGATAAGGTAGTAATCTGTTTCAAAATGTCATTTCTGTGGACATTTTTTTTTACTTTGTAGCACTTTGAGGTTTGTTATAAATGTAAACTGCATTATAAATAATATTATTATTATTGACATTATTAACATCTTGACTTGTTAATGAATGTTGGTATATTCATGTACAATTTTTTTTTCCACGGAACTACTGTATCTGGTGTTAATCCTGCTGGTAATTTACTTTACCTCCCGCTAACTTGCATGTTTAGGATAGGTTGAGCTGGTAAATTACACACTTGTGAAATTATAGGTATAGGTATAAATTAAAGATAGAAATTTATTTAAATTACAAGTGCAAGTAATAATTATTTGGTTTTTTTAAAAAATGCCTGTAAACTCCCCTTAAAACATCTTTGTAAGGAAGAACTTTGCTAAATGGCTGCAATGGAAAATGCATTTTGTTTACTAACACTGATTTTTTTTGTAAGAATATGCCGTATGTGTATGTCTGCTGTTTTCTGTCTCTTGATGCAAATGCATTCCTTAGTTAGCTGTGTTCTGAATAACCTAGCAACGTTGTTTGTAAAATGAGACAGAGGCGCCGCTCTTTGCCGAGTTAACAGGGCTGCCTGAGCCCCTGCTGCACTTGTGTCCTGCTTCATGCTCCACTCTGATCCTGCCCAGGCAGGCTGACTGCTGATGGATTTGTGAAAGTTATTGTTTTTCTCTTGAGACATGTTCAAACTGGAATTAAGACTATGCTTCTTGTTTTTTTTTCTTTTTTTATTTTTTTGGGGGGCGGGGGGCTATTTAAAAATGTGATCGTTTCGTCCAGAGGAAATGAGAGACGGCACAGGGTCACCGGTTTTCATTTTGAAGAATTTCTATTCAATAAAGGGACCTATTATGACAATTTGGCTGCTGGGTTTGACAATGAATAGTATATAATCCAAGTAAAAGTGGTAGATTACCTTAATTCAATTAACATTCTGTGGGATAGTCAACATGGATTTAGGAGAGGTAGATCCTGTTTAACTAATCTACTTGAGTTCTTTGAGGAAGCTACAAGGGAAATTGATCACAAATAGGCCTACGATGTGATCTATACTTAGATTTCCAGAAGGCCTTTGATGTTGTTCCTGCAGTTTCTTAAGCTCAAAGCTGCGTGGATTGGGTTTCTTTAAATCAGAGCTAGATAAGATTTTAACAACTTTGAGCTATTAGTTAAGCTCTTCCCGAACGAGCTTTGATGGGCAGATTGGCCTCCTCTCGTTTGTAAACTTATGTTCTTATTATCGAGAAGTCATTATTCAATCTTCATTCTCTTTTCAAGCAATTCATTCTAAAGTCATCATTTATCATTTGCATTTGGGTAGGAATAAAAAAGTTTAATGTACTGAAGGTTACTCTAAAATAAATAACTGACAACAAAATTTAATTGACATTAAATTTATTATGTTAGAATGGTACATTGCAAATAAAGGGATATTTTCAAATTTAACTGTTTACATTAGAATGAAAGCCAGGATAAAGTTTAATATTCAAAATGTTCAAATACAATTTAGTAAAAATTTCACAATTCATTTTCTGTGAAATTTTGCAGATTTTCTTAACTTCAGACCTACATAGTAAAATCTATTGATATTACTAATTGTTAACCTCATTAATACGATCAACCAATTAATACATTTTTCTGTTAGTGATTGTATAAAGAGCATTTGTTGTCTGAAAAGAGAGAGTGAATCAGTTAAAGGTTAAAGCGGAGAAGAGCTTAATGATTGTTCATACAACTCAGCAGGTAGGGTTGGAGATTCACAAGGTAAACAGCACATTAAAAAGTTAACAGTTAAGTAGCATAATTTTAAAGCCTTATTCTTTTAAATACATTTTTGTGTGAAATCAGCTTCCGGAAATACACCAGACAGGAATGTGTTTTAATTAGCTGCAAGTTAGTTTTTATTTCCTTGTCCTGCATTTTTGTTGATTACATTGGATGGATGGATGGATGGATGGTCTGACAGATGGACATTTCCCATTTTTTATACGAGAAAGAAGACTTCAAGCCACAAAGTTTCAGAAATTTGGTAATGAACACTTCATCAAAATGTCAAAAGCTCATTTCAGTACGAGTGAAATGTCACAAACACTGCTGACGTTCCTAACAAATTGAGGTCACAGAGTAGTCAGGGCATGGCCTCCTGATTGGCTAAACTGAGCACACCCACCAAATAATTAAAATATAATCCCCACAGCCCAGACTCAGCATCACACTGGACTTTGAGGTAGGATCGCTGATCCCAGGAAGTCCTTAACATGTGAACACTAAGGCTAAACACTCTCTGCTGTAACTCCAGATGAAGGACTGTATCATGATATCTCAGTGCAATCTTTCTGCATTCAGTAGAAAGAGAAATTAATTTTAAGTCTGGGGTGAGTCCGGGACTATCAGGTAATTTTTCCTTTTAATAGTTTAGCGTATGTACTTATATGTAACACGTTTATAAATTTTATTAGTATATTAAAATACGCATACAAGAATTGTAATAACATCACTAATGGAAAACTACTCTCTAAATTATATTAAATTCGATTAAACACAGTTTTAATGTAGGGATGTACAAAGGATTGAGTAATTTTGTTTTTCTTCTTTCAGATGAAAGCGCATGTGTGTATACATGTTTTTTTTCTAGGTGTTAGCTGCCATTGATCGTTCTTTTCAATTAACTTGTATTTTATACATGAATCACTATTTTTTTTTTTTTTACACATCCCAAGATGACAGTTTTCCTTACACACTGTGCTTATATATTTCTTTTTTTACCAAAAAAAGTTATGATATCCCCCTGCGGATTGTACCTTGATCTTACAAAGAATAACTTACAAACTTTCATGATATTTTTTGCATAGTGATATTTTCCATCAGCATTATGCTTTTTTTTTTTTATATTGCAGTCGGTGTCCACTCAATCGGCCAATCATTTCTTTAGTGCTGAACTATCTGGTAAGTGACTTGGACAAATTGGTCAGATTATAGACTTAGTAGACTTAACTCAAAGCACTCGTTAGAGATTAAACTAATGCTGGCATGGATTTAAGTGGATTTCATATAAAGCAATCACTGTTGGTGCTGCTTGCATCGAGGATTTCTCCATAGTTTGAATGTTCAGGTCGAGATTAATTCAAATCTAGATGGAATGCTAGGTTTTGAAATTCTCGTGAATAGAAGCAAATAAAATCCACCGAGTAATTTGTCTGTTTTCCTGTTCCATGGTTTGTCAGGCAAAACATGTATAAGTATACATTAGAACATTAGATGAGATGAGTGAGATAGAGTATTACCTTACACTCAACTTATAGTAATTTATAAATATTCAACATTCATTTCATTAATTGCCATCCATTTGGTAAAAGAGTAAATTGTCCTAGTAACTTTTTAAGTGTCTCAAAACACATAAATGAAGATTCCATCATTGATGGCTTTGTGTTTTCTAAGCAGATTTACATATATATATATATAAGAACAGAAGGAATTTACAAATGAGAGGAGGCCATTCGGCCCATCAAACTTGTTTGGGGAAAGCTTAATATCTCAGAGTTGATAAAATCTTATCTAGCTCCATTTAAAGGAACCCAGGGTTTTAGCTTGCGCTACACTAGCACGAAGAACATTCCATACTCTTATTACATGCTGTGTATAGAAGTGCTTCTTCAAATTCATTTTAAAATGTTCTAATTTCCAGTTATGGACACGTGTTCTAGTATTTAAACTAATATTGAAATAGCAATTTGGCCGAACAATATCCAGACCTGTTAGAATCTTATATACCTGGACCATGTCTCCCCTTAGTCTCCTTTGCTTGAGGCTAAAGAGATTCAGCTCAGCTAACCTCTCCTTATAAGACATTCCTCTAAGTCCAGTAATCATTCTCATAGCCTTATGCTGCACCCTTTCCAAGGAATTGTATGTTCTTAAGGCATGGTGACCAAACTTGCACACAATATTCGAGGTGGGGTCATACCAAGGAATTGTATAATTGTAGCACCACCTCCCTTGACTTAAACTCCACACACCTAAAGATGTAACCCAATATCCTTTTGGCCTTTTTTTATTGTTTCCCCACACTGGTGAGAGTGGAACATGGAAGCATCAACATACACACTAAGATCTTTCTCGTAATCAGCTACCTTTATTTAAGTGGAACCCATAAAATATCTGTGCTTTATATTTCTGCTCCCTACATGGAGTACCTTACATTTATCTATGTAAACTTTCATCTGCCAGGTATCAGCCTAGTCGCTAATTAAATCAAGATCCCGTTGTAGCCTCTGTGCTGCTATTTCAGTATCTGCTAACCCACCCACCTTGGTGTCGTCTGCAAATTTAACCAGTTTACTCTATGTATGGGTGTCAATGTCATTAATGTTAATTAAGAACAATAGTGGTCCTAAAATTTAACCCTGCGGTACCCCACTATGAACACAGGCCCACTGTGACATTGTGCCTCTAATAAATACTTGCTGCTTCCATTCTGTTAACCAATTTTCGATCCAAGCTGCTACAGTTCATAAAATCCCCGCAGCTTTGAGCTTAAGCAAGAGCTGTTTGTGGGCGACAGCTTCAAAAGGCCTTCTGGAAATCTAAGTTGATCACATCCTTGGGCTTTTTGTGATCAATAATGATATATATATATATGTGTGTGTGTGTGTGTGTATATTTTCTTTCCCAGACAAATCCTTCACACTAAAGTATCCAATGGCCCCATTCACCCACATCCTGACCTGCCTGTTCGGCACAGGCTCCTGGGTGTCCATCAGTGGAATGTGGGTGGAACTTCCACTCATTGTCCCTGAAATCCCAGAGGGCTGGTATTTGCCCTCTTACCTCTCTGTCATCATCCAAATGGCTAATATCGGCCCCCTGTTTGTCACGCTGATGCACCGTTTCCGCCCAGGGAGGCTTAATGAGGTGGCTGCCATTTTGTTCATCATCAGCCTAGGGACCATGGCCAGTTTCCTCCTGGCTTTCTTCTGGAAGGAGACCCTCGTGATTGGGGGGGTCCGTCACAGTGTGACCCTCCTGGTTCTCACCTTCTTCCTTGCCTTGGTTGACTGTACGTCCTCAGTCACCTTCCTGCCGTACATGATGCGGCTGAAACCGCAGTATCTCACCAGCTATTTCATCGGAGAGGGCCTCAGCGGATTCATCCCAGCTGTGGTGGCACTGATCCAAGGTGTAGGCGTGGTCCAGTGTCACAATCAGACTCTAGCGACCAATGGGACCCTGGGAAATGCCACAGCAGGCTATGAGCTGAAGGCCTACTACCAGCCAGCCAACTTCTCCACCCAAACCTTCTTCCTCTTCCTGAGCACCATGATGGCGATAAGCCTTCTGGCCTTTCTATTCCTGAACATCCATCTCGCGGTGGGGCGCCAACACAACTCCGGCTGGTACCATGACAGAGATCTGGCAGCGGACAAGGGCGGCCTGGCACTTGGGCATCACGAGCGGTCGGAGGAAAGGCCCATGATCCGTCCTTTGCGTAACCTCAAGAGAAATGCTTGCAGCTCCTTTGGAACTGGGACCTACATGTGGATTGAAGTGCTCTTCATTTTCTCCATGCTGGCCTGGGTTAATGCTGTGACTAATACTGTGCTGCCCTCAGTCCAGTCATACGCGTGCCTGCCCTATGGCAATAATGCCTACCACCTCTCCGTCACCATGGCAGCACTGGCTAACCCCCTGGCCTGTTTAATTGCCATGTTTTTCCCCATAAGGTTAGTCTGAACCTTTGTATACAGTCCCCATGCATTTGTAACCACCCATCCATTTCCCGTAACTGCTCAGGAGTGTGTGTCTGTAGTCGACTCTACGATGTATGGGGCACAAGGCAGGGGAAACTGTAGATAAGATACCAGTCTTCTGCGGTGTGACGCCCCGCATGATTATTCAGAAATACCAGCACACCAAACCACATACTTCCACTGTACTGCTGGAGGAAATCAAAGTGGCCATGTGCAAATGCACATAAAATGTTCAAAGTCCACACATAGAAAGCTAGACGGAGAGATTAAACCCACAACCTCAACGTGTCTCCTGCAATCACACAGCACTGATATTAATAATAATTTGAAAGAAATTTCATAGGCTTACGAGTGGTGAGAAAGTGGTAAGTAAACTTATAGATTAATAGATTAAAACACGAGATACAAAATGTACACGGAAACTAACTGTTGGTACAATACTCTAGCATTTGTCCAGTGATCAAGGAAAAGAAGTAAACCAGGGCTTAATAACACTGTTTCACTACACTGGACATGAAGCATCATTTACGCTGCAAACGGCGTGATGTCTAATCCTCATTAGATGTCAGTGATTTATTATGCAGTGTTTCACAAAACGGCACAACGACACCGTCTCCTCTTCCTTCAGGTCTTTGCCGCTGATGGGCATCCTCACTGCCATTGGCACGGGGATCGGGGCTTACATCATGGCCATGGCAGTGCTGAGCCCTTGTCCGCTGCTGGTCCATGGAAGTGCCGGAGCCGTTCTTATCGTAAGCCCGCCTTTCTTTTCACTTACTGACGAAAGCAACAGTGAAAACGCCACGAAGAATAATTTAGCGCGTGACGCGTAATAAACACGGTAAATGTAAATGTTACTGCTGTATAAGATGAACTTACTCCACACTTACTCTCGCCTCAGGTAGTAGCGTGGGTGTTCTGCGTCCTCACACTCACCTACGTGAAGGTGATCATTGGGTTGATCCTTCGGGACGAGGGTCACAGCACCCTCGTCTGGTGTGGAGCTGTGGTGCAGCTGGGCTCCCTGCTTGGGGCCTTCTCCATGTTCCCCCTCATCAACATCTATAAGCTCTTCACATCAGGAGACCCCTGTAACACCAAGTGTCTAAAATAAGGATCGCAAGAACGTATTTTTTACTATACGATCTAGAAAGTGATTCGGATGCAGTTTTCCAGAGTAATATGACAGCTCAAACTGATAGCTTAGGTGTTGTATAGACAGTTCATGAAATGAATGGGTATAATCATGGCTATAATCTTTATGTTTTTATAAATGTATAAGGAGCTCTATTCTATTTTTGTCATTGTGTGGACCAGGGTTATATTCACAATTTCACAATTTGCTGTCAACGTTTAACCTTTTTTGCACTTTTTGCTAATTGCACAGTTCCAAAGACTCACAGTTGTATTGTATTTTCTGCTCGGACATTTCAGTATATAAGAATATTAACTAACCAGGTGTATTCAAGTGGTAAATAGACATTTTTGTATTTTTATTATGGAAATTGATAGAAAGCATCACCCAAGGTTGGGCTATGGTACTAATGAAAGGCATTCGAATCGCACATATTATGAAACAAAATATCGAAATAAAATTTGAATATTCATTCAAGTGCTTATTCACTGGACGTTCACAGATCATAAATTCGGAAACATTTTATTTTAATAAACGCATTACAGTGGATTTTTCGTTGTTGTTCCTGTTTGCGGACTCTTTACATCTTTGCTTCAAACAAAGTAATCCGTAATGGTCTAAAGTGAGATTCTCTGTTGCACGAACAAGTGCAGCGTATACCAGCTCAGCTCTTACACCGCCAGGCTCAGCTGGTAATTAGGTGGCTGCAGAGGAATGGGCGACCTTCCTCTATACATCCACTGGTCTCAGCCCTCTCGCCTTCCAAGTACTGACCTGGTGCCAGGCCACAGGGGGTAAGTCATCCAAATATCGATAGCGACTCACAGTTAAAAACCCGGAGCCTTCCCATCGTAATGGCTGGCAATACGATCAAATTGGAGGTAAATTCAAGGCTCTCCACATGTGCATCTTCTAACTGTTTTTCCCCAGTGAAATAAACTCTTCCCATTGCTTTTCACTCTCCCCTCTCATTAGCCCTGAGGTTAAACGGAAAGGCGATGAATTTGGAAACTGCAGTGACTCAGCTCCTTTCCCCAGCCTTAAATAACAGCACACCAGGCCCGCTGGGTCAAATCCAAGCTTCACTGTGCCAAAATGGGCCATCTTATAATGCCTATTTTCATGTCCCACTAAAGCTACAATAATAGACTTGTCAGATTTCATGGTATATTTATTGTAAATTCAAATAATTATTTGTGGTTAAACATCTGTTCATCTTCAAAGACAAACGTAGAACCTACACGTGGGCCAGGGAGACTGACTGATACACAGGTCAGCTTTGGGCCATAGTCACAGGAGATGCCGTGTAGAAGGGAGAAGCTGGACACCGCGACAACCTGACTCGTGACAGATGGAACCTAGGACCTTGTGCTGATCCATTTGGGGCTAAAGCATCCAATCGCCCCTATGGTACGAACCCCAACCATGACGTGGGTCAGTTCAGCAGCAATAATGACAGAACATAGTGCAGACATTTTAGCATATATCCACATCTCAGGTGCCACTCCTATTCCCAGATAATATATTCCCAAACTGATGGCCGGCTTCGGAATCTCCGGTGTTATAATTATGATTCTAAGTAAAAAACATGCGTCCTCGTCATCGAAAGAGCACAAAGATGTATTCTGGTGCACGAATTCATGGAAAGTAACCTTCAAACACTGGGCAAAGCTTGTGTGCAAGTTCAAGAAGACAGCATCTGCCCTCTGCTGGTCTTTTGGGATATCATCACTGTGTGCATGCCCCCACCACACTTGTTTGCAGACACAGACAAATGTAGGGTCCATGCATGGAACTGTGTGCGCTCCACCTATTTAGATCCAATCATACAGTTCCTGGATTCAGGAAGGGCCTCTTCCTTGCTTTATGGGACTGGAGCCCTACTTTTAGGAGCCTGATATCTTACTGTCCTAGCAGGGCACTCCACACCTGCACTTAATGTTTCCCGTTCCTTTTGAAGGTCACTTGATGTCATCCTGCAATTCAGGAGAACGTGTTGGATAAGTCAAAAGTCATCTCTGCCATTATAAGGTGGCTTCCTCCCCCTACCGGGCTGGTTTCTGGTCGCTCCCAGTGTCTCTTGCTTCACCGTATTCTTCTGTACTGCTGAATTAGAAGTTTTTAACCTGGAAGCAACCTGCTGCTCAGTGGAGCCTTTCTGCCAGCAGAACCATGATTAAAGCCAGATGTAAAAATGCAGATTTGCGAATGCAAATGTTGTCCAGGGGGGCCAGAGCCCTGCACATATTTGAGTTTCCCCTCGTTTAACACACCCGATTCAACTCCGTGTGCTAATTATCACACAGCTCTTGAGCTGAATCCTTTATGGTGAAACAGGGAAAGAACTAAGGTACACAGGGCTCCGCCCCCTCCTGGACTGGATTTGAGCAGCCCTGTCTTAGAAAGTGCTATGAAAGAAGGCATGAGAGTCATTGGCTACCAGTTTAGCGGCTAGCCCAGCTGGCGTGGGCCAGGCCTGCTATGTTTGGAAGATGCTACCTCACAGCTCCTGGATAGTCTTACACACAAGGTACACCACCATCTTTTTCTACCCAGCAGTGTCGGCCATTGATCCACGGCGCCAGAAATTAATCAGCTTTTAGGTTTTCCTCTGGCTGGCTGGAATAAACATGGCTGTCACTCCTGCATTGTGAGACTACCGTCCCAATCCGTGGATGCATGTCGCTCCACAGATTAGCACATGTGCCTGTCAGCAGAAGGTCATTGGTTTAAATCCCAGATTTGCCAGAGTGATTTCACAGCTGTGTTGCTTTGCATGAAAGTGTTTGCTAAATAAAAATGTAAATAAAAGTCACCCTTGGATAGGAAATCAGATGATTCATAACTGGAGGGAAAAAATGGATGCAAGGTTATTGATAAGGGTGGGTAGCTTCAATACTGTTACTGGGAGACATTTGTAGCTTTGCTGCTCATGCTTGCCAGTGGAGAATAAACAAATCCAAAAGGGCCCCACTCGGGATATTTTGCATGACCGTCGGTCACACTTGGCATATCTAAATGGGGGGCACTTTCAGTCGTTCAGGCAAAAGAGGTAGTTGCCGAGGTACCCCCCAGCCCCCGTCTAGCCCTTGAACTAGCAAACGTCCGGCTTTTGCCTGTTGAACCACTGGATGAATTAAGTTGCAGCGCCGTAATAAAAACGTAACAAACACATCATTAGTTTTACAATTAAACTTACTTTTGAAATATTAGAAAATACAAACATCTTAATAAAATACCCCGAATGCATTTACCCACGCGGTTATTCTGGGGATTTGCTAGTTGCGCTCCCACTCTTTAGGGGTCGCTGATAGACATTACGATCGCTAATTTTTGTGGGTTTGGTGAGTAGTTCGGGTTGTGGCACAATGAAATAAGATTTCGGAAGGATTTCATAAAGACTGAATGATATAAAATGTCTAGCCTTTGGATGGGCAATGTGAGTCAATCCTACTTTTGCTTTGAGAAATATTTTGGGCGTAATGTGATAGACCAAAGTTACGTAACAGAAATTGACTCCCCAGTAATAAACGGTCAAATTTGCTGTCTTCATGCCGCCTTTGATGTGGGCATTGAAACATTGATTGAAATGAATGTTGAAGTGATTCAAACGCGCTTATACGATTCAGCGGTAATTGTTAGTTACTAGAAAATACAATTTACTTGAAAATCTTGGCATCTTCAAGACGCCTGTATTAAATGGTTTAGGCTCCGTATTACAGCGGCGTCGTCGGCTGAAATGCCTCATTGTCTCTTGCGGCAACTTGTCTTTTACTCTTTACAGTTGGAGCCTTACATGGATGAAAGCTTCATTTCCCGTGCTTTCGCCACTTTCGGAGAACAGGTAGTTGGAGTGAGAGTCATTCGCAACAAGATGACTGGGTGAGAAAGGTTATAAGGTTATCTATATATTTATATTGTCTCAAATCAGATAGTAAGTAAGTAAACTGTCCTGTTGCCAATTCATGCGATTCCCTTAGGGACCCCCTAGGGTACTGTTTTGTAGAACTGAGAGACAAAGCTGCAGCAGAAAGATGTCTCCGCAAAGTCAATGGCAAACAGCTTCCAGGAGCCACACCGGTAAAGTGTGTGTGTGTGTGTGTGTGTGAGACAGAGAGCAGTTACTGTGGTGGAAATGTTTTAAATGTTTTAATGCGTAATTTTCTATAATCTAATGAGTAGTGTTTGCTGCGGCATACTCTGAAGTCAATTATTTTCAGTACCCTCTTGTAGAGTGAGGGTGAGGTATTTAATTTCACTTTTTTTTTTTCTTCCTCAGCCCAAACGGTTCAAGTTAAGTCGAGCCAATTACGGGAAACAAGGAGACAGCAGGTAGGCGGAGCCCTATGGTAACATGTTCACGATGATGTCACAGTTACAGGAGTTTTGTCACTTTCTCTTTTACTCCTCACCTTTACTGCTGCTATTCTCTTCCCCCCTTTTCTTCCCATAGCCAGTCGTTCTCCCTCTTTATTGGTGACCTGTCTACTGAGGTGGATGACGGAATGCTGTACGACTTCTTCCTCAGCCGATACCCCTCCTGCCAGGGAGCTAAGGTACTGCTGGATAGCTTGGGTAACTCCAGGTAGGTTGGTTGGTCGTAGGTAGTGTGGTCGGGCTGTTATCTTTGGGGTGGGACGCGTACTCATTTGATGGTGCCACACTCTAACCGCCAGGGGCTGTGGGTTTGTGGAGTTCCCCAATCAACATGACCAGAAGAGAGCACTTATAGAGTGCCAGGGGGTCAGGGGGCTGGGGGCCATTCCGCTGAGGCTATGTGTGGCTACAAAAAAGATGTGAGTACTCGTTCTTCATTGCAAAACTATGAGTAGCCTGGTGTAGGTCTAAAAATGTCTATTTTAGACCCTTAGGTATGGTACTTAACCTAAATTAGGCACCTTGCTTAGTAAAATCATTTAGCTGTCACACTTGTTCATGATGGTGTCATTTTTTTCTGTCTCCTAGAAGCAAAACTAGTTCATCAGACAAACCCTGCCAGACTTACACTTATACCTGCAATGATGACTACAACTGCAGCTATACCCTCCAGCAGTACCCGCAGCCTTACCCTAATTACTACTCGGACTGGGCCTACAGCCACGCTGTAGATAACTATAGCTACAGCTATGGGCAGACTGACTATACACAGACCTCCTCACAGGTGATTTTTCCGTCACATTACTTGTATAAAAAGGGGACAGCTCTGCAGGACTAGGTGACGTTATCACTGATGTCTTTGAAAACTTCCTTCCCAGACATTTGAAGAGACGGTAGATGAAGATCTGGAGGGTGAGGTCATGTTTTTTTATTTATCATATCTAGGGTACAGTCGGGTCACATTCGGATCTCATTGTCACAGATTTTGACAAAACTTGACATGCTGATTTGGTCACATGATTAACTGAGTAACTCGTGAAACTGAAATTGGGCGGGTCTTGGATCAATATTGAGGGATTTGAGTTTTAACAGTTTTAGGGCGGCTCTGTTTTTGTCTATATTTACCTTGATGTAAGCTGCACAGAAATGGTCCTCATACTGTTTTAAAGCTATTGTCCAGCTCTATGGATTGAACAAATAATATGCTATATTAAATTCTATAACAAAAAAACCTTAGATTTCAAAATTGATACATTTTGAGGATGTTTAAAGCTTAGTCTCAACTCTATGGTGCCGGGCATAGTTGCTTCAACACATCCTAGCCACCAGTTATCATAAGCTTTGATGCTTGCGAAGTCTAGTGATTCCCTAAGTGTGATTGCACATCTCACTCACCTCTGATTAATGATGATTAATCCATAGAGCTGGACAATAACTTTAAAGCAGTATGAGGACCATTTCTGAGCAGCTTACATTAAGGTAAATATAGCCAGTCAGTCATGCCCCCCAAAAAAAAAAAAATAAAAAAAAACTTTGTTTGCTTCAATCTCTCTCAGTATTGATTCAAGACTCACCGAATTTCAGTCCCGTGTGTTACTCATGTGCCAAGTTTCATTAAAATCTGTGACGAACGACATCCAACAGTGTGATGATTTGACATGGAATGAGCCAGTACTTTGTACTGGGCGCGTTTTATCCTATTTCACATTGAGGCAGCTCTGTAGCCGAATAACTGTAGATGAGACCCAGTTTTCCTCTATGTATTTCAATCTTTTGGTTACCAGTTAACGTGACCGGACGTCACACTCCTCAGCCGCTCCTCTTGGCCTCCTAACAGTTCCGAGCCCTCACACGTCCTGTGTTCTCCCATATCGCAGACCCCTGCGCTGAGCTGGACGTGGCAGAGGCCAACCGGCAGTTCATGGAAGAGAGTGAGGAGCTATATGATGCCCTAATGGATTGTCGCTGGCAACAGCTGGATGAGCAGGAATATAACTGTATGACCTCCTGCAGTACATTGGCATGGACCCACACACTAGATGTGTAACCCTTAGCTGGGAGACCTTGTACAGTTGAAGTAATTTATGGTATGCAGACTTTTCTGTGGAGATGCATTGATGTCTGCAATCTGTTGCGGGGGGGGGGGGGGGGGGGCGGGGCCCGGGGCCGCCGGGGCGCGGGGCGGGGGGGTCAGGGGGGAGGGGAGAGTG
>JABFDZ020000050.1:18292227-18304157 GCA_019775955.2 Pollimyrus isidori
CGAGGCAGGGAACAACCCTGGATGGGGGGCCAGCCCACCGCAGGGCACACTCACACACCAAGCACTCACACATGCACTAATTCTTTATTATTTTCTATATTTATTTTTAGTTATTACCAGGGGCGATGTTTATACTTAACCCGAATATAAATAAAAGCGAACAGGAAAATTCTGAATGAGCGACACGAGGCGGTGGTTTATCGATAATATTTTTCTAGAATTATATTGGCTGATTACAGATTTTGGAATTTCATTTGAGATACACTACTCGTTATTATGTAAGATGATCGTAGGGATTCTATGCTAAATGTTGACGACATGTTTTGTTTTATTGTCATATATGCAAAGCAGTTTAAAGGCCCTTGTTCGGGCAGCGACAGTCTTAGCGGTTGCCATCGAACAACGGCTATCTTTACAGTGATTGGACGACCTTTGTAACTCAACCTTTCCCATTGGACAGTTTCTGAAACAACTTTGCTTATTGCATTAGTAGCTCCACCTTTTTACTAGAACCGTAGCATCAGTTGATAAAGAGCAACGGATTAAAACACGCATGTTATTTTAAACGCCGTTGTATCCAGTGTATGAATGAATTGCTGATCATAAATATTTATTTTCTGGTGAACTTGCTTTGTTTTCCTTCATCGAAGGCAAGGAGGATTGGCAAATAAGGTAATTGCAACGCAGAGGCATTGTGCTTCATTGATTTATTGTGTATTGTGGTGTGTTGATCTCAAATTTGTATAGACTTTTTTTCGTACGTTCGGCGCCATTTTCATACCGTTTAAATGCCCGCCTGCCAGATTCTATTCTGTGTTTTAGTGAGTGCATTAAAATATGACAATCGCTTAATATGCTGTAAAGTAAATAGACTTGAAACGGGTTAATGAGTAGTTGTGGTGATGAAAGGCTAGCTGGATGGTGGATGGGGGAGACGTGAAACATGTAATAAACGCAAAATAAAACGAAATGTTACCGATAGATATTGTTTTAACCTCAGATTTATTTTAATATTACTGTAGGAGGGGTTGTTCTGCACCTGAATATGGGTGTGAACATTGTTTCACTGAGATTAAATGTATACAATGAATGCAATCGAATACCTTAAACCTACTGTAAAAATGTAAATTGAAAATATTGCGATCTCAATCTTAAAATCATATGCTGCGTAATGAGTTGCAGTTGATTTCCGATAATGGTGCGTTTAAGCTGCGCGGTGTAGTACGGCTGGCAGTGTAGGGACATTGGCAGCCGCATGTACGGGATGCCTCTATTTTAATTGCAGCCGCACTGATTTACAGCACAGCGGCTTATGCATGTAAACAAAGCGCGTAGTTTGAGCCCCAGGGACGGGGGCTGGGGACGGCGGGGCTGTGTGCGGCGCCCGGTGCGGCTCAGTCAAGTTCCACTTGCCTCGGGAGTTGGATCGACATCCTTTACATGATTTGAGCCTCTTGGGTCCTTTCTTGGATATTATGATTTACTCAACTGCTGCTTTCATTCTTTTTCGCAGAATTTGAGTATGACGTGTAGTATTATAATAAACTCTGACAGGTTCAATAATATGCCTGTAATAAACTGGTCATCAATCATTTATATGTATACTGTATATTATATACAATATATAAACTGTGTATATGTGTGCAAGGTTTATATTTTCCTCTGCACTCATTCTTAATGTCCCAATCGTCAGCATTACTGTTTGCGACTCAGTGTCATTCTTTGACCAAAGTTTTTAAATGCACACACCTTCTTTGTCATGTGGTCGAATTTAGGTTTTTGCGATCACTGGTGATGCAGTGCGTCCTAAGAACAGGTGTAGAACTCTCAGTGGGCCTGGCACTGATGAACTGGACGAGCATTTGGAATGTATTAAATTGGAGTATGTTATCTAATTTCCCTGGTGAAGATGATGGTGATGAAACTAGATTAAATGGCTTCGCTTGCAAACACGTTGAGGCACGACTCCGGTGGTGCTGGGGGGTGGCTGATGTCAGGAAGCAGGCCTCATCCCCGGGGGGCGGGGGGGCGGGGGCGGGTGGCTGACTTTCCTGTTTGTTTATGGGGCTCCTTAGTCTTCTGCATCCTGTGCGGCCTGCCTGTCAATTTCCTAACCTGGCCAGTGACAGGCACCACCAGCTGACCGATCAGGATGGGACAGCAAAGGACAAATGGGGGAGATGAGCTTCCAGCCACAGTCAATAGACACCGTGCATTTAGAAACACACATGCGTGTCTGTGTGGCGGATGAAGACGCTGGGGCTGAGTGCTGTAAGCGGAGCGCTAATCCCGCGCTGGGATTATCTCAAAGCGGCTTTGCCCCCCGAGGCTCGATTTTGGTAAACGGTTATGAGGAAGGAAGCCTTTTGGGATTGAAATGAGTTGGGTTTTTTTGGGCCTTTCCATGTGCTCGTGTGTCTGCCTTTGGGGCAGTACTGGCAGTCCTGTGGACGGCCAATCACAGACGGCCAATCATGTCACCGGATACACCAGTCGTGGTGGGTTGATGGGATGCGATTCCTGCTGTGTTTCCGCACCTGTTGGACGTGCCGGGTTCGGCGAAGTCGCTCAGCCACACGCCTAAGATGTAGCCGGCCCTCCTCGGCCGTTTTTAGCCACGAGGTGTGTCTCTCTCTATACAAGGCATCCTGACTCCGGCCAATCGGTTACGCGCAGACTGGCTTGGCCGCTCTCCCAGCATGCACAGGCAGACACAGCTGCGTATATATGCGCTTGCTCTTCTGCGCAGAGCCACCAGTCCGCACGCCAAAACGCGGCCAAGCGTTGCTCGGGTCCAGCTCTCGCTGGAACCGGAGCCCGGGAGGATTTATCGGAGATGAGGTCTTTAAGCCGGGTTTGCAGAGAGAACCACGGACGTAGTGTGACCTCAGAGAAGGGGGGATGATAAGAGAGAGCAGCATTAGTTTGAGGGTGGGGGTCCCTGCACAGAGTGATTACAGGTGAAGGTGTTTGTCAAGAGTTTTACAGTGTTTTGTGTAAAGGGGCAGCTTTTGGGAGCCCTAGTACTCTGATGTCTGTTGTAGGTAACCATGTCTGCCTGTGATGTAATTGAAAGCATGGAAACACTTCTTGCTTCTCGTTAATTAAAATTAATGTGGTCCCAGGAGGGTCAGAGAAGACAGTCCACGCAGGCTTCAGAGGAGCATTTGGACGCTCTGTGTTTGCACCTCCCCCCCATTCGTTCCCAGGAAGCCTCTTCCGCCGTCGAGGCGACAGATGCTTCCAGCACCTGGGCAGGAGAAGCAGATTAAAGGCAGCGATGTAGATGAGCGGTGCAGCTGTGGGCCGAGCCGCCGCCCCCAAGGGGAGGAGGCCGTGGCTCATTTCAGGGGGCGAGAACAGGCGAATCTCCGCGGCGTTCGAGTTCCAGAGTGTTCCGGGTTGTGATTCCGCTTTGTCTGCAAAAACAAAGCCATTAAGAAATCGATGGGAAATATAATAGGTGGGTTTCACTGAATCAGCGTAACGGGCTCATAATCAGCCAGCCTCCCAAAGTGAGCTCCGAGGTGCCAAGTTCTCGCGCTCCAAATGGGGTCCACTGAATGGTCCCCATCTCCTCCTGCAATGGTGCCCAGGTTCTGCCTGTACTGCCGTTTTTCCGTCTTCACCTCACCGTGGTCCCTCCCCGCCGACAGCGGTCGCCATGACGACAGACGAGGCCGAGAGGCAGCAGCGTAGGAACGTTCGCCCCAGTCCGGGTCAGGATCGGGGCCCCGGCGGGCCCCCGGATCAGCAGGACCGCTCGTCCCCGGAGGACCAGGCGCCGAGACCTCGCACGCGCGGCTCAGGGGGCCGCAGGCTCTCTCGCCTCTTCTCCTCCCTCCGGAAGCAGCGGTCGCAGTGCTCCGAGGAGGAGCGGAACGGGACAGGGGAGCAGTGGGCGGCGAAGGAGCTGAAGGCCCCCATCGCGGACCCAGAGCCAGAGCTCCGGGCCGAGGAGGACGCCGCCCTCGACCTGCAGTCACTCAGCAGTGCAGAGATACAGGTGACGGGCATTTTCGTTGGCGTACTGGGAGAGGAAGGTGGCATCGCGGCAGTTTTACGTCATGTGTGCGTCTGTATGTGTGCGTGCACCTTTTAGCTGGTCCACGAGGACCAGAAGGAAGACCAAGACACGGAGAAAGACTCCCTGGAGGAGGAGGAGGAGGCCAGGAGGGGGGTTCAGGAGGAGGAGGAAGGTGGCCTCCAAGGTCCAGAAAGGAAGGAGGGATCCAAGGCGCGGAAAGCTGGCCGCCAAGCTCACGCCATGCAGTGCAAGGTCACCCTGCTGGACGACACTCAGTACGAGTGTGAGCTGGAGGTAGGCAGGCAGTCCGAGAAGCTCGCGCACGTGTGTGTGTCTGTGTGTCTGTCTGTCTGTGTCTGTCTGTCCCTGTTTGTGTGTGTGTCTGTCTGTCTGTGTCTGTCTGTCCCTGTTTGTGTGTGTGTCTGTCTGTCCCTGTTTGTGTGTGTGTCTGTCTGTCCCTGTTTGTGTGTGTGTCTGTCTGTCCCTGTTTGTGTGTCTGTCTGTCTGTCCCTGTTTGTGTGTCTGTCTGTTCCTGTCTGTGTGTCTGTCTGTGTGTCTGTCTGTGTGTCTGTCTGTCCCTGTCTGTGTGTCTGTCTGTGTGTCCCTGTCTGTCTGTCTGTCTGTCTGTCCCTGTGTGTGTGTGTCTGTCTGTCTGTCCCTGTGTGTGTTTAATAGGGCTTCGGCAGGACTAAGAGACCGCAGATACTCTCTGTCTAAATTCCTCCTTCCCGTTTTTTCCTTTCAGAAACACAGCAGAGGGCAGGATCTCTTCATGAAGGTGTGCGACCACCTGAATCTGCTGGAGAAGGATTACTATGGGCTGGCGTTCTGGGAGTCGCCCACCACGAAGGTATCGTACGCGTGTAACAGTCAGAAAAAGAAAGATTGGCAAAATATATTTGGTGATGCAGGTGTTAAGAAACTCTCCTTTACTGGGAGCTGGGAGGAGCAAAAACATGGACTGACAGCGGGTCCCTGAAGACTGAGTTGGGATGGGCCGCACTAAGTGAACAGAAGGATCTTGATTGGCTCTCCAAGTTTGGGTTGTTGGAGCTGTGCCTCGTCACTGGCTGCCCTTATTGGCTGCAGACTAAACAGCCGCTCGCCATTCAATGCACCATGCTGCCCCCAAGACAAACTCTCCAGGTTGCTGTCCTTTTAAAGTCGCGTCTATAATTACTGCGACCAGTCAGCAGCGTATTGTCGATGTCGCTCCCAGGGCTCTCCTGACGTGGCTGCAGAGGGCAGAGTGAAACTGAGCCGCTCCACAGCTTGGGCCCTAATGACCCACGGTGCTCACATGCAGTACAGCTGTGCCGCACGCTTACAAGATCGATTTTTATCCCTTCATCGGTTCCTTTTAGCAAAGTCCTTAGTCCTGTCCGAACTCCGATGCATTCTGGGTGACATAGAAACCCTACTGCTCTGATTTCCATCATCCTGCATTTTGCGATGGAGATGAACCAGGGGGCAGCACCTGTACGCTTTTCCTGTGTCGTGTGGGCGTCCATGTCTGTGCACGGGCATCCATTCAGGATGACCGGTGTCTCTAAATTGCTCGTAGCGTGTCATAGTCAAAGATTGGGTGCGTGTGCCCTGTAATGGGCTGGCACCCTGCCCAGGGTGTACCCCTGTCTTGTGAGGTGCGCTTCCTGTAGTTCTCTCTAGGGTTAGGGAGATGGATGTATTTTGTGGTCATCAGTATTACTAAATTCCCTTCCTGCTTAGTTATTCAAACCACCATCATATCCCCTGCTAGTCCAGACTTGTATTAATGCGGGGAATTGGGAGACGTGTCAGGAGAATCCCCGCTTCCCTTTAAAGCTCTGAAGCAATTTGCTCTTCCTGAAGCTGCTCCCCTCTGTGGCACTGAAGCATTGCAGCGTTCCTCCAGGACCCAAAGGCATGTTAAAAATGGCCCGTGATCCCTGAAGGCTGGGGGGCTGGAAATAGTTGATGAGTTATTATATTTGAGATAATGAGAGCAGATCGGCGGAGGTGCGATGTGTTTCGGAAACACAGGGGGGCTGAGGGGAGCCAGAGGTCACGGTTTTGGTCTTTTGAGGGTTAGTGCTTATAGTTTTAGGGCTTGAGGGAATCATCGCTGATCGTCTGCCCTACGATGTAGGTTATTTTTACTCACATTCCTGTACGCTTGTTCAAATGGTGCTGGCCTGGTATCTTACTGATTTGATGTCCACAGGCATGTGTGTGTGTGTGTGTGTGCGCGTGTGTGTACGGATTATGTTTATATTACATTGTGGGGACCAAATGTTCCACGCAATGTAATAGAAACCTGTTATTTTGACGCTGAGAGGACCATTTTTCAGGTCCCCACAAAGATCTGTGAATGCATTCAAAAACCTAAAAATGTCTCGTATTTCGTTTGGTTACTTACGGTTAAGATTAGGGCTGGGTAGGGATTAAGGTCATCATGCTGGCATTAGAGTTTCCCCCATAGAAATGAATGGTGAGTCCCCACAAAGATATAATGACAGACGTGTGTGTGTGTGCCTTGATATTGCACTTAGGGGCTTGGCATCTCTTTCACTATTAACATGGAGTCATGGAGATTTTTCTTTTTTTTACATGAGGTATTATTAAACAGACCAGTAAGTATTTAGCTGTCTGCATGTTTCAAGCTCTTTGCTGTCATTCTTCCTTCATCAGATCTGGCTGGACTTTGCTAAGGAGATACGCAAACAGACGCAAGGTTAGTGATCTCCCATCACCAAGCTCAGTGGCTGAATTTTCAAGGAAGCTGGCTGTCTCCCAGTGCTGTGTTTTACGGGAAGTTTGTCCAAGAATGGTCAGAGCATCTCTTTCGTAATGACTGAGGGGCAGATGTTCTGTCGAGTTGTGAACATGAACATCACCAGAGATGTAGCACTGTGTCCAGGGCACTGGCTTTAGCTGTAGCTGCTGAAGTCCAGAGATGTAGGTCGTCAGTTATCTCTTATGATGGCTGGAATTAATGTAGCCAGTCAGTTGTGACAAGTCGTGTTGAGTCAGGCGCCACACGTAGCTTCATGAGGAAGGTCACACGCTATGGTTTTTCCCTCAGGAATTTGTGAGTTTACCTTCAATGTGAAGTTCTATCCACCTGATCCAACTCAGCTGACTGAAGACATCACCAGGTAACACATCTGCGAGCCCAGTCCACCTGTGGCCCCCACTGGTGGGCGACCTCAGCTCTGAACTGACCCTTGGCCTTTGACCCAGAACCTCTTCCCCCCCAGGTACTACCTGTGCCTGCAGCTACGCAAGGACATCTTCAGCGGCCGGCTGCCGTGCTCCTTTGTGACCCTGGCGGTGCTGGGCTCCTACGCGGTCCAGTCGGAGCTGGGCGAGTACGACCCAGACCTGCATGGCCCTGACTACACTCGGCAGGTGCGGCTCGCCCCGCGCCCCAGCAGGGAGCTGGAGGAGAAGGTGATGGAGCTTCACCGCACCTACAAGTGAGCACCGCTGGACCCGGCCTGCAGCCTGATGTTCACGCACATGCACATCTGTACCTACGTAGGCTCCTCTACGGCTGAGCAGTGCTACATACACATGAATGCTCACTTTCTCTGTGAAGATCTCTTACATCTGCATTAGTTGACCTTCCTGAGTGCATCTGTCTGTCGGCCCGTTTTTTATGTCTCTTTGCACATATGCTTCTCTGTCCATCTGGCTGCTTCACAGTGTGTCTCGCAGACTACCTGTACGTCCGTCTTCCGGCTCACTGGATGTCTGCAAACCTCTCTGTCTTATTAACTCTCTTCCTGACCGGCTGACTGTACATCAGTCGTCTTCACTGACTTCACTTCCTGTCTGTTTGCAGGTCAATGATCCCGTCACAGGCCGACATCATGTTTTTGGAAAATGCTAAGAAACTATCTATGTATGGACTGGACTTCCATCCAGCTAAGGTAGGGGCCCATGATGGACGTCCGTACTGGGGAGGAAGGCATAGCTGGGGGGAGTAGCCACTCGGTGTCAAGTTTGTACCTTAACTGGCTTCCGGAGGCAGTTTGGGAAGCAGAGTTTGATCTGGAGATTATTCCTGCGTTATTGACGCCTGCAGTCGGGTGCTCTCATGTTCGCCCTGTTTACGTAGCTCTGTTAGCTCGGTAATTTACACAATAGGCTGTTGATAGAGTAACGTTAACGTTCTGTTAAAAAGCTTAAAGCAGTGCTTGTGTAGTTGTGTCGAATTGTATGCACTCGGAGTTATATGGTACGTTTAAGTTACTCTGTCTTTCTTAATGAAGAGGGGGGAAAGTATTTGTATTCAAGTAAAATTCAAAATAGGCGTAAATTCATTTTTTGCGTTACACTTCTAATTTACATTATAGTGTAAGTATTCTTTAATTATATCTTTTGGAGTTTAATTATATGGATATACTTAAAGAATAGTACTTGCAATATAATGTAAATACGAATAACGAATACAAATACTTTTCCCCACTTAACAAATACAGATACAAATACCGGCTGCTTTGCACACCCCTACTCTGTATCTACTTGGTTGGTCTGTTTCTTCATTGTAAGCCATCACTAGAGCCATGGTGGACAGTGCGTTTGTTCAATCTGGCAATTAAGAGCTTAGCAATAGTCAAAAGAATCATCATTATGTTATCTACACTCTAGTCAAATACACCAAGATTATTGCTCAATGCATATTAAAAAAGGAAACTGTTATTCAGAGGAGTTTGATGGTTGAGAGTTGTAGTGCCTTGTTGTGTTTTGTAACCAAAATGGCAGAGCCATGGGTTCATCCTGAGTTTTGAAAAGCTGTTTGGACGGGACATAGGACTGAGAAGTAAAAACAAGGTCAATCTGTTTGCATAAAGGCAGGGATTTAGATCAAAAGTGGAATTTGTTAATATCAGCTGTTGGTTAGTGTTGCCCTCTAGTGGTACACATCTGTCATTGTGCCTCTTGTTTGATTTGGACAGTTACAGCCAGCGGTGGAGAGTGTTCAGTGGTGAGTAATGCACGACTCTGCTCCCGTTTCAGGACCTCGAGGGTGTGGACATCATGCTGGGCGTCTGCTCCAGCGGCCTGATGGTCTACAAGGATAAGCTGCGAATCAACCGCTTCCCTTGGCCGAAAGTCCTTAAGATCTCTTACAAACGAAGCAACTTCTACATAAAGGTCCGGCCCTCTGAGGTTCGCTGCCCTCTGCCGTTCCGCCGGACACAGACGCAGGGCCTTTTAAGTAGTTCTGCTGCCTTATCTTACAATTTTCAGTTCTCCTGCGTTTTAAATATCATATTATTAGTATTATTTTGTTTGACTAGTACATTCTCATTTGTGTTAAAGCCATGTTTGTTTTATTTGCTCCTAAGCAGCATGGTAGCATTGCGGTCACCACTGTAGCCTCACACCTCTGTGCTTTGTGGGTTGGACCCTCTTTCAGCCATATGCATGTTGCCTGTTCTCCCTGGCAATCTTGTTCCCTGCTGCTGTCCAAGGGCATGTCAGCCCCTATAAACTGCCTATCGCATGTGTGGAGTGGCAATGTTTCCTGCCTCTCAGCCTAACCCTTCCTAAGAGAGCCTCCAGACTCACTATGACCCACTTCTGTATAAATGTTCATGGAACAAGGATGAATGATTTAATTGGCACAGTGGAACGCACTTTAACCTGCCTGTTTGTGTTTTGTAGCTGGAGCACTATGAGAGCACCATCGGCTTCAAGCTGCCCAACTGCAAAGCCTCCAAGAGGCTCTGGAAAGTGTGTGTGGAGCACCATACCTTCTTCAGGTACAGGGTCATCTGCTACTTCCCCAGCGGTGTCTGTCATAAAATCGGCACCGACGTGCTGCATGTGACTATTTACTGTATGGGCTGTCGTCATCAGTGACCACGATTTGTATGGGCTGTCGTCGTCAGTGACCACGATGTGTATGGGCTGTCGTCGTCAATGACCACGATGTGTATGGGCTGTCGTCGTCAGTGACCACAAATTTGTATGGGCTCTCGTCGTCAGTGACCACGATGTGTATGGGCTCTCGTCGTCAGTGACCACGATTTGTATGGGCTGTGGTCGTCATCTCCATAATGATGATTTATGCAGGCGGCCGGTGTCAACTCTGTGATAGAGTCTTCTACAGGTGCTCAGTGTTATCTCTATGATGATGACTCATGCGGGTTGTCGGTGGAAGGTATTCAGTACGGATCTTTCGGTTCAGTACGCATATGTATAGAACAAATGCAGCAAATGCGGAACCTTTGTGCGTTCCTCCTGGATACCATTTGGAAAGGGCAGACGGAAGCGGCGTCTAACTCCGTTCCTCCCTGGCGGGAATTACCGTCCCCTCCATCAGTAAGCAGCCAGTGAAGAGTTTGGGGAAGCTGTTTGATGCTTCTCTGAAAGACACCGCCGACATTCAGGAGTCCAACAAAGAGCTGGAAAGTTGGCTGACCAAGGTCGGCAAGCCTGCCAGGCAGATTCAAGGCCTGGATCTACCAGAACTCCATCCTACCGCGTGTTCTGCGGCCTCTGCTGGTTTACTCGCTGTCCCAGTGTCAACCGTGGAGGCCCTGGAGAGGAAAATCACTAGCTTCCTCTGTAAATGGTTGGGCCTCCCCCGCAGCCTCAGTTGTGCAGCCCTGTACGAGACCGGCAACATCTTATAGCTCCTAGTCAGTGGTCTCACCGAAGAATTCATGGAGGCACGCACAAGAGAAGCCCTTCAGTACAGGGACTCCCAGGACCAGAAGGTGTCAGCAGCTGGCAGATAGGAAGTGGAGAGCGGAGAGAGCAGTGGAGGTGGCAGAGTCGCGCCTCAGGCGGAAGGAGCTGGTGGGGACGTTGGCCATTGGGAGAGCTGGCTCGGGCTTTTTCCCCAAAGACCCAACCAGGCAAGGCCCGAGGGAAGGAGAGACACCAACTAATCCAGGAAGAGGTCCGAGCAGGGAGGGAGGAAGAGCGAGTGAGCAGAAGAGTGGGGCTCAGGCAGCAGGGGGCATGGACATAGTGGGAGAGTATCCTGCAGCGTAAGGTCACCTGGACAGACATCATGCAGGCAGACTTAATGAGCGTCCGTTTCCTCGTCCAGGCAGTATATGATGACCTACCAAGCCCAGCCAACTTCTGTGTGGGGCAAGAGTGAGTCACCAGCACGCCAACTATGCTGTGGAAGGGGATCCTTAAAACACCTACTGAGTAGCTGTCCAAAGACCCTTGCAGAAGGTCGATACCGCTGGCGTTAAGAAAAAGTGCTGAAGGCGATGGCGGAAAGTGTATGCAATGCCGCCATCCCTAGCAAACACCATCTTTCCCTGAAGACAAGAATCGCCTCTCTCAAAGCTGGAGAAGAACCCTGTCAACACTGAAGGACAAGGTCAGGTGTCTTATACACAGCCTCTGACTGGCAGCTGCAAGGTGACCTGGGGGAGCAGCTGAAGCTCCCTCAGCATATTGCTACGACATCACTCCCGCCAGATATAATCATGTCCGAGGCAACAAAACAGCTGATTGAGCTCGAACTCACAGTGCCCTGGGAAGAACGGATGGAAGAAGCAAATGAAAGGAAATGCACAAAGTACCAGGAGCTGGTGGAGAAGTGCCGGGAAGGGGGGTGGAAGACTCAACAGAGGGGGGCTATAGAGGTTTTGTAGGACACTCACTCTGCAAAGTCCTCAACTACCTGGGGCTAGCTGGAGTGGCTAAGAGAGCCGCATGATGTTGTGTCATCTCTGTAATGATGATGTCATCTCCATGATAATGATGTCATCTCCGTGATGATGATGTGCCATCTCTCTAATGATGATAGATGTTATCTCTGTGATGATGATTTATACAGACAGTCAGTGTCATCTCCACAATGATAATGTGTCATCTCTGTAATGATGATGTCATCTCCATGATAATGATGTCATCTCCGTGATGATGATGTGCCATCTCTCTA
>JABFDZ020000050.1:18318277-18338852 GCA_019775955.2 Pollimyrus isidori
GTACTACAATGCAATTCTTACTTGAATGCCTTCCTCACAGACTGGACGATTTAACAAAATAAAGCAGCGCAACATTACAGTAACTAATATTAAATAAACCACGAACTTACGTGTACTATTACAGCATTTATGTAATTTATTTTAACGTTATCTTACCCGGTAAATTAACTGAAGACCAGTTCACACAGCTTTACGTGATATTTGAGAGAAATAGTGCATTATACTCATCAGAACTGCCTAGGATACAAACGTCATGCGTGTAACTAAACTCTTCAGCCAATAGGGGCAAAGGTGTGTCGTCACGGAGGTGGTTCCAGTTTGTGCAGCCGGGTGAGAGGTCGCAATGCCTCTAACCGTAATGCATTGCGCCAGGATCAGAATGCGTTGCTTTAAGCCAGTGCTGTAAGCAAGCTGAACGCACCCAATGACCGGACTGGGGAAACAAAGTGAAACTTGGGCTTAATACAGAGGACTAATGACAACAACAAGAAACAGCTGATCACATGGGGATCCCACACGAGGTTAACTAGGGGGTGTTGGACACGGAAGGAACGGACGATCAGGGCAGGATAGGGGTAATGTTGGGGTAAGATCTTTATTGTTTTGGAAGCTATTAAGAAACAATGCTCTTTATGTTTTATCCTGTCTATTTTATGTTTAATGCAAAAAGGTGTAATTTTGGGGGGCCGGGAACCAATTCATTGGTTTTCCATTGTTTCTTATGGGAAAAATTTGATCAGAACTCAAACTTTTTATGATTCGATCCGGAGTCAGGAACGGATTAAGTTCGAGAACCGAGGTACCACAGTATTTCCAAAAAGTATTGCTGAATGCAGAGCTTTGCATAATCCTGACGGATGCGTAACACCAGGGAAACAAATGCGGACCGAAATCTTTATGCAGAAATTCTGAAGTCTCCTTTTAATTAAAGATAAGCTAACAACCGATCATTAGTGGCTTGATACAAGAACAGTGACAAAAATATGTTGGAGAGACTGACCCAGCCTCCTGCATCACTGCATTTCTCGTACACGTCACACAGACACTCTACCTTTTCAAAAACATCCCCCCCAATAACCTTTCATCACCCGTGAACATGGACACACATTTCAGACTGAATTTAGCTCACCTATTTTTGGAAGCACCGTCCTACTCGATGGAGGTACATTTTTTTATATATATATATATATATATATATATATATATATGAACTTGCCCCCATTGGGATGCGGCCGTTTTGGCCCTTGGCTGCCACCTAGTGCACAGTTCAAGTGTTGCAGACCCACTCCAGTGACGTTCTTCTTCACCGCAGACAGGAGACAACGTCCTGGACCGAGACGGCGGTATTCTGCTGAGTGCCCAGACAATTAGCTCCGACACGGTCTGCACCACAACCACCACCCAGATCACCAAGGTATCGATTTCCGATCGCCGTGGCAACACTGTAATGGGTGGTCTGGCACCTCTAGCGGCACTAATGAGATCCGCAGTGAGGTTTGCCTGCAGTTGTGGGAGCTTTTTCTATCCCGTAGACGGTGAAAGGTGGCATCTCTGAGACGCGCATCGAGAAGAGGATCGTCATCACTGGAGACATGGAGATCGACCACGACAAAGTGAGTTTTGATCCTCCAGGACAGGCAGATGCAGCCGTTCATGCCCGTCCCTCTGTAAATCCATTGAAACAACATTGAACAGGCATCTGTGTGGACGAGAGCCCTCCCCAGTCCCGGTCCTGACTGTCCCCACCCCCCCCAGGCTCTCGCTCAGGCCATAAAGGAGGCGAAGGAGCAACACCCAGACATGTCCGTCACCAGGGTGGTGGTGCACCAGGAGACCGAGATCACCCCAGAGTGAGACACGCCACCATGTTCACTCCGTCGCACACACACACACTCACCCTCAGATCAGTCACATGGACACACAGATGTGTGTAAATTCCCATGGATGTCTGTTTACTGTACCTCCTTCCCCTGTGTGTGTGTGTGTGTGTGTGTGTGTGTGTGTGTGTGTGTGTGTGAATTAGGTTAATATTACATAGTAGGGACCAAATGTCCCTCACAATGTGATAAAAATCTGTTTTTCTTTGACCAATTTTTAGGTCCCCTCAAAGATCTGTGAATGCAATGTTCCAGGCCTTATTAAAATCACAATCTGTTTTATTTCATTGAATGTTTTATTTAATACCGCCTGCCGTCAGTTAAGTGTGCCGCTTTGCACACAGCCCACCTTAGACCCCTCCTCTGTGCCGGTCATCACATCAATGCCCTCCCCAGCACTGCAGTCCGGCGGTATCACGATCCAGCTGGTCATCTCTGTCACCCCACTACAAACCCGCCCTAGTTCCCGTTCTGGCTTTTACTCCAGCGTGTCACGTGATATGAGCGATCATGCCGCATCAGTCGATCACATGACCTCACTTATGTATGACCTCACCATTTGCTGTACGGTCCTGACTTTGAAACTCCCCTCCTTATGGAGGAGTCAGCTGACACAAGCTGCCTGGGTTGTGAGCAAAAACGCTCTGCCGCTTCTAAAATCACACCCCCCCCCCCCCAATTTGTTGTACCCTCCCTCAGCACCACATCTCAGTTGTAGACCAGCAGCCCCAGACAGAGGACACGGCACCGCCCAGCGGACCAGTCTGCCTCCCTCCTCCAGTCCCTGAGACACGCCGGAAACACCAGCAAAAATCCATGGGTGGGAAGATCTCAGCGGCGTGTCGTGTGGCGATACCTCCCTGCCTTCTGCCAACACTGCCATGACACGGATCCCAGCCTCCAGCCTCTCGATTCCACCAGCGTCCTCTCCGGGGAAAATCCTACAGCATTTCTTTCTATTTTGGGAAATTTTCTATGTGTCAAATGGGTCTTGGTGTGATGATTTTGTGATAGTGGGACTTTTTCCAAAGACATTTTTAATAGCTGAAATTTGGCGAAACACCAGGGAGAAACACCAAAAACATTCCAGATTGTATTAACTGCTGTGTGTAGAAGCATTTTATTTTCCATTTTAAATTTTTTTCTAACTGAGCAAAACGTTTTGTGAATTACTCAGAACTGGAGATCGGTCCTCTTGATATTTGTTCATGAAGTCGTAGTGGTGTTGACAAAGACGTAGTTGTATTTTTGAAGATGTTTTAGTGTAGATTTTCATAACGTCACGAAGCAAGAAAGAGTAGCGAGGCTGTACTTTCAAGTCTCTACCACACGGGGGCAGTGTGTGTTCATTAGACACAGAGATGTCCAGCACTCTGGAATGTTACATGGGGGGGAAAAAAAAATTCAAACTCGGCCTAAATTCACCAGGAGCATAAATGGCTGAATGATTTTTCCTGTTCCCATAAAGGAAGCGGGCTCCACAGCCTTATTCACAGAGCAACATTATTACAGCAATAGAATATAGATAACCATCTGGGTCATGCGGCCAGGCTTTCCTGTAAACAAGAACTACAGCCATAGCTCTTTGATTCAGATGAGAAAAACAGAGCTGTTTATATCAGCCTAACTGTGAATTCCTGGTCTAGCCAGTGGCGAAGAACACTTAGTCATACAGACTACATGAGATTGAACAGCCAATTCTGTTTTCCTGGGAACAGATTTTGGGAGTATAGCACATATATTTTTGGTCTATTTTAAATATGACACTTTTATAGGAATTTGTACAGGTATCTCACTTTAATTATTCAAGCGTGCTTTTCACTAAACGCGTCAGTGGAGGAGAGCAGGTGCTGGGCCTCACTGCATTTTAAGGTTCCGGTTCCCGTTCCCGGTTCCCGTTCCCGGTTCCCTCTCGTAGTTTGCGGACGTGTGCGTAGAACGGATGAAACTCTGTTGTGTGTTCTTGAGGGGAAAGCGCCTGGTCAAGTGTCTTTCAAGCCGACTTCATGCGAAGGAGTATGTTTTGCACGCAGGCATAGAGGATGTCCGTCAGTATGGCCCTAATGGCACCACAGACCCCACAGGAGGAGGGGGGAAGCCTGTATGGTGCAGTATATGACAGGGAGACCACAAGGGCACCTCATGGAGCTGTTTGCGGAAGTGTGCTTTTAGTGCCGTAGACCACATTTTTGACGATGTTGGGACGCCATGAATGCTGAGTCCTGTCTATAAATGCAGAACAACGTAGACGGGCCGCGGAGAGTCGCAGCGACCATCGTAGCTAATTCTGTTTTCCGACAAACCGCCGTACATTCCTCCCCAGTGTCTTTCCGACCCTTGCTAGCACTCGCAAAGGCATCGTCCTTCTCCGAAGGGACACTTTAGCGTTGGTCATACAGGCTCATTTTGAATGCTGTGAACATACCGATTTATTTCCTATGATGTTTCTCCATGTATTCTGCCAGTGTTCATTTCACAGTGTGTTGTAGTGGGGAAAAATATTGCTGTACTGCCGACACGCTTTTGCCGTTTCTGTTATTCTCGAAGGCGTTCGTGAGCATGTCAGTACTGCTACCTTCTCCTCCGTTAGTTGGACATGTTTCAAAGCAGTTTTTTTAAAATAGTTTGTTTATCGAGCAAAAGCAGAAGTGAAAATGGATGGCTATTGCAAGGCCAGTGGTAAATACCAGAGTACATAATGAATATTGAGGGGGCAGCTATGACCAGAGGAGTACTTAAGTACTCACGGACCAACTACTATTAAATGACAATGGAATGGGGGTTGCACGGTGGTTAGCACCGTTGCCTCACACCTCTGGGATCAGCGTTTGAGTCACCATCATCGCTCCATGTGTGTGGAGTTTGCATGTTCTCCCCGTGTCGTTATGGAATTTCCTCCTCGTACTCCGGTTTCCACCCACAGTCCAAAAACATGCCAAGTTGCCCATAGGTGTGCCTGTGTGGGTGAATGGTGTGTGAGTGTGCCTTGTGACGGGTTGGCGCCCCATCCTGGGTTGTTCCCTACCTGGCACCCACAGGCTCTGGATGCCCCGTGACCTTGAATAGGAAACACCAGGGCTGCCCAACCCAGCTCCTGGAGATGTACTGTCCTGCAGAGTTTTAAGTGCAGCCCTAATTTCATGCTGAGATACTACTGAAGGGTCTGATCATCTGTATCAGGTGTGTTAAATTAGGGCTGTGCTTAAGCTCTGCAGGGTTATGGATCCTAAGCTCTGCAGGGTTATAGATCCTAAGCTCTGCAGGGTTATGGATCCTAAGCTCTGCATGGTTATGGATCCTAAGCTCTGCAGGGTTATGGATCCTAAGCTCTGCATGGTTATGGATCCTAAGCTCTGCATGGTTATGGATCCTAAGCTCCGCAGGGTTATGGATCCTAAGCTCCGCAGGGTTATGGATCCTAAGTTCCGCATGGTTAAGGATCCTAAGCTCCGCAGGGTTATGGATCCTAAGTTCCGCATGGTTATGGATCCTAAGCTCCGCATGGTTATGGATCCTAAGCTCCGCAGGGTTATGGATCCTAAGCTCTGCATCCATGCAGGTCTCCAGGAGCATGGTTGGGATAAGTGGTTATAGAAAATGGATGGATGGATAATGGAATGAGTACTGTTATTGCTGAAGTACTGAATGAGTATGATAGAAGCAGCTCTGATTACAGAGGTACCAGTGCTTGAAGTGGGTCAATACTCACTGGTACATGGTACCACTTTGTTTTTCTCTTTAGAGAACCTCTCAATATCTGCTGGTACTGAATAACAAGCACAGTGTCGGCACCTGATACTGAATAACAAGGGGAATACCAGCACCTGGTACTGTATAACAAAGGGAGTACCTGCACCTGGTACTGAATAACAAGGGGAGTACCAGCACCTGGTACTGTATAACAAAGGGAGTACCTGCACCTGGTACTGAATAACAAGGGGAGTACCAGCACCTGGTACTGAATAACAAGGGGAGTACCAGCACCTGGTACTGAATAACAAGGGGAGTCCTGGTACCAAGTACTGAATAGGAATAGGAGTACTTGCACATAGTACTCAATAACAAGGAGAGTACCAGCATCTGTTTTTCTCCACTTCAAGCACTGAGTACTACAGAATGAGCGCAGAGAACTCAGCCAATCTATGGCCAGTCTACATAATCTTGGGCTGCTCAGAGGCCGCACTCCGTATGAATTCTCTCTGACTTTACAGCCACGCTCAAATGAACCTGAAACCAAACTGAACGACCCATTCCATTATTTATGTGCTTAGCAGATCCCTCTCTGGGAAAAGGCCAAATGCACTGATCAAGGATATAGCAGCACGGAGCGCAGTTCCTTCCTCAGGGAACCGTTAGGGGTTTGGGTTGAGCACCTGGGATGTGGCTCACTTGGAACCGATTGCTAGGAATAAAAGAAGAGGCCAGAGATCTGTGGTGATGTGCTGGAATTTCTGTGTAAATCATCGTATAGTGATTGTGTGCTGTAGATAGATGGCTTGGTTTCTCACAGCGCTGGAGGTTGACGTTACTGTGAGAACCCTGGAAAGGCAGCTGCATTAAAGGTCATGGTGTCATTAAAAGTATCTGCAGAAATTTTGCACATATCTATAAACACCCACCTGCCAAGTCCTAATGTGCTGCTGGTAAATCGCAATTTAAAGTTGTATATGACGCGAGTTGGATGCACTGCTTTGTACCTTTTATTAGTCCAACTGTAAAACTACTGTTAAAAAATGCTAATCGAGAGCAGATTTTCATATAAGTTTTGGCATATTCCTACAGTAACACATGATAATAATATTAACACTTCCCAAACTTGGGTCACACTGATTTACTGCCGCTGGACTGAAAGAATTCTGCCTGAAAATGTGGTAAATTATAGTCTGTTTTTTTTATACAAATCTGTATTATTAACCAGGGAACACTTTCCCCTAATCATTGACGTATGTTTTGTACCAGTATGCATAATTTGGGAGTTAATAGCTTCTCATATTCCAGAGATTTCATCCTATTTTAAATGCCATAGCAACGCAGTATTTAAATTTGATGGTCTGCTCAGATTTGGTTTATTTCATCAACAGCGTTGCATTGGGCTGTCGCAACACAGGCAAAGCTGTGAAACAAATGGATTTGAGGTAATCCTTGTGCATTCACCCACAATGTACTGTGTGTGGCATTACGGATTTCCAGAGAGGGAAGGCAACATTAAAATGTGGCATGAGTAATGCAGAGGGGGGCTTGTTTGAAAAGGGTCCCCATAGGATGCATATCTGGGAGGCCTTGACGTCATTGCTGTTTTATACGGGGCTCAGGTTGGCCATAATCTCAAGAAGCCTGCAGGGGCACCTTCCTGTACCGGGGCCCAGAAAACGGCTAGAAGGGGCCGCACTCCTTTGTGGGTCCACTGAGCCTGCATGTGTGAAGCAGCCTGGGTGGTGAGCCCACACCATGGCTTTCCTTTACCTTTTAGCTTTTTTTTTTAACTAAAAATTCTGCCATTTCTAAATGAGGACCTCGTATGATGTAGATTTGAAGCAGGTGGCGCAGCTTATAATGTCTGTCAGCTATTTTAAATACCCCCCCCCCCCCTTGCCCCGACACACAGGCCTTCGTTTAAATCCTGATTGAGGCTGGCGTTCATATAATTTTTTCACCGCCAGGGTGAAGAGGAGAGAAAGTTGTAATTTATTTTGTAAAGCTTTCTGATTTCTGACTTCATTTTGAACTGTATAGAGTAGAAATGCAGCTCTGCATTCCTCACCAGCTTGTTTTCATGTCATAGAATAAAAAAATAATAAAAAAAAAACTGTAGAGAATTTCCTAACACCTGACATCTTACCCCTGTGGTCTTGGTAGGAACCATGAGATTGTGCGGGATACTGGCCACATACGTGTGTGTTTGTGGTTTTCCGTCAATAGCCGCAGTGACACCGGACGCAGTTCCCTGCAGTTGGCTGTCATTGTGAATCTTTCTGATCATTGTACTGTTTCCTTGTCTTTTTCTGAAAAGTAAATAAATAAAAGTAATTAAACAAATGGTGTGACTGCTTGCATTTAATAATATAGCTGGCGTTTATGCTATTTGTGCCAATATAAGGGGTTATCTGGTTTAATTAGACATTTCTTGGCCTGTTTATGTTTTAATTAGGGTGATATTTTTACAGCAATCGGTGTTAGTCTCTCTGTTTGGTTCAGGTCATGTGACCTTGCCTGGCCGATTTGTAAAGCGCGACCCTCTGTTTCTCTGTACCCTCTGTTCCCTCTACCTTTCCCTGCCTGATAAATTTCAAAGGTTCAAAGTGACTTTAAGTGGCACACTCCAGACTTAAAATGGTTTGACGTGAACCTTGAGTGGCATCCCGCAGTGTGTCCTTGTCCACTCTCTGTCTCATACTGTTCCCTGTTTTTACCGGGTCACTGCAGTTCATTCCGATTCCGGATCACGTCCCGTGTGTTCCATCCGTTCCAAGAGCTAAATCCATAAGTGAGCGGCCGCCGGCTCTCCTCACTCCGAGTTATGATATCGTGTCTCTTCTAATGACCGGAATTTTAATGCTGCATAGTTCCCTCCTCGCTGATTAGCCGTGGGTGGCACATTATTCAGAGTGGAGGACGCAGAGGTGTTGCAGGACACCTGGGACGCCATCATCTCCCAGCACGTGTGTCACAAGGAGCTGCTGGGATTATGGAAACGGGTGGCATCGATGACCCAGAATGCTCGGACGCAGCGGCAAACTGAAGGACCCTCCAATCGTCTTACTCCCTAATGATATCAAGCACTCCAAGCTTGCGTGAGGCACATCACGCAATATTTATTTCGGTTGCTTTAGAAACGCTTTGATCTTCGGTTTCTTAAATAATTTACAGCTACCCGTTTGTCCTCTACTGGTGAAACTTCAGAATAAAATGCTTAGTACAGTAGCTGGTCCTCATCCCACACTACTATCTGCTGGGTCACCTTCTGTCCGTCGTTTCTTTTTAAGCTCAGGCATGTTTTTTTAAGTATTTTGATGCCACTTCCTGTTTCCTGCAGGACATTAATCCCAGGAACAAAGTGTCTTATGGAGGTCTGTGGAAAGCTGATACCCCAATAGTCTAGGTGGAATAGACCTTATTCTGGGTGGTTACTATAAATGGAAATCCTCTGGTGCAGCTCTTTTGTGCTCTATGTTGTCCCTCTGTGAACATGCATGTAACTGTCTGCAGTGAAAGTGATGTAAGACTGCTAATCAAGCTGGGGGTAATAGACCTCACACACTTGGGATCCTAAAATGATTAGGATCACTGCCAGGGTGGAAATAGCGTCTCCTGTGTCAGTCCCGCTTGTACTTATCAGTTTTAGTGCACCACTGTCTGTTCGTTTTTTTTGGAAGATAGCAAAATCATGCCAGTTTAATTAGGGTTTATTCCAATTTTGCTGTAGAAGTCGTTTGTATTGGGTTCTGTTTCCAGGCCCGTACCACCTTCGTAATCTGCATGAGTCTTGAGCGTCAAACCACAAACACGAGTCCTGTTTAGGAAAAATGATTTATCCATGCTGGCGCATGGGCACCCGTACCAGGCTGCCCACCTGTTTGCCCGCACGGAGCCGAACTTGGATATCCTGTTAGGCTCCACCGGTGGCCGATCAGACGCAAAGCTCAGGATACCGGAGATTATTTGGCTCACAAAGCCAGAGGAGGAGATCCGGAGGCGGATCATTAAGATGATCTTCGAGCTGAGGCCCTCACCTCCCGTGCCTGACAGAGGACTGGAGGATTGTTTTCAAGCAATTAATCTGCACGACCCCCAAATGCCTCGTCGGGTGGCAAACTGTCTGTGAGCTGTCACCCATACACCTTCGTGGTAGAAGCACCAAAGGCGCTCTAAATCTACGGCAAGCGGCCGTCTTTTCTTATGTGACAACTGAATAGTATCAAGGTGAGTTATGTATGCAATGACTAAGACTGTAATGAATACCACTGCAGGAAATGGCGCAGTCTAATGCCACTCTCAGTCCCTAGACCTATCACACACCAATAGTGAACCTTCTCGGGGGATCTGACCTGACACTAACACCAATAAAGCGCGAAGCTGCTGCTGAATACAGGCCTGTTTGGCATATTTTAGGCTGTCAGAAGTTCCATGGCACCCGACCCTGCTGGTAAAATCCCTGCGTGACACATAAAACCCAGGGGTCCGCATGGGGACGGGGGTAGGTGTGACCCACTTACAGAAGTGACCCGCTTGTCCTCCCTGAAAAGTCTCCATGTGACGCCGAGCCTCGCTCTCTCCCCGAGGCCCCCCCCCCCCTCTCTCTCTCCCTCCCTCCCACTCCCTGTCCCTGTGCCTTTGGCTCCCTCTCTCCTTCTCTACGCCTCCCCAGCTTCTCGGTTTTCTCACACTCTCCCTCCCACAGAAATATTTCATCTGCATGTCCTGAATTATTCCAGCTCTCATCTACTCCCCTGCCGTATCACATCCTCCTCCTTGGACCAAGCTTCTCTCTGAGCCCCTCCCTCTATTTTTCTTTTCCTACCCCAGCCCATCCGATCACTAACTCCATGCAGAATGAGCACAGCTATGTATGACTGCCCTTCCAGTACTAAAGCAGGCAGTGTCAAAATTGCACCCGCACACACCCCCCCCCCAACACACAACCAGACACAACACCCACTCTTGGCTTTGTCATGGTTTTCAAAACATTTTTGAATGACAATTTTTGTTCTAATTTTAGAGGCTCTCCCTTTAAAAGATCATTTTTTGGGGATTTGAACCCACCACCTCTGCATTGTCAGGACAGTGCTCTGTTTGTCAAGCTACACGAGCCTTAGAACATGGCCTCGTGAACAGAGAGGGCAAATTACACTTTGATCCTAAAAAGGTGACCTGCTTATGTGTACCTGATGCTGGGAGCCATTGAATGCTTTTATTCCCTTAAGGGTCCTGCAATATCTCACAGCAGGATTAGCCTCCTACTGTGACTTTGTCTATGACTCTCGTATGACTGTTAGGACTCCTACTATCTTTGTACCTCTAGTCTAGCTTCTGGTGTCACTGCCAGCTTTCCACTGTGACTCCCAGAATGCATTGGCTAGCCGGCACATTCCTCTGGCAACCGTGCCTGAAGCCTCGTAGGGTCCTGAGAGGGAATCGACGTGTCTGAAGCACAGCTCTCGGCAGATAACCCCGTATATCAATGGTTCCAGCACTAGGTTACATCTGACACAACCTGAGCTGACAGGAGGAATCATCTGGGACTGATCAGCAGACCCACTCCTATCGCCTGCCTCTGCAGCCACGCTCGTATCTTCTGTTGATCAACTGAAGGGCTGAGTCCTGAAGCTGCTGTGGATGTGGGTGTGTACCTGTCTGTCTCACCATCTTTCTAAAGTTACACGTAGTTCATCTCAAAATATAGAGTGAGGCTTTCGAATGAACAGAACACCCTTACACCCTTTGCCCTGTCGCTGAGGCAGTCATTACATACCGTATTTGACCATTCAACCAGTCCTTGTGACCCAGGCGATGTCGATGTCAGATGTGGCATAGCAGCACAGGGGAGGGGGTGGATATGAGGACTTGTGTTTTCTCCTGGTGCAACAATCTGATTCCAAGGAAAATAAGGTTACAGAGAAAACAATGCTAATCCCTGTGTCAAATCCAACATATTACCCCAGAAAGGTATTAAAGGCTCCTTGCAACAGCAAATGACTGTACACTGCAAACTCAGGCACAGGCACCCAGAACGCAGCACTGCTTAGGGTGAGCTAAAGGGGAGAAATCTGGTGAAATCATACATATAAAATAGGCCTCAACACTATACAGGTGACGTGCAAAAATAATTATACACAGTATTTGTATTCTGTGTGCCTGCAGCCACTGCAGGAAGAGCAGACTGGGAGCTGACTAGAGCCATTAGTCACAAACTGCCCATCTGGACAAAACCATGCAATCGAAAAACTTACTCCATTCAGCTCGAGTCACATGACACGAAGTGACGAATGACACGGTCGGACATATTGTTTTCATCCTCTTCCCAGGGACTTACCATGACCGTATCCATTCCAATGACGGCCAATGACGGTTGAGCTAGTCACAGTGACCACATGACTCTAAAGGATAAACAAACGACGAACGTCACTGAGAACAATGAAACACAAAAACAACAACTCTGGACTGCCGCTCTCGTGCTTTCCAAGGTACCAGGGATGCCAGCGCCTGTCCCTATCTATTGAGACGATATATTCCTCTGCAGATATGAAACATGTTGCTATCAATTTTGACTCCAGGTGGCAGTGAGTTTGTGCAAATAAGACACTCGGAAACACCAAATGTGACACTAGCATGGCTCTCTTTAATGTCCTAAGTAGACTTATACTTGACCATGTAGCCAATCCGCAGCTATTGCTTGGTATATAGATTAATTATTACACATGTACAACATGAGTTAAGAGAGGCAAAACACAGACCCTTCTGTACATGTAACTTTCGGGGGGAATTCCTCTCCTCGTCTCCCAGAAACCCTGCTCTGGGTAATGAGGCAGAGAGAGATGTAAGCCTAAGTAACACGCAGGGCGAGTGTCTATTCCTGGTGACTGGGCCAGAGCAGCCTGATCTAGGAGCTCACATCCCGGGCTGATGTGGCCACCTGGCGCCAGGAACTTATCGTTTAGTCCCACGTCTCCCAGAAGCAAGCCGCTATATCCGTTCATCTCTGGATGGCAACGGGAGGGTCTGCATTCCGCTCCAGCTACCGCTCAGGAATTATAACTGCCAAACGATCCCACTTGACTCCCACCAGAGTTTCTGTTTATATAGGGCAATAAGAGAGACTTTTTACACTTAAAGAAACACTCCGGGAAAAAAAAAAAAACACTGTCAAACACATCCTGAGAGCAGGAGCCTTAGCAGACACTGTCGCACCCTTACAGAGGATCCCACATCTTTGCAATAGAACATCCAATTGTGTAAATGGAAGAAAACAATATGTTGTTTTGAATAAAAGCACTAAGCAATGAAATAACAACCAATAATAATAATGTTCTCATAAACACCTGATCAATCCTCAAAATGGATGCCCCCACACCAGCACAAATATGTAGCCTGGATATAGCCACACACGGCCCACATGACATTAACCGTCAGCAGAATGTTTCATCCGCAACATGTCTCTCGAAACGCCTTAAACGTAGCGGATCTCGGAGAGCGCTGCTGCTCCGGCTCAGTCCAGCAGCTCATCCAGAGACTCCTGCTTGTTCTCCAGCCCCCAGTACCTCCTGGCCGTGCTGAGCCTCAACGGCGGCCAGCTGCGGTGCTTCCGCTCCTCCGCGCTCCCCGCCAGGCTGCAGTCGCGATCGGCATCGACCGGCCCCACTTCCCGGGGGAGGGCCTCCGACGGGGCCGCCCGAATGTCCACCACGTCCTGGAGGCCCGCGTCCCCCAGGCCGTCGTCGGCCACACTCTGCATCACGTGACCCCCGACCGAGAGAGTGTTCCTGCACAGGCTGTAGGAGCCTCCGGCAGGAGCCATGAGCTTCATCCCTCCGTCGTCCTGTGCCGACTCCCCCATGCCTTCGTTGAGCTTCAGCCTGGCCACGCCGGAGGTCCGCTGCGGCTCCAGGTGGAACTCTACGGTTAGCATGTTGATGGAGGCCTTGCCGGGGTGGGCTGAGGTGGGGGGCGACGAAGACCTCTGGGGCGGCGCCTCGGTCTGGACGCAGTAATGCATGTAACTGCCGCCGCCCCCTGACTGACGCTTGGCTTGCTGGCCTAGGTGGTGGACGTTAAGGTCAGCGACAGTCAGCTTGGTGAACCAGTGGTAATTGCAGGGCTGGCCCCTAGGTGGCACTGTGGTGGAGACGGGTCTGGTCGGGCCGCGGGTCTGGGCCAGAAGTAGGCGTGTCTCGCGGTCGCGGTTCTCATACAGCACCGTGTTGGCGCAGATGAGGATGAAGAGCCCCACTCCCATGATGACGGGGCCTAGCAGCCTCATGCGGGTGTGGTGTATCAGGCTGGTCACGGTCAGCATGCCTCTGGCCCCCTGTCCCCATTTAGTGGCCTGGGGGCCGCTCATGCCCGAACCCGCACTGGCTTGGCTGAGCAGGGCTGTACGGTGTGCCCGGTGCGGCCAGTACCCGGCCACAGCGACAATCATGCCGGCCATGACGACCACGGCCCCCAGCATCAGGAAGATCCCCGGTGGGGATTTCATGCGCAGTTTGCCCCGAACTGCCTTCGCTTTCTTGCGAGAGAAGCTGAACTGGGGCAGCTGTTGGCAAGCGGAAGAGTGTGGCACTTCCCCCCGGGTTGGGGTCCCCATGGCCCCCTGTGGCACCACCCAGAAGCAGACTGGAGAGAGGGCACAAGTCAATGTTTTTGACCTCGTGGACAATTTTTCTTGATCTTCAACAAACACACTCTTGCGAGCAGTAATAGGGCAGCGAAATGACCAAGACAAGACAGTATTCCAAGCAAGGTCTTAATCGGAAGAGAGACATGGTCTTAATTGCTTTGTGGTACCAACTCAACCCAGCTTCCGTGGACAATTTTCATCACTTACCAATAAACCCAAGCATCTTCTCTGTCTGACTGATTATCTGGTATCTAAGCATACATCTAAATATTTTTCATAAGCATTTGCTGCTGTCACTGTACACCCACTATATTATAGGTGCTCCTATTTCTCCAATAAATTACTCTCCACTTATCCTTCTTGCACTTCATCCGCCTAGTGACAAATATAATTACAATAATTATTAAATCTTATGCTTTACATTCAAACCCCTCCAGGTGAGGTGAAGGAGCTGCTTTTGCCTAGATATTTTTATAACTCAGATACTGCACGTTCTGACTGCATCCCACCTAATTTCTTGTCATCTACGTGAACTCTCCGTTCTGATAACCCATTTAACTGAAAAGGCATCAAGGAGCATCACATTTCAAGATATAAAACTGGCAAGATAAAAGAACCTTCAACAAGTTGAATGTTTTGCTATCAACCTTAGTTAGCTCTTTTCTTACATGCGATTAAATCACCGCCACCGTACTTACCTATGCGCTCCGCTTGTGCCCGGAGCCCGGTGAAACGTGCTTGTTCAGAGAACAGATCTTCGTTGTCACACTGGACCTCTTTCTTTTTATCAGCGTTTTAATTGTTTTCTTCTCGATGTCTTGTCTGCCCGACGCCCCATGCGATTTCAGGGTGCTCAACACCGACCCACTACTTGTACTGCTCTATGGAGTATAGACGGTCATTTCTATTGTACTACCAAGCCCGTACGCCCAATGTGCAAAGTGTTTTCTGTCATGTCCGAAAATTACGCAGGTTCCTGGGAAAGTAATGTGCAATATTCCCTTTCTGCGATACATTTCAAAAAGCCATCGCTAGTATGAACGGGTGATGTAACGAATGCAGCAAAATCTAAAATTCCTTTATGAGTCCAGGCGAAGCTTTGCGCGCTGTATCCACATCAACCTATATCTGATCGTTTAGCGTCTGTCAGCCATACAGTAGTATGGTAAGATGCATCAAGCGCTCATCTGTCCATCTTTATGAAACAAAAACCCTTCCTGTAACCCTCATCAAGATAATCGTGAGTGAAAAAATGAAAGGACAATCCAGACATCGCCTTATTTTCCCGCGAAGGATTTAAAGTTTCAACACATTCCGAACTTCTGCATAAGAAATTTCGCATACGCAGGATCTTTATATTGAATAATTAATAAGGAATACGGACATTCAAAAACGCGCAAAAGTTTTATGACTTAATATTTTACTGCTGCCATGTCAATAAACAGATATGTGCCTTAAGTTTCTTAGTGAACGTTCAAAGTTAAACGTAGGTCAAACAAAACCTTTAAAGACGTCTAGTACCAATTCTCAAACACAATATAAAGAAATAATGCATGCCCTCTTGATCGTACGCGATCCGATTTTGTGGCTTGTCTTGCAGCTGTGAAGTGGCTTTTTGTCTCCCCCAAAGCCATTCACATTACAAGATCCGATACTCCCCACCACTCCGTGCAGCTTCGTTTCTCTGTGGCTGTTAAATGAACGCAAAACGGCTGGGGGAGCGAGAGGAGGGTGACGGATACCGAGGGAATCCTGCGGTCTCATGCGCCACTCTTTCCCCAAATTCTTCAGTTTGAGATGCAAGAAATGTCACATATGAGAATGCAGGAATTTCAGGTTATATAACCATTACATTCCAAGTTAGTTTTCAGTAAAACGGTTTTCCTCCTTCCGATAGCGCTGCGCGTGCCCCCTCTTTACAAATGATGCTGTCGCTTTCCACCCAATATCTGCAGATCTCGTTGCAATAATAACTTGATTTGCCAACATTTCCTGTGCTAACCAGCACAACGGCGTGGTCAGTCACGTCCACTCTGGGTTTAGCTAATAACGAGACCATATGAGCTAATTGTAAAATGTATTATGTAGTTGGTGACTCCCAAGGAAATGAGAATGATAAAAGAAAAACTCTTCGATTGTTGCAAAATATATGGTCGCATAAGAAAAGGCGTTCGCTGATTTAAAAAGTAAATTCAGCATGTAAGCTTAATATACTTAAAAGCAGCTATAAACACCAAGTGAGAAGCGTGGCTACGGAGCGGAGCGATATCTGTGCTCATGAGTGCAGCGTATAACAGGCGAGTATATATGGCTGCACCCTATAGGTTTCAAACGGTAGAAGCCATGTGGATATGGAAAAAGGACACACCTATTAGAAACACCTTTCAAAACGACAAAAAACAGAATTTTGATTCTATGTGCAATGATGGAGTCCAAGGATACTGCAACGTGACAGTGACCTAGTCCAAAACGCGTTCATTATTTTTGTGCAACAACATCGCTTCGACTGAAGAAATGGCTTATATTAAAACATACAAATGCATAATTTAAAAAATATGAAGTCATGAAACGTAAAACCACCCACTAATCAGAAAGAACAACAATATGGTTGCTGGACGAGATATGGTGATGTACTTAATCTGCAGAGAATGTTACATAAGTAAATCCTCACTGAGCACGTACAGCTTATATTGCCTACGCTATGTCTACAGACGAACCGACTCTATTAAAAAACCAAACGAGCCGAATGGACATTGTTCTTATAGGTCCTTATTTTAACACTAAGGTTTAAGAACGTTCACATTTGTATATAATCTCAGTACTGGTTTATATAACACGCTCGTTTTACACACTCTCCAGGTGGCATCCTTAATATATACCCAAAACACGTCAGTCGACTCCGCTCCATCTGCAGAAGCAGAGGTTGTATGTCGTGGTCCTCCGGGATCCCCAAAATCACAAAGGTTATCCCTTGCGGGGAAACCCCATATCCACAGCTTGCACCCATAGCTCATGACCACAGGTGAGGATATGGATTATAAAACTGAAGGTAGATTGACCAGTAAACTGAGAGCCATGTCAAGTGACTCAACTCCGCCGTCACCATGACGGATCAACTCAATGGCCACAAAACTGCAGTCGCTGGCCTGATCTATCCTGTGAATCTCACATTCCCGTTTATCAAAACTCAATAAGACCCCAAGGCACTAAGGATAAACCTCCTCACCGCCACATACACGTAAAATAAGCAAATCTCTCCTTTCTGCCCCTGCAGCAGTGACCTCCACCTGAGGTGCTCTTTCAGCCAAGGCCAGTCGTGGACATCCTATCCACGAAAATCACTACAGCAGACACAAGATACACCTTCGCCACAGACATGGGCAAATGAGCAGCTGCTGTGTGTGTGTGACTTTTGCACGTTTTCCTGATGTTTATATGCATAACATCTGGGTAGCAAAGCTGTGTCCTAGACTCCAAAAACATACATTTCAAGTGAAGCCATTGAGCTGCTACGGGTTTCAGAAACTACTTCAGAACTAAAAGGCTCTTGTGCGTAGCTAAACAGATCTGTTCTTGCACGTTGGCTGGTTCATTTCCTTGATTGAAAGACGCATCCAAGGGTTTCACATTAACATTAGTGAATCATTTATGATTATAGGAGACCGACCATTCAGCACACAAGAACTCAGGGCGTAAGTGAAATCCAGGTGCTATGAATTGAAATAGGACGATATTTCTAAATTACCATTTCAAAGTTCAAGGTGTCCTGCCTGACGTGGATTAGCTGGTCACCCAAATTAGCGACTCAAAGCTGGTATAGAAGTTCATAAATATGTGAGATGAATGGTGCCCTATATATACGTTGCATTCAGCCTCAACCACATATGCTTCAACTAACTGGATGCTATGGAAATTCTACAAAACTCTAAAGCAGTCGCTCATAAGTATTTTAGCGTAACAGCATCTGGTTTAGAGTAGAAGTGTCAGCACAATTGCACTAAATAACAGTAAATATATATAAACTGAGCAACTGGGGAAAAAAAAAAAAACTGGTTACATTTAGCAATTTATTTCAGCCTAGTGCAATGACAGGAGCTCAGTGCACACCAATCATTAGCTATGTGGCTGTGTGAAGTGCAGTCTAAAGACATGTACGTAGGTGCAGTGGACTGCGGTGCCATCCAGGGAATCCCCCACGTTTCCTGGGATTACCTCCAGGCCCACCACAACCTTATACGGGGAAAATCAGTTACGGATGTCAGATAAACCAGTGGTCTCCAATTTCTCACGTGAAAAGAGCATTTATTCTACGTTCAGAGTACCGACGTCAGGGGAACCCACCGGTCAAGGGTCTGGGCGTTGGCTTGAAGACTCATTTTAAAAGGCCTAGAGAAGGCCGAAATAAAGTAAACAAAGAATGCCGCGGTATCATTAAATAGCATGTGAAGATGCACTGATGATAAAGGACAAATACGGCTCTATCCAACAAGACACATTGCAATGTTAAATTAGATATCCGAGCCTTAATACAAAATAGTGAATTGAATCCATTTCCAGGCATCAAGCATTTTATTTTTTAATAACTGGTAAAATGATTTCCACAAAGGTGAAATATGCAAAATAAAACAACCCCACCCACACAAATGTGTACGAGTTATGCTTTTACAGTATGCCATACAAAGGTTGACATCTATTACTGTATTTTCAGACACGTCTAACCTATAAAAGTCTATGAAGCAATACCCTCTCAAACTAGTCTCACACACTTCATATTTTACAAACAACTCTAACTGGAGACAATGCTACTGAAAATAAATTTTAGAATACTCATGAAAAGAGAGACCTGGTGCATGTGTTTTAACAGACAAGTCAAGCGAGAGTGCCGTTATCCTAGAGCTATCCTATTTATCAAAAAACAAAATGGGGGACCGACGAGAGGGTGGGGCAACAGCGTAGCTGTTCAGGAGCGGGAACGGGAACGAGATTTGGAGAGGGATTTAGAGGGGGAACGGGACTTGGAACGGGAATCTGAGCGGGAGACTGAGGGGGAACGAGACAGGGCTTTGGTGGGGGAAGGAGATCTGGACTTGGGCTGGGGCACGGAGGGGGAGCGGGGGTCACCCTTGGCGGGCCCGGCGCCACCCTCATCGATATCACTTTTGGCATCGCAGGTCTTGGACCTAGAACGGGACTTCTTAGAACGATCCTTGTTTCCTGACCTGGACAGGGAACGGGACAGCGATTTCCTGGAGCCATCCTTATTTCCCGAACGGGACCGGGAGCGAGACTTCCTGGAGCGATCCTTGTTTCCCGACAGGGAGCGGGACCGGGACTTGCGGGCGCGGTCCTTGTTCACGGACCGAGATCGGGACTTTCTGGAGCGGGAGCGTGAGCGAGACCTGGAGTGAGAATCGTCCCGGCGGCTCTTCTTAACTTCCCTCTTGCTCCTCTTGTTGCGGGGGCTGCGGGAGCGAGAGCGGGAACGGGAGCGGGCCTCGTCCCGGCCGAGGCGCTTGTCGCGGCTGCGGCTCCTCTGGGCCCCGTTGCTCTTCCTCTTACTGGGCGTATGGCTACGGGAGCGGGAGGCCATCCTAGCCGGGAAATCCGAGTCAGCACCAGCACCAACACCAAAGGAAGCCAAGGCTACCAGAAACTAGGCTGCCTCGTCTCACACCCCCCTCCCCCAACCTACCTGGAGCGGCTGCGGCTGCGGCTGCTGCTCTCGCTGTGACTGCGACTCTTGCGGGAGCGTCTGCTCCTCGAATGTGACCTGGCAAGGGAGGGATGGAGGGAACATCACTGATTCACTGATGATCAATAGCTCTACAATTCCAGCCATTCAGAGTCACAAATTGCTCTCTCAGATTCATCTTGGGTTGGGCTCCTTTCGTCGTACGAGTTACGCGAGAAAAACTCCTTCAACAGCAGACGCGAGGAACGACAAGGACACCGATCCAGCCCCTGCCATCTTCAAGGGAGACGGACTCCAGACAAGCCATCTTTCCGGAGACACTAGGAGGCGACGAGCCGCTTACCGGGACTGGCTCCGGCTGCGGGAGTAAGACCGCCGGCGCCGAGATCCAGGCCTGTCCTCAATCAGCCGGATCTTTCGGCCGTTGACCTCCGTCCCGTCCAACTTCTCCAGGGCTCGCTTCATGTCTGAGTACAGCTTGAACTCTATCACGCCCTCATTTCTGCGACCTTTATTGGTGTCAGCATAGGTCACTTCACCCGCCTGACGCATGTAGTCCTGAAACGGAGAACATGGTCAACCGGGCAAACAGCTACTCAACGGAGAACATGGTCAACTGGGCAAACAGCTACTCAACGGAGAACATGGTCAACCGGGCAAACAGCTACTCAA
>JABFDZ020000050.1:18338952-18350555 GCA_019775955.2 Pollimyrus isidori
CTCAACGGAGAACATGGTCAACTGGGCAAACAGCTACTCAACGGAGAACATGGTCAACCGGGCAAACAGCTACTCAATCTTTAGTTCATACGCACCAACTAGACTCTTCTAGATCTATATAAACGAAACACGAAGGTCGACTTCCCTTTCCGTACCTTCAAGTCCTGCCAACTACAACGGCTGGAGAGGTTCTCTACAATCAGCCGGTAGTCGGTACGCGCTGGAGGCCCATATCGATCCCGCCCACCGCGGGCGTAGCCTTCAAGATGACAGGGACAAATCGGGCACAGGTTAGAGATAGGGACAGGTCCAGGGTAGAATGGTAACCTATAAACCCCAGCCTGTTGCAATTTAAACACTATTGTCCATTAGATTTTGGGGAAGAGAGGCAAAGGGCACAAAAATGCTATCACAATTTTAAGAGTATAACCTAACCCATCATATAATGAATATATGGCAACATGGAGAAATAAACAAGTCTAAGATATGCAACACAATAAATTTGTATAACAATATAATTTAATGTTCGAGTACATATACTAATATAGCTTACTCTCAACGAAGGGGCCATCATTTAAGTACTTACGGCCAATTACAGTATGTGTCCTAGTACACAGTTTGAGACAAATGAAACAAAATCAAAAAAACTGTTTAGCACCTATAAGAACTGAACCCCCATCTGACCCTATCCCCCATGGCATCCTCACCACCTGGGCATAATGGGAAAAGCGGTCTTCATTCACAATGGCTCCCCATTTTTGGTCAGCCAGAGGCCCAGAAAGGTCAAAGTGCCACACGCTTGGAAAGGGACCCAAGGCCAGCAATAGGGGCAGGCAGTCAGTCAGCCTCAAAGGACTCTTTCAATTAAAACATTGAGGGTCTTTGTTAAATCTCTAGCGTTAATAACAGTCACATTTTTTATATAAAAAAAAAGTTAATATAAAAAAAGAGAAAAAACCTAAACAAAAAATAAGTTATTACTGGCAATGAACACTAAAAAATTATCAAACGGATTCATCAAACCAACATTTCAAAAAAATTTTTGCGTAAAATGCACGTGCACACGTGACACCTATCCAATCATCTTACAGATAATCATTAGTCTGGTTGAATATTTTGTTTTGCAAATCGGAAATGGCCAAATCTGTTCCTGGGTGTCGATTTACGGACGTCCACCTAGACGGCGCAATCGAGGCAGCTGATGAACCAAGCTGTGCTGGCCCAAGGGCAGGGAAACCGTGCCTGAGCAACACAACATGTTCACGTGCTGAATTTGAGGGGGACGTCACATGGAAGCAGGCTGCCTCCTAGCTTCAGTCCGGAGAGGCTGCAGGGTACTGCACTCTTTCATTCCTGCTCAGTTCAGAAACCTCGACACGAATCCCCAAATACCGTTAATCCCGACGTGCACATTAGATGACTAAAAAGTATGTGGACACCAGCCTGTGCAACATCTTATTCTGAAACCAAAGCTACTAATATGAACTTGGTCAGCTCACAGTCCCCATAACAGCCTCTACCCTACTGGGATGCTGTATCACTGACGGTGGGATTCACTGCCCATCAAACTGACCAATGGGACCTGATCACCCAACATCATTGTGAGCTTATGCAACCTACCACTTCACTACTGAACTTGCTCCCAGATGTTCTGAGCTTCCCAATCACCTCGCTTGCAGTCCACCAGGCCAGCTCTAGCAGAGCAGACCTGAGGCGGACTCACTTGCTGGAATGATGATGTCATACGGCGGCGCCGACGGAAAGTAATTAACCTCTCCCGTCCAACGCCCCAGTCTGTCGCTAATGCTTGTTTTAGGCCATTGTGTGAATGTGTGCTTAATTATACACCCGTATCAGCAATAAGTGTGGCTCCAGTCCTGAACTTAGAGGTGTCCACATACTTTTAGCCATACTTTACGAATGTCCGTTTATACAAACATAACGGGTCTCTAATTCCCAGGCAGCCGTCCGCTGCATTTCGCCTAAATACCCATAAAATTTTATATTCGCCCTCAGCTAAGCAGGAGGGAAAAGCAGAAGGTGCTGCAGCGTCCCAGGACTGCAGTGAAGTCACTGCTGTGCGTCTCAGCCACCGTGTGCACGTTCGTGTACATATGCGCGTGTGAGGCCAGGCGGCCGCTGACTTACTTCGCCCAGAACCGTAGCTCCCATCGCGCCGGGGACCCTTGGTGTGCTCCACTATCACCCGCTCACCGCACAGGTCTTTGCCATTCAGGTCATAAACAGCATCATCAGCATCACGGGGGTCATCAAACTCTACAAACCCATACCTTTACAGGGAACCAGAGACACCACTGAAAGCACATGCCAAACACCAAGGCCCAGCCTGGGAGATTTAACACACAGAGAATATAATTGATATTAATGGAAAAAAATAATCTGAAATCCCGAAAAGCATTCCTCACACAAAACAATGGCAACGTTGGAAATTAAAGATGGTCACATCCAATCAAACAAAACCTCACAACGAAATCACCGTAAGTAGGGCAAGTACTGAAGCTGGTTAGTGCACCGTAGACTGCAACCAGGCAAGTTTAGTTATGTAGTGTGCCGTTATGAGCCAGAATAATAAGTAATAGCGTGGTTTTCATCTTGACCCAAGAAAGCGGGGCCCGGAAATTACAAAAGCCCTACTTGTATTAAATGCCTCCAGGGAGTTCATAAACCGAAGGCGCGCAGGAGTCAAGTATCTACGGCCAGCTACCTAAGGCACGTTTGACCAGAGCGACCGTAGACATGCGTAGCCAATCAAACAATGGTTTCGAGGCTTATCGCTGTGCGGCGACAGCCAATTAGATCACATTTCGCCAACGCATCGCTGTGCGGTAACAGTTCGGATTAACCATCAGACTAGGCCTATTTCGGGCCTTCCCGTAGTGTAGCAATGAGGTTAAAAAACACACACACAAACACACACAAACATCCGTCAATTAATAGGGGTTTCAAAGCTAGTTCATGGCTAATCACATAAATTTACTAAAGTCTGGTTTAATGCTTTGCGCTGTTCTGCTACGTTGATTTTTTCGCGGTTCGTAATTTACGTTAGCCGGTTTGCAGACCGCCCGACCCGCTACCAACGTAGCAAGTCGCACGGCCAAATGCACATTCGACGCGATTATACGATTTACAATATCACGTATTACGAATGAATAATTTCGCCCTAAAATAAAGCTTAGCCTACGCATTAAATGCTAGCAGCTAGCTCCTGGTCTGTACGCGCAGCAATTATTCATCGCAAATAAGCAAAAAGCTAGCGAGCTCGCTAACCCATAAGGCTACCAAGCACCGCATTAGAGAGCGCCCGTGAACCGCCCAAATTTACAAAGAGACATGTACAATATCTTAATAAGAACTGAATTACGGTCATATTAACATTCCGCCCATGAGACCATCCTTTAAACTGCTTACGGCTGTCTCCAGCTGGCTGCCCCCTAACAACTGGACAGGCCCTTAAATCCAGGCCCCAGCGCATGTACGCTTCACTTAGCCCGAAACGGGACTCTGCCTCGGCCTTCATTTTCGTTACCCGTTTTTGAGATCGACTTCCAGTATCTTCCCATAACCCTTAAAGAATTTCTCCACGTCCTTTTCCCGTGCACGGTAGCTCAATCTGCCGATGTAAACTCTTGACATTTCCCCGGCCCTGGCTTCACGCAGCCCCCCTTTACACGCTATCAAAACACACGGTGCGGCCGAAGAGCGCATAGATGATAAGCGCCCTCCCCATTAAGGCGACGTCACGGGGGGCGTGGCTTCCGCTACATCGCGCGTTTTGTTACACTCTGTGGCTACAATCAAATGTATTTATTCTGCGAGGCAGATAATGCATTCCTTATATTTGTTGTTTTGTCAAAACTGGTTGTTTGCTTAAATTTTAGTATAATTATTTTAGTAGTATTTGGGTATTTTTTTAATCTCCCGTAGAAATTATGTGTCACATAACCTGATATCTTGGCTGTGGTCTTTAATTCTGGACTCGTTGTGTGAAATATCCAGTGAGTTAACTGTTAATCATACTGATTATTTTTGTCCTCTAACCGTTATACTATGACACTGGCCTTTTGGAATTACTGTTACAGAATGACAAATATCAAATAAATGCTGTCCTAAAGTCTGTACTTGCTGCTTTACAGTTATGTTTTATGCTTATAGTGATTTTTCTAACTAAAAAAAATAAATCTGAACATTTCGTGGCTGCATTGTTTTAAATCCGAAGTACACAACGTTTTATTTCCTATTTTCTGTTTTTAGAACACAAGGGCCTGCTTTTGGGTATGGGCGGCAGAGGCATGTCCGTACCACGGAATACCATGTGCGTTTAGGGGGCAGGGGTTAAGCAGACGCTACCGGTGTTGAAACCAAACGTAGACCCTTGCATCAATATCCAACATTTTGCTCATTCAGTTATAGCTAGGCAAAAAGGTTACATCTCATAAGAAAACTGACTCATACTGACGTAAAATGGTTCTAATGCTCATTGCAAAGTGTAGCCTTGTACATTATTTCGGTCCAACAAATTCATAGGCCTAGTTGTATCGACATTGTTTATTGCTAAATAATAGCACGCCATTTGCAATTACTACATCATCCTCCTTTCATGGCATTTTTCTCATTTAATGGAAAAATCAATTCCAGTGTCAACGGCTGTCCCTGATAATAATAGCAGCTACACAAACGGCCTGGTATACCGTCTACGGTGTACCCAAACCTCGTGTTCTCTGCATCCTGGGACCGACTCCAGCCCTCCCGCAACGTTACCAACTGTCGAAACGCTAAAAGAGACCCGGTCATTCATTACATTCAGATACTCTGAGAACAACACTGTCTATAACAATAGCCCCGGATGTTGCAAACATCGCAACTAAACTAGAGGCGTTTTTATTTCCTCTCTATCAGTCGTGTACACTCCGTGGGTTATTATGCTTGTCTTCTGTCTGTATGGAGTTTCCTGTTTGTGGCGGTTCCTGCCGGATCCACAAACACATTTTACGTTAAGTATATAAGATAAACTGGACCAGCGTTCCATCACGCCGGACTCGTAAAACGGACGAGCTGATTTATTACGGAGAGATATGACGCATTACTGTACTTCGTGTGGAGCCTGATGTAGCGATGGGGGAGGAGATGTCCGCCTACCGTACGTTTGGTTGGCTTCCCTAAAACCAGAGGAATACAAAACCTTACCGGGACGCGCAAATATTCACTTGATTGTTGATTCAATGTTTCGTGGAAGAGATCGAGTGTCGCTCATGTTTGATCGTAACTAATTCGCTAGTTACTTAATCGCGGGAACACTTTTAAAGTTTTTAGCCAGAACTGTTTGCTCTGGCTGATTAAATAACTATGACCGTTAATATATTAAAGGGCACAATGGGAAGATCGAAGTGTGACTATTCAATGTTAGATTTGATATTTTCGGTCACAGGATTCTGCACTTTTTTAATCGACGTGGGAACCGATTTTTGGGTCGCCAGTGAGTTTTTTTCGCAAAGAGATTTCATTTGGTTCGGTGTGTGGATCTTTTTTATGGTTTCCTCATCTGTCGTGGTCCAGACGTTTAGCTGGTTGTGGTATAAATACGACCGAAAACTGGATGGTTTCGAGGCAAAAACATTGGAAGAAAATGTGGTTTTTGGCACTGAAAGATTTCTACGACTTTCTAGTGTTCTACACATCTTTCAACTTGGATTTCTCTTCAGGTAAGATACTTAAAGACGAACTTATCAGTGTATCACGCAGTACAATTTAGTTTTTTGTTACTTTTAAATATTAGTTTGTTAAGTTAGCCTCATAGTTAGCCATCAATCCACATAAATATCCGTCTGTTACTTTAGCCCTTACTTTCTAGTAATTTAGGCTGTTTAATGATGGTTTTAATTGGTACTTTCACGACTGAACTTCTCAAGATGGATAAATCTTAGGTAGTCCTTTGTTATTTTAATTTAAGTTCGGTAACTACGAGGAACTGAAAAAGCATGTATTTTCTAAACTGTTCAGCTAGCTACAAATTCATGATTCTTCCCGTCGTGTTATGTTAATTTTTTCATGTTCTGATATTATCATTCACATGTAAATAGTTTAACTTTTCTTCTTTTGTGTAAGAACTTCATAGAACTTATGTCAGTCAGGCTGGCATTGTAGCCTAATATTTTAATGCTGTAATTGCAGTAATTTAAGAAAGTACGTTGGGGAAAAATTATGTTATTAATGTTGTTATTTTCAATTATGCAATTGCTGGAGTACAGTACGTAATGTGGGCGTCTCCAGAAAGGAGTAGGTCTATTTTAGGCATCTGGAGTTGTTTGTTGACTATAAGAAACCTTTACTGGTCATGTGCTGAGAATGAAGTCTATATCACATCTGGCGGATGTTCAAACGAAATCAACATCTGTGAAAACGTGTCTGAATTATGGTGTTTGAGCTTATTGTTTTTTTTTTTTTTACAGGTACATCTCTACAGTCTGGCAGGGTGTTCGTTTGTGGTGTATTGGGGGGCTGAGCGCAGACTTTGTGGTCTACATGGACCATGATATCAGCATGCTGCGACTCATTAAGACGTTCTGCGAAGGCACCCCTCAGCTCATACTAATGATTTACATCCTGCTGCACGGCGGCCATGTTGGGGCCTTCCAGTGTAAGTAACACCCTCTATACACGGCCTTCTGCAGCAGTGTGGGGAACTTAGGGCAGGCTAACCTAACTTCCTCATTTGAGAACTTCTGTTTGCATCACAAGGCCGTTTGTGATAAAAAAAAAAGTACGGCATTTAACTTTTGTCTTCTGTAGATATCAGCCCTGCGGTTTCCATGATTTCCATTGCGTGGATGGTGGTCAGCTACCACCGTGCCATGCGTTCATTTCTGCCGGACAAAGCCAATCAGGGATGGGGTTCCTCCTTTGTCTACTTCCTTTGGAACCTGTTGCTGATTGGTCAGCGTATATGCAGCGTGGCCCTGTTCGTCAGCGTGCTCCCCTACTGCCTCCTGTATCACTTCTTGCTGCTATGGCCACTACTGATCCTCTGGGCCCATCTGCAAAAGACGACTTTTATGGACAGCACTTTTGGAGAGTGGCTGTACCGGACCATTGTGGGCTTGGTGTGGTACTTCAGCTGGTTCAATGTAGTGGAAGGGAATACAAAGGGCAGGGCTGTTATCTACCATGCCTTTATGGTCACGGATGGTGCCATCTTGTCAACCACATGGTGGTGCTACAGGGATTCAGAGAAGACGCAGCACTACGCGATATGGTTAGTCTCCATACTAATTCTTGTTCACATATCGGGCATCTTGGTGAAGATTCTATATTACCTCTGCTTCCATCCCACACTCTCATCGCCCCCTGCTGGTACGGATAGGGAAGACATGTTGGATGGCAAGACCTTGTGGCAGAACCGACGAATGTTCTGCCAGTGTAATAGCTTTTATGCTACTGAACATTCGTTACTGCTGACCAGGAATGTTAACAGAGCCGCCCCTCTTTGACAGAAAGCTATTTCACTCCCCCATAACAGAAAAATTGTGTTATGGTAAAACTTACTTGGAGCACAGGAGAAATAGTATCCTAATAATATCATTATATCACAATAACATAATATTTCTAATAACATAATATTCTCAGAAATAACATTATAGGGAAAATGCTGCTACATGCCATTCAAAACTTTTGAAATTTACGGAAGAATGTATTTAAAGCATATCTGTGTCTGGAGTTGTTTTATGTAAAATGAGATGTTCATTATTTCATACTGATTGTATTTTATTAATGTATATATTTTTATATATGGTTGGGATTATGTATAATAATAGAAAGTTGCACAAATTAAAGAATCATATTTAAGTTAAAGAAAGCCATGAGTATTTTTATTACAGTAATTACCAACAGCACAATGCCATTTGGTTCAAAGTACATTGTTGCTCTATTTATGTGATTCCTAAGCACTGCAATATTTTGTCAGTATCAAGACTGATGAATTGTCTATAAAATTTGGCATATAATTGTGTTACCTGTAAAAGTAGTATTATTGATTGTTATTATTCAGTTATTACTCATTTTTTCAGTAAATGTTGGGCCTATACTGCAGTTTTTAGAGTGGGCCCCAATGTACAGTCTAACCATTCCGCATTGCAGGGGTTAGGGGCCACAGGTCCACCATGATCTGGAAACACCACGTACATTTTTTGTAAGTGAGCATGCGAGTGGCACAAAAAGGTATGAGAAATGCAAGATTCAAAGATCACTGTGCAATATCACATGAGAGGCTGCCATAAACACACTTGGTGTCCTCCAAACCAGCGCTGTCAGTATATTTAATACATTTATGAGTTGCTAAACTTTTTTTTGCCATCTGCTGGCCTTTGCATGTCATCCATGACTTTTGCAAAGCTCCCAAAACTCCTAAAAACCATCATTTTTATATTCTTATGCCGAAACCACGATGCGGAAAGTCACGATCCGGAAGCCGACTTGCATGTAGTCGTTCCCATTTTGCACGTCTGCATGTCTTACCCCTCCTGCGGTGTCTTACACCAAGACAATGCCTGTCCACACATGGCACGTGTGTCTAATGGACTGCCTGTGTCATGTTGAGGTCCTTCCCGTGGCCAGCCAGGTCCCCCAACCATTCCTGAATCAAGGATCAGCTCGGACATCAACTCAGACCCAGTGCCCAGGATATCAAGGGCCAATTACCACAGCTGTGGGCCACCTTGCCACAGGAGAGGATACAACAACTGTACGGCTCCCGTCTGAACTGTGTTGGCGCCTGTATCCAGGCCCGGGCTGGCGGTGCCACACCCTACTGACATGGGACCAGCAGTGTGCCCACACTGCCAACTCTGTTGTCCGTTTGATCTAAATAATCATTGTGATAATCACACGACCTTTCACCTCGTGCAGATTCCCTTAATATCCACCACTCCATCTGACTGTAACTTTTTTGTCACTAAGTGTAGCTAGGGGAAAAGTGATCTCTGAGGTTAATAATGTTATATGAGGCATAAACACTTTATTTGCAGCGATAAATAGTATTTCTGTGCAGCTCAGTCTGCTGTCTCCTTGCAACTACTTACAGTAGATAATAGGCTAAAGTCATGAGGAAACCCTGACAAGCACCAATTCTCTGGTTTAGTAGAAGTCATGTTACAGTCTTTCCTAAAATCTCCTTTCCATTTCTTAGTACACTAAGCACAGACCGCAAAATTAAAGTTACTCTCACAAAACCTTTCTCTTGCAAAATCAAACCAATGACCCTGAACTATTTCAGCTTTACTCAAAATTAAGCAGTACTGTCAGAAAACACACAAAACCAGCTAATGTATAAACACTACTCAGTGACTGTTGCACACTACTTAAATAAATTGAAAACCTTCTGGGATAACAAGAAAACAATCTTTATTTTGGATATTTGTGTACTTATGAAAGCTTATTTACATTTTTACTGCAGAATTAGTCATTAATTCTGCCTTGGCATCATGCCTCCGCATCAAATCAGGCCAGAGGACTTCATCTACATCACATGCAATGTTCTCACCAGTCACCACATCCTCCGTCAAAGGGAACAGATGGGTAGTCCAAGGGCTGAAGAGACTCATCAAGTAGGAAAAATGAGCTTTAATGGCTTTGAAGAGAGGCAGGATTTTACACACGTTCCACTTTTCCCTGGATGGCACCAAGATTCCATGTATGAAGGTGAAGCCAATGAAAAGTTTGGGAAAACTTTTTGACCATGGTCTCAGAGGTAAGGCAGATTCCCAATGTCTTAGTGCGACACATATCTAAGGCACGCAGAGGTGACTGCTTGTCCAGGAAGAGGTACAAGCAGTAAAGGATGAGGAAAGAACCAGCAGGATGGCAGGCATGAAGCAGCAGTGAGCTTGGATGAGATAGGAGTGCAATGGAACGAAGGCTCACTTGGACGGACATCTGGCAGGCAGAGTCCCAGCGCATAAAATTCCTTATCCGAGCTGTTTATGACATCTTACCGAGCCCTGCAAACCTCCAGCTGTGGGGCAAGGATGACGCACCTTCCTGCTCACTCTGCTCTGGGAGAGGGACACTCAAATATATCATGAGCAGCTGTGCGAAGTCCCTAGGCGAGGGTCGCTACCGGTGGCGCCGTGACAAAGTGCTGAAGGCAGTTGTTGAGAATGTCTCATCAGCCATTACAAGAAGCGAGCCCCACTCTCCCCCCCAGGAAGCAGATAACATTTGCCAAGGCAGGAGAGCAGCTGAAACCACAGCCTAGAGCCAGCTGAGCCACCACAGGTCTACTCGCTGGTCTCGTCCACTTGAGGAGAGATTTGTAGGCTGGAAACATCTTGACAGAGATGTGGTCCAAGGTGGCTAGATGTGGGCATGGTTCTGCTCTGTATGCATCCTTCATGTTGGTATAAACACGACACAAACAGTTTTCTCCCCACGTCGCATAGTCCAAGTGCACATAAAACTTTACTTGTTCGTATTAATATGATTAATTTACCTCCTTCAGCACTTCATTCTGACTGTACCCTTTAGGCTTCCTTCATCCTTATCTGGTTGTGTTGCAGAACACAGTCAGTTGTTTATGGACTCACACTGTATATTCCTTCAAACTGCACATTGTCTTCAATAATCTACGGTTGTATTTCATGCAGTCGAATTGCATTATCTTGATGGATCATCTCAACAATGTGTCTCCTGTTATTGTGAGAACATATGTGTTCCTCCACTCTCATATGGCCATCGTTCAATTCTACCAAAACGATTATTTAAGTATAGGCCTACGTGCTGGATTGTAAATGTTCTCTGTGGTCCAAAACCAGATATAGTACTGCAAGGAAATTAATTTTCCCTGTCCCCTTTCTGGAGATTGGTGGAGTGATTTGCTGACACTGAAATCATGCTGTAGTTTTCAAAGACAAAAATAAATTTTACATATTTTCTTCTTTGAAGTTTCTGACTATGGAGGACACTGATAACCTGCTTAAACTTGGTTGCACACATTGCCCTGCTTCCCTTAGTCATGCCTTGAACCAGAACATGATCTTTGATTGTTGCTCTAATTATATAAATTATAGCTCTTCTTCTTGGTCTTCCTCCTCATCAACCACCTCTGACACACACTTTTTTCCATTTTTGTTGCAACACTCCAATGTTGAGTTCATTCATGTCACATTTGGCTTGGCTTACATCCTATTCATTGATTAGGTTCCACACATCATGGAATGTACACATGTGGTTAGTAGTGTGTTGATGATGAAACCAGGTTGTGTGAATTTGAGTCTGTGCGCCATTTTGGGTCCAAGTTCACCACGCTGCTTAAACGTGTTATGCGAACAAGAACGCGTTTAAAGTTTTACTGGACGGGAGATTAAAGATTTTCAAATTGTGTCCTAACCAGATGAACAGTGCTTAAGGCTTTGCTAACTGTGACATTGGTTTGATGGGAGTATCGGTAGTTCACAGATTAGTTTTTAAAATGGGATTTAGTGTTTTAGCAATTCAGAAAAACTGTAAGCAAGGAGCGGGCAGCATGGTGGTGCAGTGGTTAGCACTGTTGCCTCACACCTCTGGGACCCGGGTTCGAGTCTCCGCCTGGGCTT